>OW240914.1:120712710-120763224 GCA_933207985.1 Pelobates cultripes | reverse complement strand
CCGCCCGGGCAAATTGTGTTTTTCTTTTGTGAACAGCAGATGCTGTTTACAGTGGCGTACTAGGGGGGGGGGGCACCCCTGGTCATGGCACCCCCCATCCTGGTGGCACCCGGGGCGGACCGCCCCCCCGCCCCCCCTTAGTACGTCACTGGCTTAACCCCAAAGGTATCAGTCCAGTACCAGCCAGCTCTTCCCAGTCACATCGTTTCCAGTCTGAAACTTCAATCAGTAAGCCTTGGACCTGGTAAGTTGACCCTCTCAGCCTATCACTAAATTCCCATTCACAAAATGTAGTGTACAAAGTAACAAATCTTTTTCACCCCATTCTGTGAATTTGGAGCTACTGATACTGGCGCTCTGATGCTTACTGACTGAAGCTTTGGAGTGGAACAGGAGTGAAGGGGCAGAGCTGAGTGGGTGCTGGATTGAAGACTTTGAGGTTAAATCATTTGTTAACAGTTTAAGAAAAGTCAGCATCTAGGAGCTCCTTGCATCATAACAACCTCATTCCAATTACATTGTTATGGTTTACAGAGTGTCCCTTTAAGTATCTTTTCACGTATGGTCCATAGTTATGCTTTGGCTTGCTATTGTAGTTATGTCCATTCTATTGTACACTGCCTTTGGTAAAACAGGAACCTAATGAGTATGACATCAGCAACAGTCTAGAAAATAATTATAATTGCACACCCATACATGTACATAAATGTTTGTGAATATTTTTTCTTAGATGAGGATGTTGAGATTTGAAGTCCGCCCAGAGTTTATTACTGGAATCTGTATTTAATGTCTTAGTAAGTTAGTTTGCCATACATTCTGCAGGCTGGCTTAATGTACAAGCAAGAATAAGAACAATATTCATGGAAGAGTAAACATGTTTGTAGCTGTAAAATAGAATTAAATAAATCCCCTTATTTTCTTTTCATCCTCCAGTGTGTAGTTATATTTATTTATTTATTTTGCCTTGGCTTAGGGCTGGAGTACCATCTGTCCTTCTGATGTACTATCGTTAATATAATTACCAGTCTCAGGTCAATCCATATTTAGAAAACTCTTTTTTTATTTCCCAGTAGGATAATGGACACTGCGTGGAGTTGTGTAGTGTCATTTTGCATAATGCACTGTAAAGATGAGAAATTGAAAGTTTGGGGGTTCTTTTAGTCAAAAACTGAATATGGTGTTATCTTCTTGGTATCAGTCAGTAAGCCCAAGGGCCAACTTTAGATTGAGAAACTTGCATTACGAAACATAAGTGCCAACTGTTTCTTACATAATTATTATTATTTCTTTGAGTTCTATAAAGCTTTAGAGTATAACATTTTATATAATGAAACAATAAACTCCCACGTGATGCCCCACTTGGCAAATTAACTTAGGGCTCCTCTACTCTGGTTGCCAAGTGCAAAGACAGCTGCCCTGTTAGGTTAGCCAAAACCTTGACTGTTGCTTGTTTTCCCTGAGTTCAACATCTGAGCCAAAACTCTAGTGATCATTAGGGACTCAATGCAGTATGATTTTAATTTAAGCTTTTATTAGTTATGACAGCTGAGTTTTACAGTGAAGCTCATTTGCTACCTAATAAAAAAAAACAAATAGTAGTAAAGTTAGATTTAAATTAGAAATCAATGACTTTAATTTGTAATTATGCATCTGAAATTTACATTTACATTCTAAAAACCTTTTACAAATAAATTATCATTCTGCCCTCGGTCTTACAATTGTTGTTTTAACTTGCATATTAAAGTGTGTAATAACCTTCAATGTAATAAGTGTTTTACTTTCAGCTATATTTTTTTTATGACAATTATGTCCTAAAAATTAGTGGTTGCCAGTTGGTGAAAACTGATGTCATGGATAGAGTTAATAGGCAGGGTATTGGAAATTTTTAGGTATGCATTCATCAAGAGAAAGTGCTTTGGTTGGTGAAGAAGGTGTAAATGTTTCAGTAGTGCTAAAAAAATTAATTTAATTAAAATGTTCACATTCAGTATGAAAACATTTTGGATAGAGTCATAGTGAATATTAACTTTGTTAAATAAACTATAATTACATTTTAGGCCTGTACCTTGAGTAGATTTTTCAAGTGTTTGCTCAGGGATTTTGTGCGAGAATGGCAGGGCCATTAAGTGTGTACATTTGCCATTCGGTGGTGATGTGGCACCATTGCTGCAAGCATACAAACCTACCATAACATTTATTAATTTAAGGCATTTAAACACAATGTTCTTGAGGCATGCTTCTGGATGCAGCTTTTACATCTGTTTTCTTATATATGGGTCTAAACCTGTTGTTTTTGAGTCAGATATACATGTCTAATCATTATTTGTGCTACTAATTGTAATGTATAGTATACATGCTTTTACTATTAGAAAAATGAAAGAAGAAGGGAAAAACACTAAGTGTGAATCCCAATAGATTACCATAGATTTTAAACCACTTATCAAGAATTAACCCCTTAAGGACGCATCATCATGCTGGGGAAGCACTTAACGATGCTTGACGGATTGGGTACAGCATGTGCTAAAATTAACCCCAGATCGCCGCGATCGCCGCGATCGCCGCGATCACCACGGTCGCCAGGAGCCCCCGATCGTGCTGTCTTTACAGCTGTGATCGCTCTGACAAGCTGTCAGAGCGAGCACTTGTGCTGCAGGGACTTCTGACCCACTCCCTGCTCTTCCGCGTTCAGTGTGAAGTGCAGGGAGACAGATCAGTGATGATCCTCTTCACCCTGTAAATAAAATAAATTAAAGTTAAATCCCACCCCCCCCCACCCCCTTCCCCTGCTTTAATAAAATGAACCCCTTCCCTGCCAATTGATTACTGACTACAGTGATCAATTGGCAGGGACTACATTTTACTGTGATCTGATTATTTTGTTAACCCCTGAGGGTTAAGTTTTATTTTTTTTAACCGTCAGGGGTTAAATGTATTTTATTAATTAATTTAAATATTTTAAAATTATTATTTAGCTAGCTGAGGTGGGTGGAAGTTGGTGGGGAACTTGCAAATTTTATGCTAGGCTAGCTAGAGGATAACGTTAAAAAAAGTTTTTTAAGAAAAGCTTTAAAAAGTAACAAAAGTTTTAAAAAATGTTTTAATAACGTTTTAAAGAAAGTTAAAAAAAATCCCACCCCCGATATACCCAGTCCTAATAAAAATTAAACCCATTTCCTGCCAGTTGAGCACTGCCTATAGTGATTGAAATACAGATCACAGTATTATACTGTGATCTGATTTTTATTAACTCCTGGGGGTTAACCAGCTAAACTACCCCAAAATGAAACATGGACACAGCGTAAAACTTCAAAGTTAGAAAAAAAACTGAATGGCTGCGTTTTAAATGTGCCCCTTCAACATCCACATATACCTGTCAAAGGTACATAAGGGGGTATTGTTTTACTCAGACGACATAGCTGATCAACATATGTAGTATTATACAGTTGTAGCACACATAAGGTTTGCAAAATATACTGTGCAAACTCACTTTGTCAAAAAGGCAGAAAAAATGCTTATTACCATTACACTTGGTACAAGCTAGCGTAAAAATGTTCCCACACTAAGGTTCAAAATATGCCTTTTGAAATACCCTGGGATATCTTCTTTAAGAAATGGTATGCCTTTATGGGATAGTTGGAATATTTAGACTGCTAAAATACTCCAAAATGGGACCTGAACACAGCGTAAAAATTAAAAGTTTGAAAAAAACTGGAATGGCTGTGTCTCAAATGTGCCCCTTCAATATCCACATATACCTGGCAAAGGTACATACGGGGGTATTGTTGTAATCGGACGACATAGCTGAGCAACATATGATGTATTTAACAGTCATAGCACACATAAGATTTGCAAAATATACTGTGTAAACTCACTTTGTGTGTCAAAAAGCAGTAAAAATGCCTTTTACCACTACACTTGGTACAAGCTAGCGGAAAAACAATCCGACGCTGAGATTCAAATATGCCTTTTGAAATACTCTGAGATGTCTTCTTGAAGAAATGGTATGCCTTTATGGTGTAGCTGAAATATGTAGGCTGCTCATGTGCTCCAAAGTGGGACATGGACGCATCAAAACCCTCCATGAAAATTCACTCTTAAAAACATGAACTTATAAAATCTCTTTTACAACACTGTAACTTCACAAAATAGTGTCTAGGTCAGGATTAGGCAACCTTTGGCACTGTATTCCCCATAATGCTCTAACACCCATAATGCTGGCAAAGCATCATGGAAGGTATATGCCTATGCCTGGTCTAGGTCATACATTGGGCATATTGTTTTACTCAGAAGATGTTACTGAGCATAATTTGGGGGATTTTGTGATAGTGTAAGAAATACTCAGCAAAATAAATATGACATATCAATTGTAAGAAATACTCAGCAAAAAATGCAACATGTATGTAAAAATGCATTTTTCCCCCTCACCACAAATATTGACATAAATTGGTGAAGAAATGGTGACAAGTTAAGGCACAATATACGCCATATAAGATACTCATTTGTGTCTGCTTTATCAAATGGAAGCCCTTTGTGGGGTTATTTGAATACTCACACTGATATAAATACCCCAAAATGAGACATAGGCCTGTCAAATCCATCTATGAAAATTCCAACTATAGAAACTGAAATAGCCTTGTCACTTATATGGCATTGTAGCTTCACAGAATAGTGCCAAAGGCATACAATGGGGATATTGTTATGCATCACCTGCATATCTCAAGCTGGACTTTGAAGGATCCTTCTTGAGCATATAAACTCGAAAAAATCAATACATAAAGTTTCCACAACTATCGCAGAGTTCACCTTTGACACAAACACAGACATGATGTTTCAGACTTCATACTGCATTTCTGAAGATAGTTGTGTAAACATATTCTTTTACATTTCCATGCTCAAAGCCCATCTTAAAAATGCACGATGCATAACTGTATTTTTTTTTTGTATTTGCATCACGTTTGGGCTCACCACAGTCTTTGTGATACACACACACACGCACACACATCTTTTGGAATGTTGTTAATCAGAAGCACATATATAAAACTTGTGAAATTTGTCATATTTAGTGCACAGATTTAAAAAAATCATCTACTACTCGCTTGTTAAATTGATACTACAATGTACAATTTGATACATTGCATATCACCATTGCTCCCAGCTTTTCTTCCTTATATGTATTTGCTCTAGACATAACCAATGGAAAGTAGCAAAAAGAAACATAAACAAATGACTCAGACTTCAAGCAACGTTGATTGCATTGACTGTGGCAATAGGTTTTGCTCCACTTCCATTTTATAGCATATTTTTCTTTTATACTAATTTGGCCCACTGCTATCACTGAATTCCTGTTAAAAATTATATATATAAAAAAAAAAATTGAACATTTCAAACCAAACTGTGCTTGTGAATCCAGCTAACGAAACAACTGTATTGCCAGACAAGTATAAACATGAATATTGCTAGGACAGATGTACATCTTATAAATATTTCCACAGTGTGAGGTCCACATGTAGAACAGAAATACCTGACTCAGTCTCATCATCTTGTCAGTTAAAAGATGTCCTTCATTAAACATTGGAACCCAATAACAGAGGCACACTAATGTACCTGCTTTGACGCTTGTCTACTGCACAGATTGACATCTTCCCGGATATAAATATAGTATTTCTAAGCAAAGAACAATATAAAGGCATATTAAACTTCTTGAA
The DNA here is from genome assembly GCA_933207985.1 of Pelobates cultripes. Taxonomy (NCBI): domain Eukaryota; kingdom Metazoa; phylum Chordata; class Amphibia; order Anura; family Pelobatidae; genus Pelobates; species Pelobates cultripes. The sequence goes on along the minus strand of OW240914.1, from coordinate 120,757,519 downwards.
AATTTTAAAGTATCACAATAGGGTCAGGAACACAAACGTATATTCTTGACCCTATAATGTTAACACCACCATCTAGCCCCCCTGGGCCCCTCATGTCTCCATAAATATAGTAAAAATCTTACTGTATTCAAGCCTGAAGCTGCATGCCGTTAGACTCAGAAAAGCAAGCAGTCTGCTGACATGTGGTAGCATGATCCAATCACAGTGCTTCCCCATAGGATTGGCTGAGACTGACAAAGAGGCAGATCAGGGGCAGAGCCAGCATGATTCAAACACAGCCCTGGCCAATCAGCATCTCCTCATAGAGATGAATTGAATCAATTAATCTCTATGAGGAAAGTTCAGTGTCTGCATGCAGAGGGAGAAGATACTGAATCACAGGATGCTGTGCACAGTGCTGCCCTGTGCTATGCTGACAGCAGATCTGAGTGGATGGAGGCATATTATACCTCCATCAACTCCGAAGTCCTTCTGGTTCACTCTGAGTGACTGCAACTGGAGGTGTTCCTAGCTTTCAATGTAAACACTGTATTTTCTCATAAAATACGGTGTTTACATGAAAAAGGCTGCAGGAGCTATAGTTCTCACCTGAGCAACCTCATTAAGCTGAAGTTGTTCAGTTGACTATAGTGTCCCTTTAAGTTCATGGTTGGTTACAAATACATCACCAAAAGTAATTTATGATGAATTGTAGCATATATTTATACATGCTACTCTGCAAATTTGTAATAACCATATCCCTTTGATGTAAAAATAAATAAATAAATAAATAAATAGTAGGAATTGTTATTCACTTCCCCAGCTTTTCTTAATAACATCACAAATACAAAAAATGTAAAACATCTGCTACTGTAAGTGTTCCAAATAGATAGATTGTTCTCTGTAGATAACTCAGCTCTCACTAGAGTTAGTGTAAGGAACCAGTGTCTCTTAAAATAAACATTATGGCTAAATATAATACAAATGGCTCCAGATCAAAGCGATATTTTTCTATTCTTCTTTATTTATGAATAGGCATTCACGTATAAAGGCAAACAACTTATTTACCAGTAGGTTATCAGTACATTCAAGAGTCTTAAAGTGTATCAACAGCACATTGTACATAGTATTGCAGTTATCTTTTAGAATCAGTTGGCTTACAATGGCATTTTGATATTGCATGCAGGCAATAGTCATTATTATGTCCTGTTACATTGTTGCCACACTCTCCCCCCACCACCCCTTTTTCCTTTATACACTTCAGAGGAGAAAGAAATTTAGAAGATCAAAAGAGAAGGAGGAAAGTAAGAAGGATAGGTATAACTATTAGATATCCTGATTGACAGGGAACTAGACACCAGTGATCTACACGTCTAAAGACATTACGACCTTTGGGTCCACCCCACTGCATTGGCTAGAGTCCCCTGAGACTAGGGGTGCCGCACCCTCCTACAGGGGTCTAGAGAGCCTGAGTGTAGTGGGGTAAATTGCAGTTTGAACATATGTAACCTGCTACTGACATGCTGTCAGCCATTTTGCTGTTTGTCCGCCATCTTAAAGTATAATTAAAGAAGAAGAATACTTGAAGAAATATATGCTGCTTCGTACTAACTGTGTTTCTTTATCTGTTCATTTCTACAAAGACTATTTCTTGGACTGTAACAGGAGAGGAGATATTTGCAAGTGTCCTGTTAGCTTTTGCCAGGGGGGGAGGGGAATGTGTGATCAGTTCTAAAAGAGGAAGTCAGATTTATATGTGTTAGCTCTTATTAAGCGATATTTTAGGGAAGTAAGACGCATGGCTGATGAGTGAGAGTCATGACTGTGGTCAAGCCATCTGTTAGAAAGATCAGGTAATACTTAAACTTTAAACATTAAAATTGCCAGTTATGCTAGAATTTAGCCAACAGGAAATGTGACCACATTTGGAGTTCTGATTGAGCTAAACGGAAGGCCAGTTCCTAGTCTAAAGTACAAGACATGATGAATTGAATTATGAAATTAGATTGCTCCTTGCCAATCTCCAATCGATATCTCTGTGTATTTTAATGGTCAATTAAAACGCTTTTATTGAACCTGGTAATATTTTTTTCTACTTCAACAGTTGGGGGCTCGTCCGGGATCAGAATACTACAGACACCAGTGGAACACCCGCACCTTTCAACCATTTCATTTCCAGTCAAACAAGACCAGTCATATGAGAGGTAAGCCATACCATTTATAAAACATGGCATTAGTGTAATTTTTGAGTGTCCATGAAAACAAAGAACTGTGCAGGTAAATGCTAGCCTGTGTGACCTGATTTCTTCGTCTTTTATTGACCATTGTTGTTGTTTTTTGTTGTAAAACATACTGCAGTGTTGTTGTCTATGTCTGAGTGATTCTAGAATAAGTGGTAGCACTGACAGGTAGTCCCCTAGGAAGACTTAAGTGACTAAACTTTGCAGACCCAATAGGGGTTTGGAGGGCCTTCAGAAGTCTAAACGTAGCTCTGTTGGAGAGAGTCTTTTTGATATGATGTATCTCTGTCATGTGATTATGGATAAAGGTTGAGGTTAGCCACATAAATCTAATATAGCAAGTCTAAACGTAGCAAAGGGAGATTAGGTTATTTTGTTTTATTGTCTTAATTTCAACCAGTCTAAACATAGCAAGGTGAAGTTAAGTTGTCTTGTATTAATTGTTTAAACTCATAAGTTAAACGTAGCATTTGAATAAAGTGTATTGTGTTAAAATTGTATAACTGTGTGTATATGGTTTAAGTTTTGATAAACTGTAACATCATTTGAGAAGAGATTTTTGTGTAAGTTCCAGTTGTCAGTCAGTCAGAAAAACTGAAAATTGTGATACAGTGGTGTGTAAAAGTACAAGTAACAGAAATGGGGTTGAATCATGGCAAGCAGCTTGATCGTGGGGATAGTATACCCAGCGATTCCCCAGTTTATTTAATGAAACTGAAATATGGCCCTTGAAGTATTATGTATTCAAAGAAATGGGCAAAGTTAACTAAGAATAATATAAATCCATGGCCAGTGGGGGGGTCATTAGACCCTTGGGTGTTGTTAAGTTTAAGAACAATGTTGTTAAATGGAAAAAGTCTTTCAAAACTGGAGTGGTCTTCATATATGTTGTGGCATGAGGAAATTGAAAAGAAAAGGCAAGAATGTTCCCCCAGTCTGGTGCAACAGGAGGGGCATTTAATGGATGGGTACTGGTGTTGCCAGTTTGTTTCACTCACTGGACAATTTAAAAATAAATGTTAAAAATCCTCCGCCTTATAATGATGAGGATTTTTGGATTAATAATGAGATTATGAATCCCTCTTTGGGTCACCCTCCTCAGCAGATGATTGATGCACCACAGCTTGTACCCCCAAAAATGTAGCTGGTGCCTCAGCAATGTTGCATCGAGGTGGTAGACCTGAGAGGGATATTAGACTGCCTAAGAGATTTGCTGATCATGCTGTGGTAACTACAGGTTTATCAGGATGTAGCAATGTGTTGCCTGAGAGTGACGGAAATGAAGCTATGATTTTACTTATTAGAGAAGTGGGACAGATGGATAATGAGGGGCGACCACAGAGGATTTGGCAACCGTGGAGTCCACAAGACATAGCATCTTTACAGGTCTAATTTCCTGCCCCCTCTAAAGATCCAAATGGGTTTGTCAAACATTTAAAAATAACGTGTGCCAGCTATTTCCCCACAACACAAGATCTTAAACAGTTAATGGGAACAGTATTAACCCCTACAAAACATACTAAAAGGGTGGCAGGATATAATGAGTCACCTTTCTCATGGCCTGCAGAGGTGGGGGGACAAGCAGTTGCACACATGAGGGAAAATTGCCCTGATGAAAGGAGTGATGTTGTCCTTAAGAATTGGTATGCGAGGGGCGTGGCTGACCACCGAGCAAGATGGCCGCTTAAGGACTTGCTCCGGCATCGAGCTCTCACAACCCAGCATTAAAAGGCAATACCAACTGAGACAAGTCGAATCCAGCGGGGATGTCCCACCACAGAACGAAGAAGTCAGCCCTAAAAACTGACAAAATCAATTTTTTCGGCCATAAAAGCCAACCCACGCAAGCGGCCTCACCGCGGGAAGCCCAAGATGGCGACGGGGACTCGGATACAAGCCTCCCCGCGGCAGAGCATGCTCCGGCCGACAACATCACGAAATCATTCTTGGCACAAGCCCTGGACTCTTTGTCTAACAAACTAATATCCTCCTGGCAACATACAGCCGAGACCTTGAAAAAAGAAATACAGGAGATGGGAACCCGCACAGCACAAATTGAGGAGAAAATGGGGGACTTTGTTTCCGCTCATAATAACATGGCAGACCACGTCCAGCACCTGGAGGAGAAGGTTGAAAAGTTGGAAGCACAGATGGCTGATGCTGAAGATAGGGCGCGGAGGAACAACATTAGACTCCGAGGGGTACCGGAATCAGTTCAACAGGCGGACCTCCAAGCCTATGCACGAGGCCTGCTAAGGGCCTACGCGCCAGACATCCCGGCAGATATGATGTTAATTGACCGCATCCACCGCGTCCCTAAACCGACTTACCTACCAGACTCCACACCGCGAGATGTGCTGTTCCGGGCCCACTTCTTCCACATTAAGGAATTGGTCCTCAAGGCGAGCCGCACGCGGGAGCAACCGCACGAAGACTACCCAGGAGTAAAACTCTTCAATGATTTATCGGCAGCAACGTTAAAGAAAAGAAGAACATATCACCAGGTAGCAGAAGCTCTACGACAACACGGCACCAAGTACCGCTGGGGCTATCCGACCAAAATGCTGGTCCAACATGGCGGAACACTCAGACCCATTTCCACACCGGAGGAGGGCATCAAGCTTCTACAAGAATGGAACATACCCATCCCGCCGACTGAGCCATACAAGCACCCGATCAGGAAAACTGCACAAGAATGGAGCAAAGTTCGCAAGAGACTTATCTAAACTGGGACTGCAAAGCGCAAGTATCACACACACACAAGCATTACACTACATTTATACGGTCACTCACGCACACATCCACGAACATACGAACTGAGCACAACACGGAGCGGATGACCCAGTCAATGGGCCGCGAAGCACAGCCAGCCCACCCTGTTATATACGAGGACAAACTCAGAGACTAAACCAGAGGGCTGGTTCCAACTCACTATGTTCCACAACATAACACCTTTATTTTATTGTCTCTTTTTACTGGTTTCACAGCCACAAGTATCCGCACTGGGATGCGCATATAAACGGGCGCCCCCGGGCAACTAAGTCTGGTATACATCAGGAACCAGCGAGTGCACCTCTTAATGAGAACGAATGGGCCAATATGCTCATGAATATATAGGTCACACCCGACAATGATAGACGTGTTGTTTCTCTGAGAGAGGTATAGGGCGAGGGTGGCGGCTCGCTGCCGGAACCGACTGCGGGGTCCACTCCACCAAACGGCTGATGAAGCAGGCGGCATGGCCCGCGCGCGCCACAAGGGCTGGGCTGCGCGCGCGGGACATGGGCCGGGCAGAGGCTATAGCACTCTCCTCTAGACAGCTAAGAGGGGTGTCGCTGAAGACTGGGCCCCCGGGGGGTTCGGGTGGTGGGACACCAACACAGACTCCAATGCCGGGGTCGAGCAATGCACCCTTATCGTGGGCACGCCAGACACAAATCGAGAACTGTGCACCAAAGTAATCAAACTGACCCTAACTAGTCACGCCTTTATACTACACCACATTTGCTAACCAGAGCTCAACAGCCACTTATGGGAGATCTAAACAACTCCTGCCCTTGAGGTGTGGACTATCCACACCAAACCCTCCTTGGAGGGAATCCTGTTTCACTCATCCAAGTTTCTTTACCCCGGTTTCGACCCAACCCCTACACCCACACCCAGGAGAGAAAGGTACTAGGAAAGCCATACACCCAAACTGCAATCACCCCCCGCACGACAGGGCATCCGCACATGAATTGCGGAGAACAATGGAGCAGCAATCCAACCTGAATCGATGTCTATAACAATAAGAACCCACAACACCCGAGGGTTAAACCACCCACATAAACGCCGCACTCTCTTAGAAGCGGCAAAACACGACAACATAGACATCTTATGCGTCCAAGAAACGCACTTCGAGACAAACAAAGTCCCTATGTTCGGACTTCAAGATTATCCAACTCAGTTCCACTCCACATACTCCTCTAAATCCAAGGGAGTGTCGCTCCTAATACACAACTCACTAACGTTTGAACAACTATTGCGACTCAACAAGGATACACAAGGGAGATATATCATACTGCACTGCATGATCAATGACACCGAATACATTCTGGCAGGCATATATAGTCCAAACACAAACCAAAGACAATTTCTGCAAAAAATCTTGAATAAACTCCCGAATCCGCTACCCGGGGCCACGATTATCTGTGGTGACCTAAACCATGTATTGGACTCCCGTATAGATACAACACTCCCTGACCGCTCCCCACGACACACTACAACAGACGCGCAAAGCAAAGCCATACTCAAGCTGATGGTAGAAAACGATCTATACGATGCATGGCGCACATTACACCCCACTGACAAAGAGTTCACGTATTTCTCACAAGTCCACAAATCATTTTCCAGAATAGATCATATACTGATCTCGGAACGCTAATACCTAGTACTACCCAGTGTGACATTGGCGACATAGTGTGGTCCGACCACGCGCCAATCACGATTACGCTGAAAGGCACCTTTCCCCACAGGAGCCGGGCGCCCTGGCGCCTAAATGACTCCCTACTGCATGACACCACTTTCCTAGCACAGATGACACATAACCTAGAACAATACTTTCAGACCAACGACACCCCAGACGTTTCACCCACCTCATTATGGCAGGCACATAAACCAACCATAAGAGGGATACTAATCAGCAGAGCCTCACACATCAAACGAACATCCAACCAAGAATATCTGACCCTGCTACGTACACTCAGGGATGCCACAGCCGCGCACACAGCATGCCCAGATGCGACCCAGCTCACGACAATGGAGACCGCAACACGCCGCCTAAACGACATCCTCCTTGCTAAAACGTCATATGCTATGCAACGCCTGAAGGTGAGACAATACTCCCAGGGCAATAGAGCAGGAAGGGCTATGGCAGCACTGCTACGGAAAAAGCAAGCCCAGTCTAAAATCCCCTATCTAATTTCCAATGAAGGGACAAAAATCTACAACCCCCAAGATGTTAACGATGAGCTGGCCAACTTTTATCATAACTTATATAATTTAAAGCAAGACAGTAATACCCACCAACCCCAAGAAACAGAAATTGAGCACTTTCTAGACCTTACACACCTCCCATCGCTGACACGGCAACAAATAGAACTGATACAGGCACCCATAACTACCCAAGAAATACTACAAACAATAAAATCCTTACCGTCAGGGAAATCCCCAGGCCCAGATGGCCTAACAAACCACTATTACAAAACATTCGCTGAAACATTGGCCCCCCACCTGACCCCAGTGTACAATCACATCACAACAACAGGCATAATGCCAAAAGAGATGCTCATGGCACACATTGTAACGCTCCCCAAACCAGGGAAACCACCAAACAAGAGCCAAAATTTGCGTCCGATCTCACTCCTCAACACGGACACAAAAATATTAGCTAAAATATACGCCAACAGACTGGCCCCAATTATACCGACACTGATACACGCAGACCAAGTGGGGTTTGTGGGGGGACGCCAAGGAGCCGACGGGGTGAGAAAAGTACTGGACTTACTCGGTGGGCTGCGGGGGGGAGGCGTGCCAAGCGTATTGGTATCCCTAGACGCGGAAAAGGCTTTTGATCGCCTTCATTGGCCCTTCCTCCACGCGGTTCTACAGAAATTTGGATTTCCCCCACGATTCACTGCACTGATACACGCACTGTATTCATGCCCCTCAGCTAGGGTAGTGAATGGGGGCTTCTCCTCCAACAGCTGCAACATATCCAATGGCTCCCGCCAAGGTTGTCCCCTATCTCCGATATTGTACATACTCGCCCTGGAACCCCTTACACAGCTAATTAGAAGTGATCCTCAAATACAGGGTATCCGGGTAAAAAACAAAGAATACAAGATCACACTATTTGCGGACGACATCCTCCTCACACTGCAAAATCCACAGGTCTCACTGGCCGCTTTACACAGGTTGATACACCAGTATGGGAACTGCTCATACTACAAATTAAACATATCTAAAACGCAGGCACTGGGAATAAACATCCCACAGACAGAGCTGACAGACCTTAAACAAAGGTTCGCATACGAATGGCGTACGGACCACCTCAAGTTCCTAGGAATAGCCTTAACAAAGTCCCTAGCAGGTATCCACAAAGCAAACTACACACCACTCCTCACAGAGCTCAAAAACCTCATACATAGTTGGAAAGGGAAATTTATCTCATGGGTAGGCAGGATAGCAGCAGCAAAAATGCTACTCCTCCCGAGAATACAATACCTATTTAGAACTATCCACCTGGTGGTACCCAACAGCTATCTACGCGAACTACAGAAACTGATTAACACATTCATATGGAATAATGCCAGACCCAGAATAGCGAAAGCCACCCTACATAAACCATTCTCGCTAGGAGGCATGAGTCTACCAAACATAACAAACTATCACAAAGCAGCCATTCTAAGCCAAGTGCTACATGTTAGCGGCAACGCCAAACCCCCGCAATGGGTGCAGCTGGAAGCGTTCTATACCAACAACTTCACCATCTCGGCCCTAGCCTGGATGTCTAGAAAACTAAGACCAAAACACAAGGACATGCTCCCTACCACGAAACTCACACTACAGATCTGGGACCAGTTTAGGGACAAGTATATAACAAAAGGGGGCATCTCCCTGGCAACACCCATTGAAACACTAGCCCTGATTATACCAGGATTTAACTCCAAAATGTGGCAAACCCACAACATCACACACCTCTTCCACCTGTGCCAAGGCTTGGCACTGATCTCATTTGCTGAGGTCCAAACACAATACGGGGTACCCAAAACAGCCCTCTTCATGTATATGCAGCTTACGTCTTGGTTTAACTCGCAAAAAATATGCTCGTACCATACTGTAAATGGTCTTCAGCTGACGGAGGTGGAAAAAATCAGCCTTAACTTACATCCGCGTAAGAAACTAATATCCCTGGTCTATGCAATATACAGCACCACAGCAGCAACCCCAGTCCATACATTTACAAAAGCATGGGATCAAGAAATACCGAACCACATAACGGAGAGCCAATGGGCCCACATTTTCCGGGCACATTAGAACCTCTCACTGTGTGCCTCCCATATGGAAATCACACGGAAAATTTTGTACAGATGGTACATGGTACCAGTGCGCCTTAAGAAAGGCAACCCAAACATACCAGACACATGCTGGCGCTGCCTAAGCGGCAAGAGCTCTATGCTGCATATTTGGTGGTCATGCCCAAAACTGAAGCAATTCTGGCTAGACATCACAGCCATGATACGGGAGACCACAGGAGTCGACCTCCAGCATTCCCCCGAAATATACTTACTACAATTATTTCCAAAAGGCCTACGTAGAACCCACACATATCTCATATATCATATCATAGTAGCAGCTCTCCAAACCATCAGCAGACATTGGCGCGACCCAAACCCACCGAAAATGGCTCAATGCATTACAGCATTACAGCTAACAAAACAATATGAGCTAATGGCGCGGAAAAATACGCCACAAAAACCATTTATAGCGGCAGCCTGGGAGCTATGGGAGAAACACATAGCAACTACGTAGAGTTGGGTCCAATGCAAATTCACTCCTAAAGCTCGAGTCACATAAACCACTCCGACAGCTGAGACCATCCAAATGGGGAAAACCTGTTCAATAGACCACGCAATAAGAAATGTATGCACCCATGCAATGTATCTAAGTACGGCATTAGGTTATCGCTCAGGCATAGAGCAACTATATAAGGTAACTGCAATATACAGACACTACATGATCTCTAGAGAACACCATCGCTTCTCCTGGACCCCCTTCCCCTCTTCCCCCCCCCCCCTCTACCCTTGTTTACACCCTATCTTGGTTATACTGTTAAACAATCAACAAGTAAACAAAGAAGGAGACAAGCATTGTGTAACAGGACTGTATATGATGAATATCGATGTCTGCAACAAATCCCTGTTGTACTCCATATGTGTCAATTTGTTATGACAAAATGCAAAAAAAAAAAAAAAAAAAGAATTGGTATGCATTCCTCAGCATTAAAGTAAAAACTATTTTTACTCAGCCTATTGACTGGACCAAAATACATAGCATAGTGCAAAAGAAAGGCGAAAACCCCATGAGTATGCGGAAAGATTGTTGGAATCAATTAAGGTTTTTGGAGGTTTTGAAGATATCACTGTTATGTCAATTAAGCCATTTATTGTTAATACTTTGGTAAATGGTTTGGATGCTAAAGTAAAAAAACAATTGATGTTATCCTTACTGGGATGGCGAGATAAATCACTTAATGAGGTATTAAGTGCAGCATCAGAAATTTGGCAAGCTATTCAAATCAAGGAAAATGCAAAAGCTGAGCACATAATGCTACAAGCTGAAAAAATGCCTGTTCGATATTATGTACAGCAGCCAAGACAAAACCCAGCCAGAAGACCCCCACAGAATAATGTAGGAAAATGTATCAAATGTTTCAATTGTGATGGATATGGTCATATAGCAAGAGATTGCAAGGAGGTAAAGGGGGAAAGAAAGCAATTAGAAGAGAAAGACAGAGAAAGAGAGAGATATCAACCCAAGTGACTAGATGTAGAGGAAGATTGGGGTCTGGATATTAGACATGTGCAGTTCGTTTAGGACCGAATATGAATTCGGACGAATTTCAGGCAATTCAGACATCCAGGCACTTCCGAATAGCCGAAGTGCCAAATTACCGAGGTGCCGAAGTTCTGAAATTACTGAATTTCCGGAGTGCAGAAGTTGCTGAAGTTCCGAAGTGCCGAAGTTCCGAAGCACAGTATTGCCTAAGTTTTAATATACTTACCCAGTGGAAGAAGAAGAATGTTACACTGTATACAATTTTAAATAAAAAGTATACAAACATAGCCAGGATTCAGCTGTAAGCATTTGCAACACTTACAACAATCAAGTAACATACATTCATATAAAATGTAAGTTACTTGGCCAGTCAATGTAATGACAGGGATGAATAAGTAGATAACTCCCTAATTCCCACGGTATTAGGGAGCTATCTACTAAAAGGCTGAAAGACCTAAATTGGTTACTTAGTATTAGTAAATTATGCTCCTACTCGCTATACCGCGAGTAGGGGCATGTCTATTAAACAGTGAGGCTATGGCTGCTCACTGTAAAAACAAAAAACAAAAATAAAAAAAGTCCCACCACCCCCTCCTAACCTTAAGGGGGGACCTATTGCCCCCTCCGAGCCCCCACCCCTGAACGGCGGGTCGGGGCCCTAATGTAAAATAAGGGGGGGACCTATTGTCCTCCCCCCAGCCCCCACCCATGAGCGGCGGGTGGGGGCCCCAAAGTAAAGTAATGGGGGGGACCTAATGTCCTCCCCCCTGGCCCCCACCCCTGAGCGGTGGGTGGGGGCCCTAAAATACTAATTGGGGGGACCTAATGTCCTCCTCCCTGGCCCCCATCCCTGAGCGGTGGTGGGGGCCCTAAAATACTAATTAGGGGGAGACCTAATGTCCTCCCCCCTCGCCCCGACCCCTGAGTAGTGGGTGGGGGCCCTAAATACTAATTAGGTATGGCGTACACATGACCCATGCGTAAATTGATCCGTGGCCCCCCCCGCGCTTACTCGGCACGGGTCGAAGCCCCAACACATGGCGGCTGGCACCTGGTCGCAGGGGATGCACGGCTACGACCGTGCGACCGCGGTATGCACACACACTTAAAGGACCACTACGGCTATGTTTCACTGAGGGTTAATCCAGCCTCTGGTGGCTGTCTCATTGACAGCTGCTAGAGGAGCTTCCGCGATTCTCACTGTGAAAATCACAGTGAGAAGACACTGAACGTCCATAGGAAAGCATTGAGTAATGCTTTCCTATGGGCGGTTTAAATACGCGCTCCTCTTGTCGTGCATGTGCATTCAGAGCTGAGAGGCGGAGGGATCCCCAGCGCCAAGGGAGTCCGGCGCTGGAGAAAGGTAAATGCTGAAGACACACACACACACACTCTCACGAACAGACGCATACACACTAGCTAACAGACACACACATTTACTGACAGAGACACACTCAGCGACAGACATACATACACACTCACTTAAAAAACATACACTTACTGACAAACATACACTCACTAACAGACATCAAACACACTCAGTAACAGACACACACAGTAACACACTCACTGACACTCACTAGCAGACACACACACACACTTACACTAACACACACACATTTTTTTTAAATTTAATCCCCCCAGCCTCCCTACCTTTTGGAGAGCTGAGGGGATTCCCTGGGGTCCAGTGGTGCTGCTGGGCTGCTGGGCTCCTGGGCAGCCGGTCCTGCGGGCTGTCTGGGTGGCCAGCGCGCGAGGGAGCACTCTCCCATGAGTGCTTCCTCTTCAGCTCCCTCGCGCGCCGCGTAGGGATGCCGGCGCCAGAAGATGACATCATCTTCCGGCTCCGGTATCAGTGCGGTGCGCGAGGGAGCTGAAGAGGAAGAACTCAGGGGAGAGTGCTCCCTCGCGCGCCGGCCACCCAGACTGCCCGCCTGCCGGGTGTCAGCAGGGCCAGCCTCGGGGGGCACTGAGGTGGCCGGCTCCTGGGCCCCCCAGGAGAAGAGGCTGGCCCAGTGGGTACATACTGGGTCGCAGGGCGGCCGGGCCCCCTGGTGGGGCGGGACTGGTCACAGTCGCGACCCCTGCGACCCTGGTATGTATGCCACTGCCCCCACCCCTGAGCGGTGGGTAAAAATTAAAAAAATAACCCCCGCTCCCCCGGGTGACTAGGGGTCCCCAAACCCCTAGTCACTACCCTCCCCCCAAAAATTAACCCCTACCTACCCCCCTCACCCTAAAAATAATGAGGGGAGACCATTTAACTAAGTACCTTGAAAAAAAAAAACATTTGATGTTTTCTTTCTTCTAAAATCTTCTTTTTTCAGCCCCAAAAAAGGCCAAATAAAAAGACATAATAACCGATGCAAAAAAACGAGCGCAAAAAAAGAAAAAAACAACTTCACCCATGGAGGGCTCCGCGCAGATTGAGCTCTGCAGGGCGGGGGAAGGCTTATAAAGCATTGCCCCACCCTGCAGTTAGGCACTCTGATGGCACTCTGGTGGGTTTAAGCCATCCAATCAGAGTGCTCTGACAGGTAAATGAAGAGACTGACAGGCAAGTCTCTACATTTACCTGTCACAGCACGCAGATTGGTTGGTTTGAAATCCACCAATCAGAGTGCTCTGTGTCATTTTACACAGCGTGGGAAACTTCTTTGGAATTTTCCCACGCTGTGTAATTTGACTCATAACTCTCTGATTGGTGGATTAAGTAACCAATCAGAGTGTTATGAGTCAAATTACACAGTGTGGGAAAATGGGGGCCAGTGGGGAGGACATTAGTTCCACCCCCAATTAGTATTTTAGGGCCCGCACCCACCGCTCAGGGGTGGGGGCCAGGGTGGAGGACGTTAGGTCCCCCCTAATTAGTTTTTAGGGCTCCCACCCACCGCTCAGTGGTGGGGGACAGGGGGGAGGACATTAGGTCCCCCCCATTTTAATTTAGGGCCCCTACCCACTGCTCAGGGGTGGTGGCCGGGTTGGAGGATAAAAGGTCCCCCCCCATTATTTTACTTTAGGGCCTCCACCCGCCGCTCAGGGGTGGGGGCGGGGGTAGGACAATAGGTCCCCCCATTATTTTACTTTAGGGCTCCCACCCGCTGCTCAGGGGTGGGGACGGGGGGAGGACAATAGGTCCCCCCCATTATTTTACTTTAGGGCCCCCACCCGCCGCTCAGGGGTGGGAGCTGGAGGGGGCAATAGTCCCCCCCCCCCATTATTTTACTTTAGGGCCCCCACCCGCTGCTCAGGAGTGGGGGCCGGGGAGTCCCCTTTTTTTTTTTTTTTAACAGTGAGCAGCCACTGGCTGCTCACTGTTTAATAGACATGTCCATACTCGCAGGTTTAGTGAGTAGGGGCACAATTTACTAATACTAAGTAATTTTTACCGTGGGAATTAGGGAGTTATCTACCAAGTGGCTGCAAGAGACGTTCCAAAATTCCGAAGTCCCGAAGTGCCGAAGTGTCAAAGTTCCGAAGTTCCGAATTGCCGAAATGCCGAATTGCCGAGGTCCTGAAGTTCCGAAATTACCGAATTTCCGAAGTTTAGAAGTACCGAAGTTGCCGAAGTGTCGAAGTGCCGAATTCTCGAATTTCGGAATGCCGAACCGCAAATTTTTCCCATGCACATGCCTACTGGATATGTATTGTTAGTGTACCTGTGACCCAAGGTCCAGAACCTATGGTACATTTGAAAGTAAATTAATTGTATGTGATACTGAGTGAAGAAGAAGTAAGTGATTTTGGTGGGGAGAATGTAGATTTAGTGGGAGACCAGCATTGCCATCATTGTTGTTTAATTCTGAATGGTGGGTGCTGGGTCTAGAATTTGTATTGGCACAGGTGTGTTCTTCATGTGTTATTTGTTTACAATACAATGCAGGTCAGGGACCTAAGATTAAGCAGCTAAATCATCCTCCCTGTTCATGAGGCACATTTGTAAATTTACAAATGAACTTCATTGAATTACTGAAGGTAATGCAGTATTGGTATGTGCTGGTAATATTAGATACATTCTCAGGTTGGATTGCGCCTTATCCTTGTTGCCATGCCGATATGACCACAGTGTCTAAAAAATGGTTACATGAATTTATACCCAGGTATGGATTGACTCAGCACATTTACTCAGATCAGGGAACACATTTCACAGGAAAAGTAGTGCAACAGATAGCAAAAATGTTGCAAATCCCATACCATTTGTATTTCTCTCATCATCCTCAGCCAGCAGGAGCAGTAGAAAGGGCCATTGGAACATTAAAAAACAAAATTGCAAAAATGGTAGCAGAGACAAAGTTAAAGTGGCCTAATGCACTTCCTCTTGCCTTAATGTCTATGAGATTCTCTCCAGCCCGAAAGCATGGGTTATCCCCTCATGAAATTCTAATGGGAAGACCAATATTCACAGGAAGGGTACCTATAAAATGTAATTCTCATGAGATAAATGATGATTTAGTAATGCCATATTGCATGTAGCTAACAAAACGATTAGTCTCTCTATATGCAGGTAAAAAGGCTGTACAGCGAACAAGTGAATACCAACCTTTGCATGCCATCACTCATGGAGATTATGTTATGATAAAAGACCATTCACAAAAGCATGCGTTGCAACCAAGGTGGAAAGGACCTTGTCAAGTGTTATAAACCACTAATTCAGCTCAGGCACAGAAGTTAAATCTTGGATCCACATTTCCCATTGTAAACTGACAAGTGCTGAAAAAGTGTTTTTCACTGGAAGAAGAATAGAGGACTAAGGAAACTGTCTTCCCTTTTAAAAAGGGTATTTTTAGGGAAGCGCAACAGGAGTATAGGAATTCCAAAGAGTAGAATAGAAAACAAGAGTAGTAAAAACACGTAACAGAAATATAACAAGCATGTACATATATCTCAAGCCTTACATTTCACCAGAATAATTTGGGTGTGTGTGCAACCCCTGTCGGGCAAAACCATGGTCACCCGCCGGGGTTGACAGCCTCCCGCCATATTCCAGTGGGCCTCTAAGTACCTTGATCACAGTTCCCCATTAAGAGTGTGCTAGACTATATTTATTCACTCATAGTGTATAGTACCTGAAGAAGAATTCATTACTTCCTTTTCCCTTCAAGGATTGTGTGCTAATTCACAATGTAACATGTAGCCGGTATTTATGGGTGACAACTGCAACTGCAACTGGTTTATTGAGAGAGAGAGAGAGGTGAATTCAAGAATGTGGGTAAGGTAGTTGTTCAAACTTTTTAAAACTTTTGTTATATTACCCTGGTTTGACTTAGAGTTGTTAGTAACCCTCTCCATTTCTAGGGCTCAATATAGTGGTACTCCCCCTTCTATCCTTGGGGCGTCTATGTTCCAAGGTTAGGGGTTGATGGGAAGGTGTGTTAAAATGCCATCTATGAACTTTATCCCCTCGTTATCTGTTAAGGTCATAATGTTAGGTGACCTAATGTGTCAGATCTTGGTCCTCCAGGCTAGTTTCTCTTACAAGTCATATAGTACTTCCATCCCATCAAACCGCTTATAACTAATATTCTATAACAATTCAAATAAAGAAACATTTAATAGGCAATTATATACAGGTTGTTGAGAATTTAGCTGGACATAGCTTTTTGGGCTCATCTCCCCCTCCTCCCCCCAGCCACAGCGCCCCAGTACTGCTGTGTTTGAGTCAAATGATGCACTGGATATCAGTTTGTATAGCAGGGCCTACAAGCAATGTCTTTAGTTGTGTTGGCTTGATGCCACTTCAGCAGTGTGCCAGTACCTTGGTAGGGTAGTCGGGGCTTGGTAAGATGGTTCCGGTAGTACAAAGTCCGGTGGAAGGGTGACGTTGAGGCCCTGAAAGAACTGTGCTGTGTTGCAGCTGGGCAGAATGGTGTTGGTTCTTCCCACCTTGAACAATCTTAAATGGATGCCCCAAGTAAAGCAGATTTTGTGGCACTGCAGTAAGTTAGCCACCGGCTTCCAATCACGTTGTCTCTGTAGGGTGATGGGGGATAAGTCTTGGTTTAGGGACAGGGTCGAACCCTGATAGGTGATGTCATGGTCCCAGCCATTGAGGATAGCTTCCTTGGTGACGAAATAGTGGAAGTGAATATTGCCACCACATGGCACTTTGCTATCTGCTCTATGGGCCCGTTGACCTCTGTGTGCTTGGTCAATAGTCCACTGCTCCTCCAAGATACCTGGGACAATATTCTTAAAGAAGTCTTCCATCTTCTGCTTGAGTGGGCCTTCATTAGGCGTCTCAGGTAGACCACAGCCTCATAAGTTATTGCATTGTGAGTGGTTGGAGAGGTCTTCCACTAGCATCTCCAGGCTACTCAGTTATCTGTAACAGCACCCCGGGCATAAAAGGGGTTAAACGCCGTTTAGGAGATATTCCCTTCCAGATATACGGGCAGCTACTGTAGACACCAATCCACCGAACCGGAGAAGCATATGAAGGCTCTCAAACATACGAATGCTGTAAACAGCCGAATAGGAAAAACCATACGAATAGGTTTAGACTCCTAGCAGTCGAACTGGAACAGCATACAATAAATCCCCCCCAAGAACGAGACAAGGCTCCGTTTTCTGGGTCAAGCAGGAACAGACAGAGCTGTGGGTTTATTGTTCTTGTATACACATTCTTACACATTAGTACCACCCACAGGGTTTTGGAAAACAATCAATAAACACGTACAACACACTCAGACAATTCCACACAAAATCCTCCCCTCTGCCTGTGATACAATTATCTTACACAATCGGTAATGTAATTATCACAGGCAGAGAAATACAGTTATTCCACATTATTCATAATTTTACAAGTATGCATCACATTTACATAATCAGCATACTCCAAATACAAACATACGTCAAAATCATACAAATTGGTCCAGTGGTTCAAAAGATAGATCGTAGTCCTTTGTGACCAACTGAAGCATGGCTTTTCTGCCCAAAACCAGTTCCACAGAGTAATCCAATTATCTCCAAGGACAGAGGCAAATCTCCAGTGGCAGCAAAAGACAATAAAATACATAAAAATATATAACTGTGCAGCCATTGCATAAAACAGGTACATTCAACATATCCCTAGATAGCTCAGGTCTGAGCGCACATTATTACTGAATGGCGCTCAGATCTCACACATACAGTTCAATTGCCATGGAGCCAAAGTCTTTCCCATAGTCTTTCATTATATGAATGGGCTCCATGGCATAGCTATCTGGGGTATCACCTCTCAAACAGGGCAAGCACCGAATGACCCGGCTTTCGTGTCTTTGCAGGGGAAAATCAAGCATTTCAACATGGGGCCATAGTCTAAAGGCAGCAGGCGGGCAACCAGGCTCCTCCAATGCACAGTGGTGAGATTGGTCTCGTCACATTCTCCATTAGGGAGGAATGGTTCACCACCCTATTAAGGGCTTGCACCACTGGTTTTTAAGGGCCACAGTGCGTACTCCTAAGGCCTGCACCTCGGCCTTCACCTCCTGGGAGTTGCAAGATATTTCTCCAGCCAATTAGGTTCTAACCTCAGCTGGCTTCACTAGCATCTGGAAGATGTTGCCTAGCTTGGACTCTGGAGGTTCGCTGTCCGGAATCGAGGCCGGGGCCTGGGAGCCATGTAAACATGGCTGGCAGCCATATTGAAGGGCCTGAGATGTGTGCAAGGCTGTAAACATGTCTGCAACAGATGGTGAGGATAGCTGCAGTTCTCATTTTTTCCACCTTGGTTTTGTTCCAGGTGAGCCCCGGGAGGACATTAAGGTGAGTTTGTATGGTCACTGTGAGGTACGATGCTGTTTAAAAGTGCTGGATTGCAAGTGGATATGCGGGAGCCATGGAATTAAGCAGCCATGTAGGTCAGCAGTCAGACCACACACCCCCCAAAGCAATAGTTTTGACCTACAATGATGCAAACATTTAGAACAAACTTTTTTTTTATGTTTTTTTTTGTTGTATGATAAACTAAGTAATGTTTACAAAATTAAAGGAAATAAATAAAAAATCCAAAAAAGGCCATGAAGGAAGATGAGTGGATATCTGTAGTGAGGTTTGATTAAATACTTTGCATGTAATGTTTTGATCATTGTAATGAAAGGAAGATGCGGAGTAGCTTCCAAAGAAGATAATGCCAAAGGAAAGAGTATAAACTAAAAGTTAGAAGTTTAAAATTAGGAACTGTGGATCCAAAAAGAATCACTAAGCAGGCCCCATTGTGGTTGAGTTTGCACAGGTTATGAAATCTGAGGAGAGTCCTGTAACTCAAAAGATTTTCACAGTAAAGCTACAGATTCCGTATCCACAAGCAATCAGCTATAGAGAAGTGTTTTTTTCCTACACTAAGCTTATGGACAGATTTATTTATGATTATCATCAAAATGTACCCTAAAGTTTAGAAAATTGATATCATACATTTTTTATGCACCTTGCAGAGTTTATATTTGGTAACTGTTGGGGACCTGTGAAATTGTGGAATGTAATACTTTGCCATGGTAACTGTGAATACTGGCAGTGAATGAACAAAAATGTTCACAAAATGTTTTAAAAAGCAAAAACAAAAAACAAAATGAGGTTTGCTTAGTCCTGCTGATTCCCCTGCTGATGTAATTTTACTGTACATTCACAATAGATTAATTTGCTACTAAAGGATAGGGCTAGGTGGGTCAACTACTGTTTAGCCCTACAAATAAGACACTATTTATCTTTAAAGGAATACTAAGACATTAGAATTACAAACCTGTATTCCTAACATTATACTGTCCCTGTCCATATTTGTACTAAGGTGTACACCCCCCAATGGTGGAACTAACTTAGAGAGGATGCTGGTGCAAGATTTGTTTTGTCCACCCACCTATAACAAGGGAGTGCAAAAGGTAGATATCACGTTTCCCACAATGCTTTGACAACTGGGTCTCTTACCATTTTCCCATGCTTGCAGGGCTGTACTTAGCACTAAAGAGTGTTTGTGTGTTTAAATGTAAGCATGTTTGTTATGTAGTATGTTTGTGTGAATGTAGGAATGTGTTTGTATGTAATGTTGGAATTGAATGCAAACATGCATTTATGTGCAGTGTTAATTTTTTAATGCAGGGTGCATTTTTTGTATGTTGACATTTAATACAGTGTGCTTGTATATAGTGTTGATGTTTGAATGCAGGGGCGTATTTGTGTGTTGTGTTAGCATGTAAATGCTGAGATGCAGTCACATATAGACATACACTGCCACTCACCCACTGTGGTACACATACACACACTGACACACGTGCAGATACACAGACACACACAGTGAAACACATGCTGATACACAGACATACACACTAAAAAAAGGGATACACACACTGACACACATGCCAATATAAGACAAAGATGTACACATACTGACACACATACATAGATAGACAGACACAGAGATGCAAACTATAACAAACATGCAGATACACAAACACATAGAAAAACACAGATACACACATTGACAGACAGATACACACACTAACACACAGGCAGATACACAGATACACATACTGACAACATACAGATACATAAATATACACACTGAAACACAGATCTGTGCTGACACAAATACAAATACACACTGTCAAACATATAGATACAAATGTACACAGATACACATATGACAACATGCAGAAACACAGATACAATTGCATGCATACAGATACACGGACACAGATACTGACATACATACAGATACAAACACTCACACACTGACACACACAGACACACATGCTGGTGAAAATTTACACGTTTATAGCAATTCTTCAGTTTCCTACCTTTTGAGTGCAGGTGAGTGGTTTCCCTGACGTCTAGTCTGCAGGCTGAGGCTGTTGGGAACTAGGAGCTGGCTTTATCTGTCCATGCCCACCTCTTCTCTGCCCTCTCCTCCTCTTTCACACAAAGCTCCACATCTCTTTGAGAGGAAGTGACAGGCACTCTCTTCCTTCCATGCTGCTGTTTAGAAGGGAGCCCAGTTGTGCTGTTAAAGGGCCAAGCACCTGACCAGGTGTTTGACAGACATATACCCACACTGGGTTCTTACCCTTTTCCAGTGCTACAGGTCCTTGCGCCATGCATATAGTCAAGCTTCCTCTAAGGAAATCTTTAAATCAATGCTTTCCTGATGGAGTTTACGTGTCTTGTGACTTCATTTCAATGGAAGCACCTCTGGTGGCTGTTGGGACTTAACCCTGCAGCGTACACATTGCAGTTTCTAAAAAAAACTGCAATGTTTTATATTGCCAGGTTGAAAGAACAGGCACACTGCACACAGGCCATTTCATTGAGAATGAGTGGTCAGGGTGACCACAATGTCCCTTTAATGCCTCAATCACTGCCATAATTTGTGGGAAAAGTGATAACTGACTCTTCCCAGACTTAATAAATACTATATAATAGGACAGGGTAAGGACATAGTTGAAAACTAGTTCATATGAGGAAAAGTTTCACTGGTGTTAGTCATTAACCCCATAAGGGCAAAGTCTATCATGTCAAATCTTTTTTTGAGAACCATGTTCCAAAATGGTATCACTCATTCAGTTAAAAGTGTCATACCTGCATGGAGCTTGCAATGTGAAATAAGCAGGGCAGCCCATACTGGCAAAGATCTTTGTGGAGACCAGATTGTGATGTATAAGAAGTGAAACATTTGATGATTAAGTGGGCTATAAGATGTCCTGGTAAAGTCATTTGTTGCAAATATTGTAGTGGACTAATTTTTTTTTTACATGAAGATGTCCAAGCTATAAAGGTGCCATTTATCTCAAGATAAACAGATAACCAACATACCTTGTGTACTAAACAGTGAATTGTGGGGAACTGACAATTGTAACATGTAGGCCACAGTAAAGTTGGGAAAATAGCAAAGCTGGACATTTTTTCCAACTAAAGTATCTTGGTCTAAGCTTTGCCAAATTCACTGTTTGGTTACTATTCCGCGTATAATAGCTGAGAAAATATTTGTAGAACATGGAGTCTTATATTCTATATGCTGGAAAATATTGTGCTTTTTTTTTTTACTTTTTTGTATAGTAACAATATTATAATACATAATAAAACATGTTGTTATTAAAAATAAAACCTACTATATCACCTTAGCATATTTAAAAAAAAGTCTTAAAATTGCTATCTTGAGTTTATTTTTTTGTATCAGCTATGTTACATTTATTAAAACATGCTCTGTTATAATTATTGAATTCAGGCTTGCATTTTGTGAGATCTACTATCAATAAAAAATAAACATCTTTTGTCTATAGCAGAATGCGTGGTTCTAATGGAGATGCATGGCAATGTCAAGAATACTTGTGGAGAAACTGCACTCAATGGGAGCCAGCTAATGATCAGTTATATAATTAGGGTTACATTCTGCTGTAAACAAGGTAGACCTAGAGGTATACATATAGAATTCATAAACAATACTATTAAATAGTGTGGGCCATGTCGGTGATCAATCCTGTCCACAGGAATACACACACAGTCACAAACACATGCACGGATACAAAAGGACACAGATACAAACACACAAAGATACACACATACTAACACCCACATATACATACTGACATGCACACATACTGAAACATTGGAAAAAGGAAAAGAAGGAATAGATGGCACTAAAAGTTGGTGCTGCTACAATAACATCGAAGTGTACAATCACTAAAACACACTTAAAATGCAATATAAAATAAACCAGAAAAAGCTGTTCAGCGCACACACGTACCATTTGCCTTACAATAATCACTTGGTAAAAAGTATTTCTTTTATAGTTGCACTTTTTCCTATATAGAACAGGAAATAAAATAATACATAGTATAGCCTGTATAAATATTTACAA
The DNA here is from genome assembly GCA_933207985.1 of Pelobates cultripes. Taxonomy (NCBI): domain Eukaryota; kingdom Metazoa; phylum Chordata; class Amphibia; order Anura; family Pelobatidae; genus Pelobates; species Pelobates cultripes. Next base: position 120,734,878 of record OW240914.1, on the reverse strand, counting down.
TTGGTCTGTAGAAGGTCAGCACACTCACAATTTTTAGAGCCTATTGTAAGTTTGCTCTGGACTTATAAGGCACATCAACTCCTCTTAAGTATTCAGAGTATTTTCTCCAGCTTGTCTCACAGGAACAACAGGGAATCCCATGTCCAAAGTGAAAAATAAGCTATTTATTTTGTACAGACAGTACATATAGAGTAAATAAAATAGTTTTAAACGCGTTGTGCTTTTAAAACTATTTTATTTACTCTATATATACTGTCTGTACAAGATAAATAAATAGTTTATTTTTCATGCATAAGGACATTCAGACACACACATACAAACATGCATACATAGTGACATACTGACATACATACATACACATGTAATGGAAACCATGTTAAAGGATAGGATTGTTGAACATCTGATATCACATGGATTTCAAGATCAGAGACAACATGGGTTTACTTCAGGGAGATCATGCCAAACTAATCTTATTTTTTTTTTTTTTTTGATTGGGTAACTAAAATAATAGATCAGGGTGATGCAGTAGATATTGCTTACCTAAATTTAAGTAAGGCTTTTGACACTGTTGCACATATAAGGCTTATCAATAAACTGCAATCTTTAAGTCTGGACATCAATATTGTTGAATGGGTAACACAGTGGCCGAGGGACAGGCAACAGAGGGTTGTAGTCAATGGAGTATATTCAAAGCATGGTCTTGTCACCAGTGGGGTACCTCAGGGATCTGTACTTGGACCCATTCTCTTTACTATATTTATTAGTGATATTGCAGAAGGTCTTGATGGTAAGGTATGTCTTTTTGCTGATGATACTAACAGTGGCGTACACATGACCCATGGGGCCACGGTGTAAAAATTGATCCGTGGCCCCCCTCCCACGCTTACTCGTGCGGGTCGGGGTCGCAACACATGGTGGCGGGAACCTGGTCGCAGGGGTTGCAGGGACCCCGCGACCGCGGTAGGCACACACACTTAAAGGACCACTACAGACACCCAGATCACATCAGCTCAATGAAGTGGTCTGGGTGCCAGGTCCCTCTAGTTTTAACCCTGCAGCTGAAACATAGCGGTTTCAGAGAAACGGCTATGTTTCACTGAGGGTTAATCCAGCCCTGGTGGCTGTCTCATTGACAGCTGCTAGAGGAGCTTCGCGATTCTCACTGTGAAAATCACAGTGAGACACTGACGTCATAGGAAAGCATTGAGTAATGCTTTCCTATGGGCGGTTTAAATGCGCGGCGCCTCTTGCGCGCATGTGCATTTCGGAGCTGAGAGGCGGACACTGGGGAGTCCGACGCTGGAGAAAGGTAAATGCTGAAGACACACACACACACTCTCACGAACAGACGCATACACACTAGCTAACAGACACACACATTTACTGACAGAGACACACTCAGCGACAGACATACATACACACTCACTTACAAAACATACACTTTCACTGACAAACACACACTCACTAACAGACATCAAACACACTCAGTAACAGACACACACAGTAACACACTCACTAGCAGACACACACCCAATAACAGACACATTCACTGACACACACACTAACACACGCACTAACACAAACAAACACTGACACACACACACTAACACACACACACACATACACTACACACACACACTAACTACACACACACACACACACATACACACACACACACACACACTAACACACACACACACACACACACACACTAACACACACACACACACACACACACTAACACACACACATACTAACACACACATACACTAACACACACAAACACACACTAATACACACACACTCTAACACACACATACACTAACACACACATACACTAACACACACTAACACACACACTAACACACAAACACACACACACATTTTTTTTTCAAATTTAATCCCCCCAGCCTCCTTACCTTTTGGAGTGCTGGGGGGATTCCCTGGGGTCCAGTGGTGGTGCTGCTGGGCTCCTGGGCGGCAGGTCACTGGGTGGGCGGGCTGTCTGGGCAGCCGGCGCGTGAGGGAGCACTTTTCCCTGTGTGCTTCCTCTTCATCTCCCTTGCGTGCCGCGTAGGGATGCCGGCGCCGGAAGATGACGTCATCTTCCAGCTCCGGCATCAGTGCGGTGCGCGAGGGAGCTTAAGACGAAGCACTGAGGAGGCCCCCCAGGAGAAGAGGCTGGCCCAGTGGCGTACATACCGGGTCGCAGGGGCGGCCGGGCCCCCTGGTGGGCCGGGCCCGGTCGCAGCCGCGACCCCTGTGACCCTGGTATGTACGCCACTGGATACTAAGATATGTAACAGGGTTGATGTTCCAGGAGGGATAAGCTAAATGGCAAATGATTTAGGTCAACTAGAAAAATGGTCATAGCTGTGGCAGCTGACATTTAATGTGAATAGTTGCAAAATAATCCATCATGGACATAAAAACCCAAAGGCAGAGTACAGAACATTTGATAGAGTCCTAACCTCTGAGGAAAGGGATGTAGGGGTGATTATTTCTGATGACTTCCAGGTAGGCAGACAATGTAATAGAGCAGACGGAAATTATAGTAACTTATTGATAGTAACCTTTGACCTAGCTTTGCAAGCCACACTCCCTGTGTATTACCAAGGCTCACATTTCTAAAGGCATTTATTCAGTTAACCATTTATATAGAACTTCTATTGAGTAACTTCTATTTTACCACCTAAATAAAATATATGGCTTTAATCATAGATTTCAAATGATGCTTAGTCACCACCCCTTTTTTTAAGATAGTCACTTATTTTAGGCAAAATTATGTATACGCCCTTATATAACCAAATTTTAAACCTATAACATAGAAACATAGAATGTGACGGCAGATAAGAACCATTCGGCCCATCTAGTCTGCCCAATTTTCTAAATACTTTCATTAGTCCCTGTCCTTATATTATAGTTAGGATAGCCTTATGCCTATCCCATGCATGCTTAAACTCCTTTACTGTGTTAACCTCTACTACTTCAGCTGGAAGAATATTCCATGCATCCACTACCCTCTCAGTAAAGTAATACTTCCTGATATTTAAATTTTTACTGTGTTGATTCCCTTTATGTATTTAAATGTTTCTATCATATCCCCCCTTTCTCGTCTTTCCTCTAAGCTATACATGTTAAGATCCTTTAACCTTTCCTGGTAAGTTTTATCCTGCTATCCATGAACCAGTTTAGTAGCCCTTCTCTGAACTCTCTCTAAGGTATCAATATCCTTCTGAAGATACGGTCTCCAGTACTGTGTACAATACTCCAAGTGAGGTCTCACCAGTGTTCTGTACAATGGCATGAGCACTTCCCTCTTTATACTGCTAATACCTCTCCCTATACAACCAAGTCTTTTGCTAGCATTTCCTGCTGCACTATTACATTGTCTGCCTACCTTTAAGTCATCAGAAATAATCACCCCTAAATCCTTTTCCTCAGATGTTGAGGTTAGGACTCTATCAAATATTCTGTACTCTGCCCTTGGGTTTTTACGTCCAAGATGCATTACCTTGCACTTATCCACGATAAATGTCAGTTGCCACAATTCTGACCATTTTTCTAGTTTACCTAAATCATTTGCCATTTGGCTTATCCCTCCTGGAACATTAACCCTGTTACATATCTTAGTATCATCAGCAAAAAGACATACCTTACCACCAAGACCTGCAATATCACTAATAAATATATTAAAGAAAATGGGTCCAAGTACAGATCCCTGAGGTACCCCACTGGTGACAAGTCCAAGCTTCGAATATATTCCATTGACTACAACACTCTGTTGCCTGTCACTGAGCCACTGCCTTACCCATTCAATAATATTGGAATACAAACTTAAAGATTGCAGTTTATTGATAAGCCTTCTATGTGCAACAGTGTCAAAAGCCTTACTGAAATATAGGTAAGCAATGTCTACTGCACCAACCTGATCTATTATTTTAGTTACCCAATCAAAAAAATCAATAAGATTAGTTTGGCATGATCTCCCTGAAGTAAACCCATGTTGTCTCTGATCTTGAAATCCATGTGTTTTTAGATGTTCAACAGTCCTATCCTTTAACATGGTTTCCATCACTTTCCCCACTACTGAAGTAAGGCTTACTGGCCTATAGTTGCCCGACTCCTCCCTATTACCTTTCTTGTGAATGGGCACAACATTCGCTAACTTCCAATCTTCTGGGATTACTCCTGTTAACAATGATTGGTTAAATTAATCTGTTAATGGTTTTGCTAGTACACCACTAAGCTATTTTAATAGCTTTGGGTGTATTCCATCAGGTCCCATTGACTTATTTGTCTTTATTTGACAGTTGAACTAGAACCTCTTCCTCTGTAAACTCACATGTAATAAATGGCTCATTTGTCCTTTTCCTAAATGAGGTCCCTTTCCTTCATTTTCATCTGTAAATACCGAACAAAAATATTCATTGAGGCAGTCAGCTAGACCTTTATCCTCTTCTACATACCTTCCTTCTTTTGTTTTTAATCTAATTAATCCTTGTTTTACTTTTCTTTTCTCATTTATGTATCTAAAAAAGGTTTTGTCCCCCTTTTTTACTGACTGTGCTATTTTCTCTTCTGTGTGTGTTTGGAAGCTCTTCTAACTTGCTTAGCCTCTTTCTGCCTAATCTTCTAGATCATATTGTCTTCCTTACTCTGTTTTTTTTTATAATTACTAAATGCTAACTTTTTGTTTTTAACTATTTTGGCCACATCTGCGGAGTACCACAGTGGTTTCTTGAATTTTTTGCTTTTACTGACAAGCCTAATGCAATTTTCTGTTGCCTTCAGTAGTGCAACTTTTAAATAATCCAATTTCTCTTGGACACCATTTAAATTGCTCCAGTCTGATAATGACTCCTCTACACATATTCTAATTTTAGAAAAGTCTGTTTTTCTAAAGTCTAAAACTTTTTTTTGTTTGGTGTGACTCAGTCACTGTTCTTATATTAAACCACACTGACTGATGATCACTGGATCCTAAACTTTCACCTACAGTAATATCTGATACCAAATCTCCATTTGTTAACACTAAATCTAGTATGGCCTCTTTACGAGTTGGCTCCTCAACTACTTGTTTTAGAGACAATCCCAGTAGGGAGTTTAGAATACGTGTGCTCCTGGCACAAGCAGCTATTTTTGTTTTCCAATTTACATCAGGAAGATTAAAGTCACCCATGATGATAACTTCCCCCTTCATTGTCATTTTAGCTATTTCCTCAACTAGTAGGTTATCTAACTCTTCAATTTGTCCTGGGGGCCTATATATCACACCTACACGAGTTACTATGTGATTAACACATTCTAACGTAACCTAAACGGACTCTATGTTCGCCTCACTAACTTTTATTAGGCTAGATTTTATGCTATCCTTCACATACAGGGTCACCCCTCCCCCTTCCTTGCCTTCCCTGTCTTTTCTATATAAAGAGTACCCTGGTATTGCTATGTCCCAGTCATTTTTCTCATTATACCATGTTCCAGTAACAGCGACTAAATCTACACCATCAGTTGCCATTATTGCCACAAGTTCATGGATCTTATTCCCTAAACTGCGAGCATTTGTAGACATGACTCTAAGCTTATCATTTTTTTTAACACACTTGCTACAGGCACGTTCTGTTCTTGTTTTGGGGGACAATTGGATTGATGTTTTATCACCCTTTTGCCCCCCCTACTAGTTTAAATACATCCTAGCAAAACCTCTGAACTGCTCACTGAGAACATTTGTTCCCTTTTGAGAAAGATGCAAACCATCTTTTTTGTATAGGTTATTTCCATTCCAAACAGAGCTACCATGAGAAATAAAGCCAAATCCTTGCTCCCAACACCATTCACCATTCACTGATTGTAGCTAAGATTTTGTTACCAATACTTTTTTTTTTTTAATTCATTATTTTTCTTGTGCATGTGTGGACAGTTAACATATTCTTGCTATGCCACAACAGCATTGGCAAGCTAATTTGAAACAATGGATTTGACATGGCATTCGAATTGACAGCACATTTTTATAATAATATTATGCTTAAGCTGGAAAGGTTGTGTCAAAAGATGAAATACAATTTTAAATTAGAAGTACTAATATTCCAGGCATTGTCACACGTAGGTTTTATTATAAGCGCTTGCATCAATATCTGTTCCTGTCGCTATAGATCTTTGGAATACAAGATTTAAAACCTGTTAAACTACGCTAATCACAACTGCTCTGTTAGTCTTAATTGTGCATAAGTGAGAGATCTGCATTGTATATACTAACGCAGGCCAAAATTAAAATAACACACAGAGTAGGTATGGCTTTAAGGCTCATCACCTACATGGATAGTCTCGTTGCTGGGTTTGCATTTATGAATTATGGCGGTGCATGGTATGGGAGATCTAATGCACAGTTGGGTTAGTGTGTGAGGAATGTGAGAGTAAGTGGTGAGAAGAGAGAAAAAGCTAGAGCTAGCAAAAAAAAAACACATTTAAACTTCAGCCAGTGGCATAGATAAGTGGATAACACAGCCATGCATCACTAGTAATAAAGACTGATTTGTCATGGCAGCAAGCCTGGCTTGCCAGCACAGTTAAGCATTCCTTCAACCTATACCCCTGCTGGGCCATAAGCTTCCATGTAAGGAAAGTTCATGCAGGGCTGCCGGTGGCCCGACAGGCGACAGGTGCAGTGTAGTCGGAGTTTGCTGGTGCATGCTGGGCGTCTTGAGAACTCTTTGTAGCTGATGTGTTCTGGCTCCTGGGCAAGTTTTGGCTTTGTTGAGGCATTGGGCGCGTCCTCGTTGTTGGATGCCGCTCAGCTTCCCGGCGGGGTTGACAGGCTGCGTGCCTCCGTGGACGTTGTCTCGCTTTCCTGCACTTTGGGGTGGTGCACCTCCCGACCCGCCGCCAAGTAGGAGTTCCTGAAGTCGCGGGCTGTAGCGAGTGACCCTCATGTGGGTGAATATGTGGTTGTGGTGGGGCTGGTTTGTGCATCCTGCACTCTAGTTTTAGCCAGAAGTCCTGGAAGTGCTTATCCAGCCGGGTGAGTATATCGCTGGCGTCGGGGCTTGGGAGCCAAGCGCCCTCCACCATTTTAGTTAGGCCTTGGCCCGCCTGGCTTGTGCTCACGGCTTCTGCCCACTGATGTGGCCGGTTTGGATTGCTTCTCAAGGGTGGACCGGGATCACCCCCGCCGGGGTGCTTTCTGTGCTCCGCTGGTTCAGCAGGTTAGCCGCAGGCTCTGTCCGGCATGTGGTAATCCGCGTCTGCCCTGATGGGGCTATCAGATTCTCAGGGAGCCGCCGACCGCCTCTCGACATCTCGGGTGGGTCAGGCAGCTTAGACCTCACTTGGTACTGCCCTTGGCTAGGGCAAATTGGGCTTTTAAACGCTGTGTTTAGTGAAAGTGTTGAGGAGCTCGTCTGAAATGCGTCTTTCCTCCATTGCGGTCAGGCCCTGCCCCCCGTTACCAATACTTTTAACATCAAAAATGGATACCATCTTGAACATTGCTCTGTATTGGACCTCACAAGACATGTGCATTGACGTTTCAGTCATTTATCTGGTTCTATCCACTTGATTTTAAGAAACTTGTTTTAATACAAATATTTTCACTCAAAATACTATAAGAACACCATTTGTGGTCATCAGCAATCTTCATTACATCAGCACACCATCAGCCTATATTTACTGCCCATTATTTCTCTTCTACTGCTCTTTCAAGGCCATATGACTTTCAGAGTTATTCATTCTCTCCAATTTTCAAATTTTTGGTCTCAAATTTAAAACCTGCCAATTTCTGGGAATTCATCTTTTTAGCGAATAACCCTGAGCATGTATAATCTTCAATGAGCATGTGGATCTTATATGTCAGCTGCCATTATCACTATCCTTCACTGAATGATTCAATTGTTTTGATGATCAATCAAGATAAACGAGGTTTGTCTGGAGATTATGACAATGACATGTCTCAGTCCCTCTCAAAATTGGGACCTCACACAGCTCTTCCAGTGTCTCTCCCACAGTTCAAAACACTCAGCAAAATCCTTTATTGGAATCTCTATATGCTGCCTCGACATATTTACCTGAATCTCATCTGAAATCTCTTCCCTTTCAAAGGTGATTTGAGTTTCGGGAAAAGCCAGAAGTCGTAGGGCGCCAAATCTGGGCTCCAGAATAGCTAAGTCACCTGGGTAATTTTATTTGCACTATACTCATTGCATCATCCTCCAAAGCCATCTGAATCATCTGAATAGTTTCTGCTGAGGAATGTTCAAGTTTACTGCAAAATTTTATGCAGATTCGTTACTCTATTCACTCAGTCTTTTTGAATGTGATGGCCACACAATACATATGCTTGCTCAATGGTGTATAGTACCCCCACAGACTAATACAGTGAAGTTGTCATTGTTCACACATGTGTATTCCAGTCCGCTCGTAGCTGCCAGGTTATATCGATGTCATGCAAACTGTTCTCGTTTTATTTACAATAGTTGGATACTTTACGGACAGACCTCCTATTTATGTTGTAGTTAAGGTAAAATAAATATTTAATATATTTGTTACCATTTCAATGTTCTGTTTGTGGAAGACAAGCTTGAAACTATTCATTGATTTCCACTAGCCTCCAAAGAGATTAGGGCAAAATTATAAGTGAGTTGCAAATTAACTGGGAAAAGAAACTGGCAGAGCTTATGATCAGTCCCAGAGGGTTAATTATCTTATTGCTGCCATCTGTCCAGTCAGCAATGATGTTTAATGGACACTGATTTTTTTTACATGGCCTTTTTAATGTTTAAGATTTAGCAATATAGAAATTATTTATTATTATTGTAATCATCATTAGTATTATTTACATTTCGAATAAGGGTATACAGAAAATAAATAAGAAATAAACTATTACAAGTGTATTACAAGAAGAAACCAGAGGTTGTTGAGGATCCTGCTCAAATAAACAATCTAGATTACTGATGTATACAAACACAAGACGAAGAAAAACAGAGGGTGTGAGATCAACAGGTGAGTATGTGCAATAGCAATAGATTATTCAATGGTCCAGCCTGAAGAGATTAGTTTTAAGCGATTTTAAATAATTGAAGACTAAGGGAAAGTCTGATTGTAGGAGGTTATTCCACAGGAGTAGAGATTCATTATAGATATTCAGTAGGTGATAGCAGTATTAGAGTACAGGAGAAGATTACACATATAGTAGAGAGCCCATGGTGGGTTGTACCTATGGATTAGTCAAGAAATTTAGTGAGTACTATAGTTATTAAAAGCTTTATATATGAATGTAAGTATCTTGAAGGGTACAGGCAGCCAATGATGTGATTGACAAAGGGATGAGGTGTGAGATTAGTGACAAGAAAGAAAAATAATCTTGTATGAGCATTCATTATTGACTGTAGAGAGGCATTATGGGCTCTGAGGAAAATTGGGGAACTTATGAGAGCGTGAATATGCTCCTTAGTAGCATCTATCGTAAGAAAGAGGCAAACCAGGGACACCAGCTTTGCTAGATTTAGGGGAAGAGGAGTTATCAATTAAGTAGACACTAAAGGAATATTGGGAAGGAAAGGAGATAAATTAGGAAATTACAGTGTCATGAAAGTTGAAGGTTTGAAGGGATGGGGAGCTGACGCCTGTGGGAGATGAGAGTGTAGCGTTACTTACCTTATCCAGGGGCCGGCCGCGGTCCTCTCTTCGAGCCGCGCGCAGTGCTGCTGCTGCACGAGCCGCGCGCGGCTCATCCGACAGCTTCACTAGGAAGGCGGGCAGTGACCGCGAGAAGCGGTCACGTGTCTCGCCTGAATCTAAGAGCGCGCCGCGAGTCTCGGGCGCGCTCTTAAAGAGGCAGTGGGAGCCTAAATTGTTAAAAGGCTCCCATTGGCCCCTGTCATGCCACACTCCCCATACACTTACCTTTTGGGGGTGTGGATATGACAGGAGCCAATCACATTAGTTTAGAAGCTATTTAAACTTACCTCTCCCCTTACTCCCTGCCCTATCGTGGTTTCTGTTTCTGTTCCCTTTAGCGCTTGTTGTGTTCAGTTGTGTTTTCTCCGTATTGACTTTGGCTTTGTTTCTGACTACGGTTTCTCTTTATACTTATCTGTTCTGGTTGTCGGCTTCCTGTTTTCTGTGTACCAGACCCCGGCTAGACCTAGTTTACGCTGTCTCTCTGTGCCCTTGACTTCGGATCCTTCCTGACTCTGCCTCCTCTCATATACGTCGAGTCCGGCCATTCTAAGGTCCAGTAGACGTATCTCTCCTCTGTTTTGTCTTCTGTTTAGCTGAATCCTGCATGTTGGGGTATATTCTCGTTACAGAGAGGTCACCAGCGCCAAGGGAGCCCAGCACTGGATTAAGGTAAGTGGGTGAAAGGGGTTTTAACCCTTTCAGCGCCAAGGGAGGAGTGCACTCCAAGAGCACTCCAAAATGGGTTTGTTTTCCTGGAACTATAGAATCCCTTTAAGAGTTTGTGTCAAAAGCAGCAGAAAGATAAAAAATAATTAGTATGGAGCAATGGGCTTTGAATTTGACGATGATTAGAACAGTCAATTTAGTTAGAGCACTTTCTGTACAATGCAGTGGTCAGAAACCATATTGGAGAGAATTGAGGAAAAGAGTTCAGAAAATAGTTTCAAGGAAAATTGATTTATCATTACAATGGCACCTCTCAAGGGGTGGGATATATTAGGCAACAAGTGAAAAGTCAGTTCTTGAATTTCATGTGTTGGAAGCAGGAAAAATGGTCAAGAGAAAAGGTCTAAGTTACTTTGACAAGGGCCAAATAGTGATGGCTAGATGACTGGGTCAGGGCATCTCCAAAATGGCAAGTCTTCTGTGGTGTTCCCAATATGCAATAGCTAATACATGAAAAAAGTGTGCAACCGATGAATGAACGACAGGGTTGTGGGCGCCCAAGGCTCATTGATGCACATGGGGAGCAAATGCTAGCCCATCTGTTCAAATCTTATGTAGTTCAAACAGCTGAAAAACATAATGCTGACCATGATAGAAGATCAGAGCCACAGACCAGTCCAAGTGCCCACGATGTCCCCTGTCCACCACCGAAAGGACCTTTAGTGTGGATGTGAGTGTTGGAACTGTACCATGGAGCAATGGAAGAAGGTTGCCTGGTCTGATGATTTACATATTTTTTTACATCAGGTGGATGGCCGGGAGCATGCGCATCATTTACCTGGGGAAGAGATGGCAGCAGTATGTACTATGGGAAGAAGGCAGACTGGCAGAGCCAAGTAGTGTTATGCTCTGGACAAGGTTCTCCTGGGACACCTTGGGTTCTCACATTCATGTGGATTTTACCACCTACCTAGAGATTGTTGCAGACCATCTACACCCCTTCATGGCAATGGTGTTGCCTGACTTCAATGCACTCTGCCACACTGCAAAATTTGTTCAGGAATGCTTTGAGGAACATAATAAAGAGTTCAAGGTGTTACCTTAACCTCCAGATTTCCCAGGTCTCAATCTGATTGAGCATTTTTGAGGTGTACTGGAACAACAAATCCGATCCATGGGGGCCCCTCCTCACAACTTGCAGGACTTAAAGGATCTGCTTTTAATGTTTCAATGCCAAATTCCACAGAACGTGTTCAGATGTCTTGTGGAGTCCATGCACTAGACATAGATTAGAACATACATTAGAGCTGTTTTGGCAGAATAAGGGGAACCTATATGATATTAGGCTAGTGATTTTAATGTTGTGGCTGATAACTGCAATGCAATGGGCATCACTGACAGTATAATTTCTTAATAAGTAATACTTCTTGTGTTTTTTTTTTTTTTGCATTTGTCTAATTAATTGAATTGAGACAAATACAAATAATGACTGTTGGGGAAAAATCCACCCAGCAAAGCACATACAAATATTTTGAAAATACACAATTATGAAAAATGGTTTGCAATGCGTGAGTGAATAAAAGCATATAATTTAGCATTTTAAGAAAAATCTCACAACAGTGAAGTCTGTTCTGGTTAATTTTCCTTTGAAATATTTGGCAGAAAGTCAAACCAAATTCTTCTGCTTCTTACTGGAACTGCAAAAACTGTTAAATTATGTGTTTTATGCTCTACTATTTGACAAAAAAAGATGGAGAGTGTGAAAGTATACCTAAGTCTCAACAAACGACCACCTGCTTTTCTCATTCTTATCTATTTTTTTTTTTTTTTAGTACCGTAATATCCATGTATTTAAAATGTTCAATTATGTATATAGAATATGTGTGGCGAAACCGGCCTTGCCACGTGTCCTTGGAGGGGGCTGCTTGCCCGCCTCTTGCCTTTGGACTATGGACCAGACTTTATGTGAATGTGTTAACCCAGATAGCTATGCCATGGAGCCCATTCGTGTAGTTAAAGACTTCGGCTCCATGGCAATTGAACTGTGTGAATAGGATCTGAGCGCTATTCGGTAGTTTTGTGCACTCAGATCCCAGCTATCTGGGGATATGTGAAATGTCTGTGTCTTATGTGTAAAAGGTGACTTTATGTATTTTAAAGTGTTTTGTGTCTTTTTGCAACCATGTGCTTAATGGAGTCTTGTGTCTGTCCTGGGAGATAATTGAATTACTCTCCAGGATAGAAGACTCTGAAACTGGTTTGGGCCAGAAAGCCATGCTTCATTTAGTCACAAAGGACTTTCCCTTAACTTTTGAACCCCTGGTCTGATTCGTGCCATTTTTTAATATGTTGTTCCCCTGAATGGATTGATCATGAAAATGTATGTTTTATGTTTGTGACATGTATATTTTAGAAGTTATAAATATTGTGTAAAAACTTTATTCCTCTGCCGGTGATAATGAGATTACCCATTGTGTTCAGCAATCATATCACAGGCAGAGGGGAGGATTTTGTGTGGGAGTGTCTGGGTGTATTGTACGGATTGATTGGTTGTTTTGTAACGCCCTGTGGACTTTACTATGTTTGTGGATTGGGAATAAAAGAGACTGTATGTGACAGTACAGGGAGTTCCTGCTTAACCCTCAAAGTGAAGTGTCGTCTCATTATTGGGGGAGGATTTACTGTATGCTGTTCCAGTTTGACTGCTAGGAGTGTAAACCTATTCGCATTGGTTTTTCCTATTCAGCTGTATACAACATTCATATGCTTGAGAGCATTCACATGCTCCTACGGTTCGGTGGTTTTGGTGTCTGCTGCAGTGCTTGGAGTCCTCAGGAAGTGCTAGGAGCATCCTTTAACGGAGGTACCCAGTCGGGGTGCCAGGTGATCCGTTACAATATGCATATCAGACAAGAAAGTATATTTTCAAGAAGGAAACAATGCTGTAGACAAGTGCTTAAAAGAACAGAAGAAAGGGATCAGCGCTCTCTATCTATACAAAATACAACAGAAACAATAATAAATAAGTAACAAGTAGCAGCACACCTAAAAAGTAGGGCTCCCTCACAGGCCTTACAGCAGAAATGGTACAGAAAAAAGAAAGGAAGGCAGCGCCACTACAAACCACATAAATTAAAAGAGCACAGAATAGGCAGACTAGAATGCAATATATATAATAGATAATAAGCAAATAGAAGTCCAGAATAAATAGTCTGACTGGTAGATGAATCAAACAATGAGGTATATCTTTGTAGAGGTGAATACAGTCTTTTGTCGTGGGGGATTCTTCAGAGTGGTGTAGATGCGTCTTTGTACATCATATGAAATGAGAAAATAACAACTGATGGTATAGTATGTCCCGAAGGGGGTAAAAGCAATAAAAGAGTATATGGTCCTACTCACGTTTTCAAGAACTATGGACTTAGCTCTAGTGTTCAATTAACGTACAGTGGTATAATAAGTGCTTAAAAGAACATATGTTATCACCTAAATGTTTAAACCTTAGCAATATTGCACCTGTACACTTAGGTATATTCACAAATACAATACACCAAAAAAGCGATACAGATGTAAAAGCAGATAATTTTAAACTAGTGTGCTTATAACTGTCAATATAGCAGTTTTAGTAAATAGCTCAATCTGTATTTGATACAGGTTTCTTCTAGACTTGGTCATTAATTTTCGTACGGAATTTGTCCGTTTCGTCCTTTCATCCAAATTCTGAATGGGAAACCGACCAGAGGAACAAATGAATGTGCACCGAACGATATTCTTCCATGTGCCATTCGTTCATTTGGATGACATTTTGGATGACTGTAAAGTATTGTATCCATTATATCTGTTGTGAGCCAGATGAACTTAAACTGAACAAATACGCAGTTTGTTCATTTGGTTGTCGTGTTCAGCCTTTTGCAATACAGATTGAGGAGGGACATGTGATTGGAGAGTGAGCAGAGATGAACAAACTAATGCACACCAAATGAATGCGCCATTTGTTTATTTGTTAATTTAGATGCCTTTGCATTACAGAAAGAGGAGGAACATAGGAGTGAGCTGATTTTCATTTGTTCAATTAGCTCACTCCTGTGACATGATGCTAAAGGGGCTTGTCCTATACTTTTTTTTTTATTTATTTTTTTAAAGAAAGCATATATTTGAAGTAGTATAAATGCAAGCAGGGAATCTTTCTCCACCCTTCTTTGACTGGGCTTTGCTGGTGACACACTATGCTTAATGTTGTGCTGTGCTAGGTTAATTGCCTTTAATTGAGTCTGAAGAGCCTGCTGTTTCTCTCAAAAGCTAGTGCATTCCTTACCCTAGTAGAGATTTATTATAGTCTAGATCTTTGGTTTGGTCCTTTTAAATTTAAACTAGCTAAGCCTTTGTAGGTACTGTTAGACTTAGATATTTTAAGTGTATCAAGCATTCATCTTTTACAGGTGCTGCTGTTGCTGCAGTTCTGTTTCATTCCGAATGCTGATAAAGATAGTTCCTTTTTTGTCAGTCTCATGTGTGTGTGTGTGACTATTTTAAGTCCATACTCCATACAACATATTTTTTTTTTTGGCTGCAAAGTCTGTGCTAGTAAAACTATCACATAGTCAGACAGTGACTGATCAACTAATTGTTGTGTTTTGTCACTCTGTCACTCTGTCATTGACTGTGTGTGCTTGCTTTGCAGGCAGTCAATATGAGCGTTATTTTTTAAAATTGATTTAACAACTTAATTACCGAGGACGGTTCAGTTCCGTCATCGGTATTTTAGCGTTGCCGACCGCTGGCGGTCCTGAAGCGTCCTAACGGTGTAATGTACTTACCTGATCGCCGTCGTTCCCCCGGTGGTGATTGGCGGTGCTCACGGTGTGGAGAGACTGCCTGCAGCCCAGACAGTCTCCTCATGGCGGATTAGGACCCCTGGGGCCATGTGATCACTTAATAGAGCGATGACATGGTCACAATAGGTGTCCATGTGTCTGCCTGCAGGAGGACTGCCTGTGCTGACAGGCAGTCTCCCTGCTAGTGTAAAATAAAATTAAAAAAATAAAGGTTTATGTTAATAAAAATATATAATAATTATATATGTGTATATATATCTATCTATAGAAGATATATATAATAGATATGATATATAGACATATATTATATTTATATAATATGTGTCTATATATCATATATATAATGTCATACTAAGTGTATTTTTATATTAATATGTATATATATTAATATAAAAATATACTTATAATTAAATTACACACGTATATATATCATATATATAATAACTATATATATTGTAAATATATTATTATAAAATACAAATAATAAGTAATTTAAATTAAATAAAAAAAATGTAAAAATAATAATAAATTAAAAATATATATATATCTATTTGAAATTTTATTCTAACTGTATTTTGGCAAGAATATGTATATTTATATAATATAATATAAATTTATATATTTATATAATATAATATAAATTTATATATTTATAATTATCTCAAAATACACTTAGAATGAAATTGCATATATAAATAAATAAAAATAATACGAAATATACATATGTCCATATACAAAATTACATAAATAATTATATAAATATACATGTAGACTTCAAATATATAAATATGCATATATATTTAAATTCTACGTGCGTATTTATGTAATATTTTTACATAATTAAGTAATTTTATTGATTGCAATTTGAGGGACCTACCTGCCAACCCAAGCCGAAAGTCCAGAGAATTTAATTTGCTAGCACTGTATTTTACTCTGTAACTTTCTGTGACACCCTAAAACCTGTACATTGGGGGGTACTGTTTTACTCAGGAAACTTCGCTGAACAGTAAAACATATCACAGTGATGTTATTGTCAGTGAAAGTGACTTTTTTGAATTTTTCACACACAAACAGCACTTTTACTGAGGATATAATTGTTGTGATACGTTTTCCTGTTTTGAAACACTAATATTTGTATTTAGCAAAGTCTCCCGAGTATAACAGTACCCCCCATGTACAGGTTTTATAGCGTTTTTGAAAGTTACAGGGTCAAATATATGGGTCAAATATTTTTACATTGAAAAGGGCCAGGTTGGTTATGTTGCCTTTGAAAGCGTATGGTAGCCCAGGAATGAGAATTACCCCAATGATGGCATACCATTTGCAAAAGAAGACAACCCAAGGTATTGAAAATGGGATATTTCCAGTCTTTTTTAGTAGTCACTTAGTCACAAACACTGGCCAAAACTAGCATTCAATTTAGTTTTTTACATTTTTTAACACACAAACAAATATAAACACTAACTTTGGCCAGTGTTTGCGACTAAGTGGCTACTAAAAAAGACTGGACATACCCCATATTGAATACCCTGGGTTGTCTACTTTAAAAAAAAAATGTACATTTGGGGTGTTATTCAGAGATTTATGACAGATAATAGTGGTACAATGTCTATATATATATATATATATATATATATATATATATATATATATATATTTGTGTTAGGTGCTTAAGATAGTACAGTGTGAAATACCATGAATAAGCGTAGGATAATAAAAGGAGCAAGTCGGTTGTGGTGTGCCGAAACCGACGATGAGGTAGGCCTGAGAAAGAAGAGGGCCTACCCAGGAAAAGAAATAGAAAGGAAATAAATGTTAAAAGTGGTGTGGTGGGAGGGTCATTCAACGCTGACCTCGAACGGTAAGGAGCAAGGTAAGGGGAGTGCCTTAAGTAGGCTAGGGGTAGTAATCCAGCACCTCCCACAAATCCAGGCAAATTGCCTTAATACTTGTGTTAGGTGCTTAATATAGTACAGTGTGAAATACCATGAATAAGCGTAGGATAATAAAAGGAGCAAGTCGGTTGTGGTGTGCCGAAACCGACGATGAGGTAGGCCTGAGAAAGGAGAGGGCAAAAATTAAGTAATCAAATTTATTAACAGGCAACCAATACATATACATTTTATCAACCAGACATGTTTATGAAAGCATCCCTTAATTCTTGTACTGGGTTCGGTATGTACCGTGAGTAAGCGGATGACTTCCAGCGCCCCAGTGTTTTGATAACATGAGTTGGGATGTTGACACTGGAGGCTGTGGATGCGGCTCCTATACGAAAGGAGTGTCCTGAGTATTTGTTTGCGTTGAGGCCCAGTTGTGTGAGCAAGGACCTGACGTAGGTCATGAAGGTTGTAGTGGTGAGTACTGCACCTTGCAGTTGTAATAACGGTTGCAAGGGCATTAAGTGATGGTGCTGTATGTAGGCATCAAGAACCTTGACAGGATACCATCTATTGTGCGTGGGATAGTACGGAATGTTTACAGGTATGTGCTGACTGGTTTTGGAGTGAGGTAAAGACAGGATGTAATGATCCATATGTTTTGTCAAGTGGGAATAGAGGCGGAATGGAGTGGTTTGGGTCGTGGAGGTTGTAGTGAATTCTCTAGGTCGTAGAAATCCATAGAATGCGATGTATATTGTTGTTTTGATGATAGAATTTGTATTAGTGTCAAACGGTTTTAAGTCAAGTAGGTTAGATAATGCTTTGAAGATATGGTTATCTATGGGTAGCCTCTGGGCCATATGTGTGGGTTCTGATTTTTGAATACCTCTGAGTATGGTCTTAATTTGGTGAGAGGCCATGAAACTGTTGTTATTTGGGTGTAAGATTAGCATGTGGTGTTGAATGCCAGTGAGATAGAGTTTGATGGTGTTGTATGACATTTTGAGTTTAAGGTGGCAAAAGGAAGCAAACCCCAAAAAAGATGTCATAACAAACGGTTGTATGATGTTATGTTCCAGAAGGAATCGTTTGAATAGTGTGAAAGCCCTGCTGTATGTTTTGTTTGTATTGTTTGAAAGTGCCAATTGGGACAATGTCCTGCTATGCTGCATGATGATGTCTAGTCCAGTATGAGTTGTTGAAATGTTGGAGTGATGGTGGCTGTGGGTGCTGCTGACGGGAGTGCTTGATGAAACTCCTGAAATTTAAAGCGAGACAAATTGTCAGCAGCTGTGTTATATACACCTGGCACATGGAAACAACATAGGAAGAAATTATGACAAGCTGCCAACCAAGTGAGTTTCCTCAGAAATCTCATGATCGTAAGAGATTTGGAACGACCTTTGTTGATGATGTGACAGGTTGCCTGGTTGTCTGAGTAACAACGCACTGGCGTATTAGCCCATAAATGACCCCATGCTACGGCAGCCGCCACTATGGGGTAGATCTCAAAAAGAGCTGAGGTAGTGGAAAAACCTTCCAAATCCTGAACTGCTGAAGGCCAGCTGCCCCAAAGCCATTCGTTCCCAAAAATTGATGCAAAACCAGTGGTAGATGCCGCATCTGACCAAATGGTAGGAGATGATTCAGTCAATTGAGGGAGGAACATACTTTTACCATTCCAAGTGGTTAAAAATCTCTTCCACATGTTTAGATCTGCCGTAGCTTGGGCATCTAAGGACAACCTGTGCGTGTCATGTAGAAAAAGTGGGAAAAGATGCAATAGTCGTGAAATAAAGGAGCGGCCTTGAGGTATGATGCGCATTGCAAAATTTAGTGACCCTAGCAGGGACTGTAGCTCTTTGCGGTTGCAAGTGCCGAGCTGTAGGTAGTTGTTTATGTACGTGAGAATATTCTCTATCTTATCGTATGGTAGGCTTGCTTGCATTGTGGCAGAGTCTAATTGGATACCCAGAAAAGTGATAACCGTGTCTGGCCCTTCTGTTTTCTTTGGGGAGATGGGTACACCTAGTTGCTCAAACAGCTTAGTGGTAGCTTTGAGACTAGTGGGAGGTGAAGTATTCTCCTCGACCAGTAGGAAATCGTCCAAGTAATGTAATACCGTAGGGCATCCGGCTATGTTCAATAGTAACCAGCATAATGCTTCAGCAAATGTGTCGAAAATAGCTGGGCTACTTTTGGACCCAAAAGTTAACCGGGAGAAAAAATAGTAGTTCCCGGACCACTTGATGCCATGCAGGTGCCACAGTGTGGGGTGGATAGGGAGTAATTTGAAGGCGTTAGTAATGTCGGTCTTACTGAGCCAGGCTCCAACCCTGCTTGTATGATAGCTGTAATGGCGTGATCTATGGTGGTGTATTGCAGAGAGAATTCCTCAGAGGGTATAAGGGAATTAAGACTGGGGTTGGCCGATGAGTGGGGAGCCGATAAGTCAATGATGAGTCTCTGTTTTTGGGAAGATTTCCCTGTGACAATACCAATAGGGTTGGTGCGCCATTCTATGAATGGAGGAGTTCTAAAAGGCCCCAATACAAAGCCCTCATCCACTTCTTGGGCTATGAGGGTGTCAACCACTGTGGGGTTGTGTTGGGCGGATTGTAGGTTAGGGCATTCCAGAGTTCCGGCTGGTATGTGTAGGATACCTGTGTGGAAGCCTTCTGTTAAACCAGAAATAAGAAAGTCTACCAGGTGTCTAGATGGGTGCTGAGACATCAATGCTGTGAATACTGGCATATTAATGGACGTAAGGTAAGGCTTGGAATACATTTTATTTGGACACATGGTCTTTGCATGTGCCCTAAAACATTTTGAACAGACATGCAATAGTCTACATCCACTGTAATTACATTACCCAACATTGAAATTATTACATATCTGGGACCAGAAACTTGACTGGGCGTCCCAATTTGTCTTTTGATAATTTCCCTGGATCCCCAGAGGAACTAGCTCCTTGCGTGGAGGCATGTCCGTCTGCCGTGTTGGGACAAAAATTTGTAGTATGGGCTGTGGAGGAGCAGTATGAACAAGCTGGTGTTCTTAGACCTGCAAAGTGTCTGCAAAATAAGACGGTATCAATCCTTCCCCAGTTGGATCGTGTTCCGTACTGGGAGAGGGCTCCAGCCACTTTTGCAGAAAAAGACCTATGGTAGTCATAGAATGCCGAATCACCATATTTGTTGCCCAGGTCTACCAGCTTGTGCATATAGAGATCAAACTCCTCTCTTCTGTTGGGATAAACCGCACAGATGACATCCCTGTAAATACTAAACGCTAGTACAAATTCGGGGATAGTCAGTTTCCTGTTCAGGCGGGCATCCCTAGATCTGACAATAACAGATACATCATCATAAGCATATGTCTTATGTTCCACAATGTCCTGGGAGGCAATCAACAGGGAATCCAGGTTGACGTCTTTACCTTCCAGGATATCCCTTTTGATGTGCTCAGCTATCATGTGGGCCGGGCTAACTTCCTGGTCATCCAGGGTGCTGGCTGGAGCGACTAATGGCAAGGCTGGTGTTTGTACCGCAGCAGCGGGTGGCCCTGCTAGAGTGAGGGCCGTGGTGACCGACTCAAGTTTCTCCAGCCTGGAGTTGACCTTGCTCATGGATGCAATGAGTGAGGATAATATGGCCTGGGTTGGACTGGCTAGAAGCTTCCCCGGCATCCATGTTATTAGTCGATGTGCGTAGCAGTTTGAAAAGTTCTGCCTTCCTTGCTGTAGCGGGGTAAGGGATTTGTCGTCTCCTTAATTCCGTGGTTATGCGCGGGATCGTCCAGGATCTGATTGATGCTGGACTAGCTAGCTCTCCTCCTTGTGTGGGAGTGACAGCTCTAGCCGGGGTGCTAGGCAGGGAGAAATCCTCTACCCCTTCCTGAGACATACTATAAATAAAACAATTAATTAGTATATAGAACCACCAAATTGTACTGGCAGGCTAGCTAGGCCGGATGGCAAAAGTATTATACTTGTTTGGTGACAGGTGAGGCCCTGCTAATTGCCAAGCGGCTTGAGAGGCTCTATCTATGCGTTGGCGCGAGGGGTTATTGAGGCCACTTGACGTAGTGGCAGGAGTTTTAGGCCTCTCGGTGACTGTACGACAGAAAACAGGGGAAGGGAGTGACAGGTGAGGCCCTCTCTTTGCAACATGCGAGGCGGCTAGCTAACGTGTGGCCCGATGGGTGTTTGCCTCTGGAACGTTTGAGGCGGGGTGTTGGCCTCGCGGGACCACTAACTGATGGCGACAGCCAAGACGGGGTAAATACCTATTGGGAATCCTGTGACCCTATTGCCAGTACTCTAAACTAGGGGGATGAAATGAAATGTATGGTAGAATACCATATGAGCAGGTGTACGTACCTGGTAGTATGACAAATCACAGGAATAAACCGTGTGGAGCAAATATATAAGCTTGACAGCCTAAAAATGGGTAAAAGAGAGTAGTATGATGAGTGTGGAGTGTGAAAAGAAACAGACTTATAGCCTGTAGCAGCAATGTTTTAAAATTATGTTGATACCATGGGAATAGATATGAGTGGCTCAGAAATGTTTGCATGCTTGAATAAGACATCTGAGGGAGGCCGTGGCCTATGTACAAACAATCTATGTGTTATGTGATAATGGTGTGTAAAGGAAAACATGAAATGTAGGTTATATACATATGTATATGTCTGTGCAGGAAACGTATGATTGGTTGGATCAGTACGTGTGATTCAACCCGAATATGCATGAAAAAGGAATTAAGCCTTATGTGTGATCGTCATGACAGAGAAATGAGGCCTGTAATATAGGCTGAGTGAATTGAAATGGATTGGATAATTATAAAACTTCTGGCGTGGGAGTTCAATGATCTGTACAGAAATGTAGCTGGTTTTATAGAAAGGGACATGGATGAGGTCATGGCCTATTTTACACAGCGTTATGTATGATATGTAGCAGAATAACCAAAGGCAGGGATACCCAAAATGATTTAAAATGATGTAAAGTGATGTATTGAAAAGACATATCAACCCTAGAATTATTGCTTAAATGAACCTGTATCCTTTGTATGTGTTGTAGTAATAACACAGAAGTGAGGCCTGTAA
>OW240914.1:120679385-120703324 GCA_933207985.1 Pelobates cultripes | reverse complement strand
GATCTTTGGTTTGGTCCTTTTAAATTTAAACTAGCTAAGCCTTTGTAGGTACTGTTAGACTTAGATATTTTAAGTGTATCAAGCATTCATCTTTTACAGGTGCTGCTGTTGCTGCAGTTCTGTTTCATTCCGAATGCTGATAAAGATAGTTCCTTTTTTGTCAGTCTCATGTGTGTGTGTGTGACTATTTTAAGTCCATACTCCATACAACATATTTTTTTTTTTGGCTGCAAAGTCTGTGCTAGTAAAACTATCACATAGTCAGACAGTGACTGATCAACTAATTGTTGTGTTTTGTCACTCTGTCACTCTGTCATTGACTGTGTGTGCTTGCTTTGCAGGCAGTCAATATGAGCGTTATTTTTTAAAATTGATTTAACAACTTAATTACCGAGGACGGTTCAGTTCCGTCATCGGTATTTTAGCGTTGCCGACCGCTGGCGGTCCTGAAGCGTCCTAACGGTGTAATGTACTTACCTGATCGCCGTCGTTCCCCCGGTGGTGATTGGCGGTGCTCACGGTGTGGAGAGACTGCCTGCAGCCCAGACAGTCTCCTCATGGCGGATTAGGACCCCTGGGGCCATGTGATCACTTAATAGAGCGATGACATGGTCACAATAGGTGTCCATGTGTCTGCCTGCAGGAGGACTGCCTGTGCTGACAGGCAGTCTCCCTGCTAGTGTAAAATAAAATTAAAAAAATAAAGGTTTATGTTAATAAAAATATATAATAATTATATATGTGTATATATATCTATCTATAGAAGATATATATAATAGATATGATATATAGACATATATTATATTTATATAATATGTGTCTATATATCATATATATAATGTCATACTAAGTGTATTTTTATATTAATATGTATATATATTAATATAAAAATATACTTATAATTAAATTACACACGTATATATATCATATATATAATAACTATATATATTGTAAATATATTATTATAAAATACAAATAATAAGTAATTTAAATTAAATAAAAAAAATGTAAAAATAATAATAAATTAAAAATATATATATATCTATTTGAAATTTTATTCTAACTGTATTTTGGCAAGAATATGTATATTTATATAATATAATATAAATTTATATATTTATATAATATAATATAAATTTATATATTTATAATTATCTCAAAATACACTTAGAATGAAATTGCATATATAAATAAATAAAAATAATACGAAATATACATATGTCCATATACAAAATTACATAAATAATTATATAAATATACATGTAGACTTCAAATATATAAATATGCATATATATTTAAATTCTACGTGCGTATTTATGTAATATTTTTACATAATTAAGTAATTTTATTGATTGCAATTTGAGGGACCTACCTGCCAACCCAAGCCGAAAGTCCAGAGAATTTAATTTGCTAGCACTGTATTTTACTCTGTAACTTTCTGTGACACCCTAAAACCTGTACATTGGGGGGTACTGTTTTACTCAGGAAACTTCGCTGAACAGTAAAACATATCACAGTGATGTTATTGTCAGTGAAAGTGACTTTTTTGAATTTTTCACACACAAACAGCACTTTTACTGAGGATATAATTGTTGTGATACGTTTTCCTGTTTTGAAACACTAATATTTGTATTTAGCAAAGTCTCCCGAGTATAACAGTACCCCCCATGTACAGGTTTTATAGCGTTTTTGAAAGTTACAGGGTCAAATATATGGGTCAAATATTTTTACATTGAAAAGGGCCAGGTTGGTTATGTTGCCTTTGAAAGCGTATGGTAGCCCAGGAATGAGAATTACCCCAATGATGGCATACCATTTGCAAAAGAAGACAACCCAAGGTATTGAAAATGGGATATTTCCAGTCTTTTTTAGTAGTCACTTAGTCACAAACACTGGCCAAAACTAGCATTCAATTTAGTTTTTTACATTTTTTAACACACAAACAAATATAAACACTAACTTTGGCCAGTGTTTGCGACTAAGTGGCTACTAAAAAAGACTGGACATACCCCATATTGAATACCCTGGGTTGTCTACTTTAAAAAAAAAATGTACATTTGGGGTGTTATTCAGAGATTTATGACAGATAATAGTGGTACAATGTCTATATATATATATATATATATATATATATATATATATATATATATATTTGTGTTAGGTGCTTAAGATAGTACAGTGTGAAATACCATGAATAAGCGTAGGATAATAAAAGGAGCAAGTCGGTTGTGGTGTGCCGAAACTGACGATGAGGTAGGCCTGAGAAAGAAGAGGGCCTACCCAGGAAAAGAAATAGAAAGGAAATAAATGTTAAAAGTGGTGTGGTGGGAGGGTCATTCAACGCTGACCTCGAACGGTAAGGAGCAAGGTAAGGGGAGTGCCTTAAGTAGGCTAGGGGTAGTAATCCAGCACCTCCCACAAATCCAGGCAAATTGCCTTAATACTTGTGTTAGGTGCTTAATATAGTACAGTGTGAAATACCATGAATAAGCGTAGGATAATAAAAGGAGCAAGTCGGTTGTGGTGTGCCGAAACCGACGATGAGGTAGGCCTGAGAAAGGAGAGGGCAAAAATTAAGTAATCAAATTTATTAACAGGCAACCAATACATATACATTTTATCAACCAGACATGTTTATGAAAGCATCCCTTAATTCTTGTACTGGGTTCGGTATGTACCGTGAGTAAGCGGATGACTTCCAGCGCCCCAGTGTTTTGATAACATGAGTTGGGATGTTGACACTGGAGGCTGTGGATGCGGCTCCTATACGAAAGGAGTGTCCTGAGTATTTGTTTGCGTTGAGGCCCAGTTGTGTGAGCAAGGACCTGACGTAGGTCATGAAGGTTGTAGTGGTGAGTACTGCACCTTGCAGTTGTAATAACGGTTGCGAGGGCAGTAAGTGATGGTGCTGTATGTAGGCATCAAGAACCTTGACGGGACACCATCTGTTGTGCGTGGGATAGTACGGAATGTTTACAGGTATGTGCTGGCTGGTTTTTGAGTGAGGTAAAGACAGGATGTAATGATCCATATGTTTTGTCAAGTGGGAATAGAGGAGGAATGGAGTGGTTTGGGTCGTGGAGGTCGTAGTGAATTCCCTAGGTCGTAGAAATCCATAGAAAGCGATGTATATTGCTGTTTTGATGATAGAATTTGTATTAGTGTCAAACGGTTTTAAGTCAAGCAGGTTAGATAATGCTTTGAAGATATGGTTATCTATGGGTAGCCTCTGGGCTGTATGTGTGGGTTCTGATTTCTGAATACCTCTGAGTATGGTCTTAATTTGGTGAGAGGCCATGAAACTGTTGTTATTTGGGTGTAAGATTAGCATGTGGTGTTGAATGCCAGTGAGATAGAGTTTGATGGTGTTGTATGACATTTTGAGTTTAAGGTGGCAAAAGGAAGCAAACCCCAAAAAAGATGTCATAACAAACGGTTGTATGATGTTATGTTCCAGAAGGAATCGTTTGAATAGTGTGAAAGCCCTGCTGTATGTTTTGTTTGTATTGTTTGAAAGTGGCAATTGGGACAATGTCCTGCTATGCTGCATGATGATGTCTAGTCCAGTATGAGTTGTTGAAATGTTGGAGTGATGGTGGCTGTGGGTGCTGCTGACGGGAGTGCTTGATGAAACTCCTGAAATTTAAAGCGGGACAAACTGTCAGCAGCTGTGTTATATACACCTGGCACATGGAAACAACATAGGAAGAAATTATGACAAGCTGCCAACCAAGTGAGTTTCCTCAGAAATCTCATAATCGTAAGAGATTTGGAACGACCTTTGTTGATGATGTGACAGGTTGCTTGGTTGTCTGAGTAACAACGCACTGGCGTATTAGCCCATAAATGACCCCACGCTACGGCAGCCGCCACTATGGGGTAGATCTCAAAAAGAGCTGAGGTAGTGGAAAACCTTCCAAATCCAGAACTGCTGAAGGCCAGCTGCCCCAAAGCCATTCGTTCCCAAAAATTGCTGCAAAACCAGTGGTAGATGCCGCATCTGACCAAATGGTAGGAGATGATTCAGTCAATTGAGGGAGGAACATACTTTTACCATTCCAAGTGGTTAAAAATCTCTTCCACATGTTTAGATCTGCCGAAGCTTGGGCATCTAAGGACAACCTGTGCGTGTCATGTAGGAAAAGTGGGAAAAGATGCAACAGTCGTGATATAAAGGAGCGGCCTTGAGGTATGATGCGCATAGCAAAATTTAGTGACCCTAGCAGGGACTGTAGCTCTTTGCGGTTGCAAGTGCCGAGCTGTAGGTAGTTGTTTATGTACGTGAGAATATTCTCTATCTTATCGTATGGTAGGCTTGCTTGCATTGTGGCAGAGTCTAATTGGATACCCAGAAAAGTGATAACCGTGTCTGGCCCTTCTGTTTTCTTTGGGGAGATTGGTACACCTAGTTGCTCAAACATCTTAGTGGTAGCTTTGAGACTAGTGGGAGGTGAAGTTTTCTCCTCGACCAGTAGGAAATCGTCCAAGTAATGTAATACCGTAGGGCCTCCGGCTATGTTCAATAGTAACCAGCATAATGCTTCAGCAAATGTGTCGAAAATAGCTGGGCTACTTTTGGACCCAAAAGTTAACCGGGAGAAAAAATAGTAGTTCCCGGACCACTTGATGCCATGCAGGTGTCACAGTGTGGGGTGGATAGGGAGTAATTTGAAGGCATTAGTAATGTCGGTCTTACTGAGCCAGGCTCCAACCCTTGCTTGTATGATAGCTGTAATGGCGTGATCTATGGTGGTGTATTGCAGAGAGAATTCCTCAGAGGGTATAAGGGAATTAAGACTGGGGTTGGCCGATGAGTGGAGAGCCGATAAGTCAATGATGAGTCTCTGTTTTTGGGAAGATTTCCCTGTGACAATACCAATAGGGTTGGTGCGCCATTCTATGAATGGAGGAGTTCTAAAAGGCCCCAATACAAAGCCCTCATCCACTTCTTGGGCTATGAGGGTGTCAACCACTGTGGGGTTGTGTTGGGCAGATTGTAGGTTAGGGCATTCCAGAGTTCCGACTGGTATGTGTAGGATACCTGTGTGGAAGCCTTCTGTTAAACCAGAAATAAGAAAGTCTACCAGGTGTCTAAATGGGTGCTGAGACATCAATGCTGTGAATACTGGCATATTAATGGACGTAAGGTAAGGCTTGGAATACATTTTATTTGGACACATGGTCTTTGCATGTGCACTAAAACATTTTGAACAGACATGCAATAGTCTACATCCACTGTAATTACAAGACCCAACATTGAAATTATTACATATCTGGGACTTGCCCAGAAACTTGATTGGGCGTCCCAATTTGTCTTTGGATAGTTTCCCTGGATCCCCAGAGGAACTAGTTCCTTGTGTGGAGGCATGTCCGTCTGCCGTGTTGGGACAAAAATTAGTAGTATGGGCTGTGGAGGAGCAGTATGCACAAGCTGGTGTTCTTAGACCTGCAAAGTGTCTGCAAAATAAGACGGTATCAATCCTTCCCCAGTTGGATCGTGTTCCGTACTGGGAGAAGGCTCCAGCCACTTTTGCAGAAAAAGACCTATGGTAGTCATAGAATGCCGAACCACCATATTTGTTGCCCAGGTCTACCAGCTTGTGCATATAGAGATCAAACTCCTCTCTTCTGTTGGGATAAACCGCACAGATGACATCCCTGTAAATACCAAACGCTAGTACAAATTCAGGGATAGTCAGTTTCCTGTTCAGGCGGGCATCCCTAGATCTGACAATAACAGATACATCATCATAAGCATACGTCTTATGTTCCACAATGTCCTGGGAGGCAATCAACAGGGAAGCCAGGTTGACGTCTTTACCTTCCAGGATATCCCTTTTGATGTGCTCAGGTATCATGTGGGCCGGGCTAACTTCCTGGTCATCCAGGGTGCTGGCTGGAGCGACTAATGGCAAGGCTGGTGTTTGTACCGCAGCAGCGGGTGGCCCTGCTAGAGTGAGGGCCGTGGTGACCGACTCAAGTTTCTCCAGCCTGGAGTTGACCTTGCTCATGGATGCCATGAGTGAGGATAACATGGCATGTATGTCACCTGGGTTGGACTGGCTAGCCCCTTCCCCGGCATCCATGTTATTAGTCGATGTGCGTAGCAGTTTGAAAAGTTCTGCCTTCCTTGCTGTAGCGGGGTAGGGGATTTGTCGTCTCCTTAATTCCATGGTTATGCGCGGGATCGTCCAGGATCTGATTGATGCTGGACTAGCTAGCTCTCCTCCTTGTGTGGGAGTGACAGCTCTAGCCGGGGTGCTAGGCAGGGAGAAATCCTCTACCCCTTCCTGAGACATACTATAAATAAAACAATTAATTAGTATATAGAACCACCAAATTGTACTGGCAGGCTAGCTAGGCCGGATGGCGAAAGTATTATACTTGTTTGGTGACAGGTGAGGCCCTGCTAATTGCCAAGCGGCTTGAGAGGCTCTATCTATGCGTTGGCGCGAGGGGTTATTGAGGGCACTTGACGTAGTGGCAGGAGTTTTAGGCCTCTCGGTGACTGTACGATAGAAAACAGGGGAAGGGAGTGACAGGTGAGGCCCTCTCTTTGCAACATGCGAGGCGGCTAGCTACCGTGTGGCCCGATAGGTGTTTGCCTCTGGAACGTTTGAGGCGGGGTGTTGGCCTCGCGGGACCACTAACTGATGGCGACTGCCAAGACGGGGTAAATACCTATTGGGAATCCTGTGACCCTATTGCCAGTACTGTAAACTAGGGGGATGAAATTAAATGTATGGTAGAATACCATATGAGCAGGTGTACGTACCTGGTAGTATGACAAATCACAGGAATAAACCGTGTGGAGCAAATATATAAGCTTGACAGCCTAAAAATGGGTAAAAGAGAGTAGTATGATGAGTGTGGAGTGTGAAAAGAAACAGACTTATAGCCTGTAGCAGCAATGTTTTAAAATTATGTTGATACCATGGGAATAGATATGAGTGGCTCAGAAATGTGTGCATGCTTGAATAAGACATCTGAGGGAGGCCATGGCCTATGTACAAACAATCTATGTGATAATGGTGTGTAAAGGAAAACATGAAATGTAGATTATATACATATGTATATGACTGTGTGATTCAACCCGAGTATGCATGAAAAAGGAATTAAGCCTTATGTGTCATCGTCATGACCGAGAAATGAGGCCTGTAATATAGGCTGAGTGAATTGAAATGAAATAGATAATTATAAAACTCATGGCGTGGAAGTTCAATGATCTGTACAGAAATGTAGCTGGTTTTATAGAAAGGGACATGGATGAGGTCATGGCCTATTTTACACAGCGTTATGTATGATATGTAGCAGAATAACCAAAGGCAGGGGTACCCAAAATGATGTAAAGTGATGTATATCTATATGATATATTTGTATTGAAAAGACGTATCAACCCGAGAATTATTGCTTAAATGAACCTGTATCCTTTGTATGTGTTGTAGTAATAACACAGAAGTGAGGCCTGTAACATAGGCTGAGTCCATTTGTATGAATGGATAAGTAATGCAGATCCCTGAAAGCGTGGGAGTCAAATGGTCTATACAGATAAGTGGACTTGATTTGTGGACGTAATACAATACTGACAATATTTGAAAGTAATAGAAATAATCTATTTAAACAAGCAATTCTTAACTGAACGTTATATACACATGAAATGGTGAATATAATGCATGAAAGGATTATACGTAATACATAGAAATAAAGCCGAAAGCAAATGTGAGGGAAACACAGAAGTTAGAATAGTTTAACTGTATGACTTTATGCGAACCGAAAGCGTGTTTGAGCTTATGTGAAAATTGCCGAACGGCAAAACAACCGAGTGATAATTCGTTTCAATATAACATGAAATAGGATATGCGAAATGACTATTGAACGATTAAATTTGTTCAGCCGAATGACCGTACGAATGAAAAAGCCAGCGAATGGCTTGAAACATTTGTGTCATAACCAGGGAAAAAAACGTAAAGCGAGGACCCGTGCTGTACCGTACGCCGTGGGAACCGGTCCTGGCGTGACAGGTAGGTCTGACTTACGGTTTAGGAGTCCCTGGGACGCGATCTACGACGAAGACCGGAGTCAGAAGAAGCTGGACGGGCAGAAAGGCCTGAACAGGATTCCTGGACACAGCTAACGTGGTGAAAACCTTGTGGATATTGAACCCAAGATGGCGTCTGAGAGAACCCAGAAGTGGATCCTCATTCAATGCTGACCTCGAACGGTAAGGAGCAAGGTAAGGGGAGTGCCTTAAGTAGGCTAGGGGTAGTAAACCAGCACCTCCCACAAATCCAGGCAAATTGCCTTAATACATATACAATTTAATTCTAAGTGTATTTTGATATAAATATATTTTTTAATATCGAAATACAGTTAGAATAACATTTCATATAGATATATAATTTTTTTCTAAATTTTTCTTATTTTTAAAATGTTTTAATTTAATTTACATATTATTTGTATTTAATAATAATATATATGTATACAATATATATAATTATTATATATATTATATATATGTGTTTAATTTAATTATAAGTGTATTTTTATATTAATATAAGTACATATTAATATAAAAACACTTAGTATGACATTATATATATGTCTATTAGTGATGTCCGAAACGGTTTGCCGAACGGTTCGCGAACGGTTCGCCACGGACTCATCATTGAGTAAACTTTGACCCTGTACCTCACAGTCAGCAGACACATTCCAGCCAATCAGCAGCAGACCCTCCCTCCCAGACATCTTCCTCGACCACAAGTAGCACCCTCTCCCAAGCATCTTTCTCTACCACAAGTAGCACCCTCTCTTCATGAAGGAAAGGGAATGGGAGGTGCCAAACCACCACTAGTGCTATGCCTGCTTCTACCCCGCTAAAACTCTATCCAGCACATCAACATTTATTTTTAATGTAACCACCTTGTACATTTATTTAATTTATATATCCTGTGTGCATTGTATATTTTCATGCCTTTATATCTTGTCTGTCATGCTGTGTAGTTTTGCTAGCCTTGCATGTAATTTTTTTATTTCCCATTTGATTTCTAACTGACCTCTGACCCCTCTCTTCTTTTATTGATATATTATACCATCCCATCATCTCTGTGCCTAGGTACATATCCCCCTACCTCAGCTTTATTGCAAGCCTATCTGACCCTCACATATCTTTATTCAACAGCTTGATTTCAAAACTATCAAGCCTCAATACTGCTGTAAGAAAGTCTGATACCCGCCCTCGCCACACCACCCCACCCCATGCTCATTATTCCATTTATAGATTGTTTTTCACACCCAAATTTTAGATAAGTAAAAAATAACATGTGTACACATTGCCTCTTATAAATACACTCCAGCACTTGCTTAACCCACACAACTTAATATTTACCCTACCTTCACCTGCTCTTGATATTCCAATTATTTCCAATTTACTTTTTCCCAGTTTAGCAATGATATGACTTCCCCTTCTCTTTATTTCCTCCTTCTCCCTCAGCATAAAGATCTCTCCTTACACCCACTTCACTCATCCCCCATCCACATTTACATATGCCCCTTTCTGCTACACTACCTCATTCTCTCATTTCATGCCTTGCACTTACTTTTCTACTCTCTCACTCTTACTCACAATCGATCTCATCCTAGACCCCATGCATACAAAATCCATTCACACCTCCTGTCACTTTTTCTCCTCCTGCTTCTAGCAGCTGGTGACGTATCTCCCAGTCCAGTTCCCTTAACCTTCTCTACACACACTAAGAAAAACAGAAACCCCACAAACCTCATCACAATACCCTGCCCTTTACCCTCACTTACCAACATTCAGTGTGCACTCTGGAACGCCGGCTCAGTCTGCAGTAATTTAAAATCGTCAGCCATGCACAGCTTTTTCATCTCAAACTCACTCACAATACTTGCATTTATAGAGACCTGGCTGTCCCCCTCTGATAGCGCTACTCCTGCCTCTTTATGTTTTGGTGGGCTACAATTCTCTCACACTCCCAGACTCAACTGTAAATTAGGTGGTGTAGGCATCCTTCTCTCCCCTCAATGTACCTTTCAACCAATCAAAACTCCCTGTGCCCTATCTTTTTTTTTCTTTTGAAGCCTATTTAAACCCACTCCTTTAAGAATTGCTATCATCTACCGCCCCCAGGTCATCCTAGGCTATTCATTGAGCACTTTTCTTCCTAGCTTCCCACTTCCTCTCATCTAGCACTCCTTCCCTTATACTTGGGGATTGCAATATCCCAATCAACAACCCCAACTGCACTGATGCATCTTGTCTGCTCTCTGTAACCTCTTCCTTTGGCCTTACGCAATGGTCCAAAATTTAGCAACCCATACAGCAGGAAACACTCTTGATCTTGCCTTCACCAATTTCTGTATTGCCTCTAATCTTTCCAATATTCCTTTTCCTCTATCTGACCACCATCTGCTGACTTTTGACATCGGCATACCTAAGACACAATTGACACTACCATTTGAACATCAATCTCACAGAAACCTCCTATGTCTTGACCTAGAGCATTTTTCAACTAATCTCGATACTCTCCTTTTACCTATCTCAAACCTCACTTGTCCTAGCTCTGCAACCTCCTTCTATAATTCCACCCTCTCCTCTCAACTAGGCATCCTGGCACCTCCTACTTTTAAATGCAGCAAGCGCCCAAAACAACAACCTTGGCACACCAAGCTGACTCGATACCTCAAAAAATGCTCCAGAACTGCTGAACGCTGTTGGAGAAAGTCTCACTGTACATCTGACTTTCTCCACTATAAATTTATGCTGCGCTCATACAGCTTGGCTCTTTGCTCTGCAAACGTAATTTTTTTTCAATACCCTGATAACCACACTCTCCTGCGAACCCAAATGACTCACATTTAACTCTCTTCTTCACCCTATTGTTCCTCCTCCACCTACTAACTTGACCATCTCAGACTTTGCAACTTCATTCACTGACAAGATCTCTACAATCAGGGAAGAGATCTCTCATCTTTCTTCTTCCCCTTACAATACTTCCCCTAACCTCGCTCCCTCTGCTGTTCTATGTTCATTCACACCCACTACAGCAGAAGAGGTTTCTGCTCTGCTCCAGTCCTCCCGCCCCACCACCTGCTCCCTGGATCCAATTCCCTTCCATCTCATCTGTACTCTGTCTTCTTCTCTTTCTCTACCTCTCACTAAAATTCTCAATCTCTCTCTCCTCTGGCATATTTCCATCGCCCTTCAAACATGCAACTGTAACGTTCAACTACCGTCCTATCTCGCTACTGCCTTTTGCGTTCAAGATCCTTGAAAGAGTTGTGTATGCGAGATTGACATAACTCTCTGCTAGACCCGCTTCAGTCTGGTTTCCGCGCTAAGCACTCTGTGGAAACGGCACTGAGCAAAGTATCCAATGATCTACTTGCTGCAAAATCTCGTGATCACTACTCTATCCTAATTCTCCTTGACCTTTCTGTGGTTTTTGACACTTTGCTTTTGGTGCTTCTAATAGGTAGAAGATGTATAGAGGGTATTAATAGGTGTATCCCCAACACCTATGCAATAAGGAAGCAAATAACCAACAATGTGCAAGAAAACACACAAATTAAAATGCACCCCCCCCAATTCCAAACAAGATATAAGTTGTATGACATACTTATATATATATATATATACAATGTAGATGGCAAGTAGATGTCAGCAATGCCTAAAAAAGAGCAAAAAGCACAAAGTGTGTATTGTAAAATAAAAAGATATGATGAATAACAAATGGTTGCACTCACGAATTTCAGAGCCGTCCCAGGCTCTGTATAATAAGCCCAAAGGTGCCTATACAGGCTAACGGAAAATGTCCATGGACCACTGCAATAGATGGATCATGGAAATGAGGATGTCGGCAGCACCAGGTAAAAGATACAAATATTTCTTATAGAACAGAAGAAAGGGATCAGCGCTCTCCATCTATACAAAATACAACAGAAAGAATAATTAATAAATAAAAAGTGGCAGCACACCTAAAAGTAGGGCTCCCTCACAGGTCTTACAACAGAAATGGTACAGAAAAAAGAAAGGAAGGCAGCGCCACTACAAACCACATAAATTAAAAGAGCACAGAATAGGCAGACTAGAATGCAATATATATAATAGATAATAAACAAAGAGAAGTCCAGAATAAATAGTCTGACTGGTAGATGAATCAAACAACGAGGTTATCTTTGTAGAGGTGAATACAGTCTTTTGTAGTGGGGGATTCTTCAGAGTGGTGTAGATGCGTCTTTGTACATCATATGAAATTAGAAAATAACAACTGATGGTATTGTATGTCCCGAAGGGGGTAGAAGCAATAAAAGAGTATATGGTCCTACTCAAGTTATCTTTTAGTCAAGTCAGCAACCCCAAAGGTAAATAATAGAGAAGCGAGTGTAATTTGAAGATGAGTGTAACTTTGGAGATGATTGAAAGGATTTTAGAGCAGCAGAGGGCAATTCATGGAACAGACAGTACATTGGTATTGGGTCTCCACTGTCTATACGATTGGACAGTGATTGCCCAGCTAGTGGATGATTAAGATAAAATAAAATAAATTAAAATAAAAAGCAGTACTAAAATAAAATATAAAATAAATTAAATGGTAACAAAATTTAATTAAATAGGCAATAAAAAATAAATAGTAAAATTCTTTACAATCTCAAATCCCAACGCATTTCACCTGTTGGGCTTCTTACAGGTATTGTTTTTCATTATGCTGAATTCAAGCACAAGAGATTCCAAGAGTAGGGTTTTCATGATAAAAGACATACCAAGTACACACAGCCTTCTTACTCTGTACTGATCGGTATAGCATCGCCACAGACTGAGAGGAGGGGAGATGGACTGTTTTTAACCTCTTATTTTAGAGCAATCTAGACTTTTGCTATGAATTAAGGTAGCACAATGTATAAATACATTTTGTTTTCTATCACTTAATATTATGTTAAATTTGTCATGACGGGCAAATGTTGGCAAATCCAATGCTAACTTTATTTGCTATGCAATATTATTTAATTTCATGAAATTAAGCAGTGTTGTTTTAGCACAGCAGCATATTTTAGAAGTTATGGTAGGGCTCTTATATAAAGATCTGAAAGGCAAAAATAGCCTCTGGAAAAAAAGAGAGATATTAAGAGAAGACAAAACAGTAGAGCATACTTCGTCTCCAGCACCATAGAGACCATAGAACAAACAGTAAGTCCTCCAACACATACAGATCTGACACCTGTGACTGCTACTAACAATCCACTTCTTGATGGTGCCTAACTCAAGCCCACCAAATTTATCTTCAAGCATAATTTCTAAAAAATGTTTCTTGGCAAGAGTTTTATTTTGGGTCAAAATGTCAGTTGCCATCTCTGCAGCTATGCTAACCATATTCTGTCAAATGTCAACCTGTGAAACCAACAAGTCCATGTAGATCAGATGTGTTTCTTTTCTACAACTCTCATTAATCAACAGGAGGAGTTTCCAACAGCATTAGGAGCTACCTGTTTGTTTCTCTTGCTTTATATAATTTTTCTTCTTTTTTTCTCACACCCACTACCCTCAATGTTTACGACTACAAAGGAACATGTGAATATGTGAAGAACTTATATTTAATTGCTAATAAAGGTCTATAATTGTAACTTTATGTTGAGAACACCAAGAGAGCATACATCAAGAACACCTCACTGAGTACAAGAACCAAACAACAGGTGTTCCATTCCTATTTTTTTACTGACGGGTCTGTCGACCTGCTGCCATTTTGCCTCTAAGCCTCAGAACTTCAGAACTTTATCCTCAGATGCTGTTTTGCAGAAATCCACCTGACTTGACATGTTTACTTTTCACATAATAATATTAGAAGTGGGTCAAACAGCAGTATGTTATAAGGAAATCTATTTTTTGCCAAATGCAGATGTAAAAGTGCTCCAAGAAAGGTGTCAGGTTATATTATTCAATTTTAAAACACGAACATACATAAGAATATATTTATTTTTTAAATATAATTAGGCTTTCTTTTAAAGTGCCAGAAATGTGTGTGATGTTATATTATATAATTGCTATCATCTAACCCAAAATTTAGAAAATATACAAATATGTTATTCCAGTATAAATATTTAACGGAACACTATAGGGTCAGGAACACAAACATGTATTCCTGACCCTTATAGTGTTAAAACCACCATCTAGGCCCCCTGGGCTCCTCATGCCTCCATAAATATAGCAAAATCTTACTTGTATTAAAGCCTGAAGCTGTAGCTCTGCATGCTGTTTGCCTCAGAAAAACAAGCTGTCTGCTGGCATCATCAGAAGTGGTGGCCTGATCCAATTACAGTGCTTCTCCATAGGATTGGCTGAAACTGACAAGGAGGCAGATCAGGTGCAGAGCCAGCACAATTCAAACACAGCCCTGGTCAATCAGCATCTCCTCATAGAGATGAATTGAATCAATGAATCTCTATGAGGAAAGTTCAGTGTCTGCATGCAGAGGGAGGAGACACTGAATGTTTGGATGCATTTTAGGCAGCCATGACCCAGGAAGGATCTCTAACAGCCATCTAAGGAGTGGCCAGTGAAGTTATCACTAGGCTGTAATGAAAACACAGCATTTTCTCTGAAAAGACAGTGTTTACAGCAAAAAGCCTGAAGGTAATGATTCTACTCACCAGAACAAATTCAATAAGCTGTAGTTGTTCTGGTGACTATAGTGTCCCTTTAACTGAATATTGTACAGTGTAAAAAACATAGAAGTATACACTTAACTTATATTGACCTGTTAGAAAGGGTGCATTACATGATTCAGAAACCTCATCAAACTCCATCAAAACCGAATACGTCCAGATATGCAGTATTTTACAATGTATC
Source organism: Pelobates cultripes (assembly GCA_933207985.1). Classification (NCBI taxonomy): domain Eukaryota; kingdom Metazoa; phylum Chordata; class Amphibia; order Anura; family Pelobatidae; genus Pelobates; species Pelobates cultripes. The sequence goes on along the minus strand of OW240914.1, from coordinate 120,688,461 downwards.
TGGCACCAGAACTCCAAGTACCCTGTACAAGTTCACATAAAATCATCTCATGATGAAGATCTCTCTCTGAGTCTGGGCTTCAAATAGCTCATTAAATTCTTGATATTTCAAGACCGTGCCATGACAACGTATTGTGTCTTCTCTTATAAATATAAGAGGTTATACCTAGGTATATATTATTTTATAGTTAAAGCTTCCAAGTACAAGCCCCACGTTGGGCGTCAATTGTAACCGCAGCTGGTTCCCCTATTTTCCACTATAACGTGTTAAAGCATAGAACTTAGCAGGGCTAACCATACAGATATCTTTAGCCATAATTTTATATAGTTAGCAAGAAATACTCTATTAAAAATATATAAATAATTGAGAATACAATATAAAATAAGGATTGTCTTGGAAGCAATAAAGTTTTGTCTTTTAGATATTTATTATATTAAAAATATAAATATAGACATATAAAATCCATTACAACAATTTATAGCAGAGTTTATAAGATTAAACAACATGCTTGCAATAATAGAATAACATGCCCTCTTAAACATGTCATCATGTCAGCCTCTCTGTCATTATAAGATGGAGCAGCGTCTGTCTCCAAATCTCTCCTCTGTCCGTTAACATTTAAAAGGTATATATATATATATGTATATATATATATATATGTATATATATATATATATATATATATATATATATACATATATAAAAAAAAATCAGAAATCCCCTGCACTCACGTCCAAAATGCCTCACCGCCGGGCGCAAACACCAGGGCTCCACGTAACACAAATCCCAAAATGGCAATGGCTGCTCTCCGGTCTTAGAAAAAAGTTTATTAAATCACAGTAAAAACAATGACCAACGTTTCAGTCCCCGCTCGGGACTTTCCTCAGGGTCAAGGAAAAACAGAACAACCTGTTTATTAAATCACAGTAAAAACAATGACCAATGTTTCAGTTTATTAAATCACAGTAAAAACAATGACCAACGTTTCAGTTTATTAAATCACAGTAAAAACAATGACCAACATTTCAGTCCCCGCTCGGGACTTTCCTCAGGGTCAAGGAAAAACAGAACAACCTGTTGTTCTGTTTTTCCTTGACCCTGAAGAAAGTCCTGAGCAGGGACTGAAACGTTGGTCATTGTTTTTACTGTGATTTAATAAACTTTTTTCTAAGACCGGAGAGCAGCCATTGCCATTTTGGGATTTATATATATATATATATATATATATATATATATATATATATATATATATATATATATACCTTTTTTCATTTTAGGGTTACCATAGTTTATATATGAAAAATATCTAACTTCTTTTACATTTATTCATTTTAGGACCCCTCTTAACTTGGCAAGAAACAAGGCCATAACTAAAACATAAGGGTGTACACGTCATGGGAAATTCCCTGACTTAGGACAAGATGGCGTCTTAAAGTCTGAACATCTTATCTATTTAGGGTTACTGCAGTATATTATGTACTGAAATAGTCGTAGCAAGCCTTGAAGCTTGTTTATGCATATTTGTTATTGTATTTCGTCTGGGACAAAATGGTGTAAACATATTATGCACTGAAAGTAGGTAAAAGGTTATTGCTTAAAGAAACATGTATGAAAAACAAAATTTTAATTTTCTAACACCTTGTCAGTTTGCAATATCTCTTAAAGACAAAGTACACAGTTTGAGAAATACAATATTTGCATTTGCCCCTAACAATATTGACTCCAATTTAAGTTTAAGGCTATTTTCCAATCATTGGCATTTCAATATTCTAAAAACTTTGTAAGGGTATCTAGCTCTCCTTTCCAAATAAAAAATGTATCATCTGTGGGGATACAGTATCATCTGTGGGGATACAGTCATGGTTTGAGTATATATGAAGGTCTTCCTAGTATGATATAAGCAAATTAGCATAACTGGGCACGAACTTGGTTCCCATAGTATTTCCTTTCTTTTGAAAATAAAACATGCGTATAGCAAAAATAATTGTTGTTTAAAATTTTATATTTATATTTATTATGTTATATGTAAGTTTGTTCATCTTAATTTCAATGGTAAGGTCATGTTTGAGTTGTTATTAATATAACTTTTTTATATATATCACACCAAGATAGCACTCCCAGGTCTTGTAAAAAAAAATAGCTTTTATTTGCTTAATGCATAAAAACAAACTTTTCAGTTTGTTCCTACAAGATACCGAGGAAAGGTAGAATAGTACATCACCATTCCGAGTTGCAGAAGACAGTAGCCTAATGCAAGTGGCTAGTGGGTATCTATTATTTTTTTTTCAAATGTTTTTTATTAGTTTAAAGTCATAATAATAAGAAATTGTACATTTTTGTAAACATTTCAACTATCAATAATGTATATGGTACACATGTAACAAGGGCTTGCACTCCTGGTTATATTCTTAATTCCCGGTGCTGGTTTGGCAGAATCATGTAGACCGCACTCCAAGGTCTTTGTAGTAGTTTTCAAATAAAATTTAACTTTTATTTAATCCATATAAAATATAGTCCCTGTGACAATGCCTTTCTGGGGAAACAAAAGGACAGAAAGAAGGGGGAGAGGGAAAGCACATCCGATCAATACATTCAACATACCCTGTACCAATACTGGGCACAGGGTGTCTGTCTTCCATCCCCAGTGACAGTGACTACTGTCACACCTATTTGACCTATTTTAGCAAATTTTTATTCCACGCCTTGCTGCTCTTTCCACATCCGGCCCTGCCTCATTGGTATAGACAGCCAATCCAATGCTTACTCTTAAGAAAATATTTGAAGGTTACTGTGCATGTGCAGGAAAATGCTGAACTGCGCCAATCAGATGGTCTCTATGGAATCATGTGATTGAAGTAGTGTAATTTTACCCTGCTATTTTAGCAAGAGGTACTTCTAGTGGTTGTTAGTATGATAGCTACTAGAGGCATTTAAACACTACAATGTAAACATTCATGTGCCTGTAGAACAACAATGTTTTCATTTGCAGGGTTAAAACCACATGGAGATGGCACTCAGACCCCTTAATTGAGATTAAATTGTCTGGGTGCTTTTCGTGTCCATTAAGGCTAGAGTAACATGATAAAATTACATTATTATAATTTTATAATTTTTTTTGTTTGTAAATTGTTAATTTTATTATGCTTTATATTATCATTTCTATTTCTACAGCATGTTGCAATTTGTTGCCTAGTGATTGGTGGTTATTTAATAAAAGAAGCTGCTTTTAAACACCCTTTTTTCTGATTTGATATGGTTAAAAAAAAAAAAACAATAGGCAGCCAGACCACTTCATCTCAATGATGTTGTTTGGGTGCCATGTGCCCCCATTTTATCCCTAAATCTGAAAACAGTTCTGTTCTGCAATGTTTTCTTTGCAGTGTTAACCTGCCTCTTGTAGCTGTCCATATGTCACTAGAGGCACTTCCGTGAAATTGCAGAGTAAAACGCCTGCTATTTTAATCATATGGACTCAAAGACACCGTCTGACTGTCACAGTGCAGTGTTTTGCTATACCTGAACACCAGTCACCAAATTCTTTCCTATAAGAAAGCATTGGATTGTTTGAGATAATCAAGACAAATTACATGGAGTTACATCAAGGAGATTGTCTTTGTGAGAGAGAAAAGGTAAGTAAAATATCCTTTTTTAACCCAGGCTGTGCTGGCCCTGTCACCAAAATGGAGGCTACTGCAGTATAGAATTAGAATACATATTTTTATTCCTAATGCCATAGTGTTCCTTTACATAAACTGTATGGCACCATAACAATTTTTCTCAAATGAAGTTGTTATGATGCCTGGAGGTCCGTTACATATTCTTACCCTAAGAGATAAACCTTTCATTAATGGTTTAACCCGCAAAGGTGGCTCTCCAGTGTCTCATCGTTCTGTCCCCAGCGGCATCCAGTTTATCCAATTTAGTTTGAGGAAGCATGGTATGAGTGGTCACCTGATGCTATTAGCCAATCAGTAGATCACCAGATACTGTTAACCATATTGATTCTTGTTCTGGCACGGTGCAGGTAAATGTATGGGCAGATATGACCCATGTGTGGCACATGTTTGCAAACAGGATCGGGGTGAAAACTAGGGCAAGAACAAAATTGCTATGTGGGTGGTTATGATGTTTAGAGTAACCCTTAAACAGAATGGGAGAGATAGTGGTTAATTTAGAAGAGCAATAAATGGTTTATTATCCATAATCTACCCGCATGTCACGGAATGAAAAAATGATTAAGGGGAGGGGGATTCATGCAGCTGTCAATCATTATATCATTATTTAACTATGAAAAGCTAAAAAACATGTGTTTGAATCGAACTCTCTGTCTTTTCTTCCATGCCCTCATAAACTCGTTGCATTATGTAGTAAATGGAATGGAAATCCGCCCAGTTCACTTTTTAAAATACTAATTAGTATTATTATTATTTTACAATTTCTTTCTGTCACTCAGGGCTGCCAGTGGACATTTAAATAAATCAAATATTACACGACTGCTCCTTGACAGCCAGCTTTTCAAATCAACTATAAAAGAGCATTATTTAACAGCCAATTATCATTAAAAGATACGTCAAGGTTAGTTTAAATAGATCAAGATTTTTTTCGAGTTAGGTAAGTATTTCTCCTTGAGCTGTTTATACATTGGATGAGTACGGATCTGTTTAAAGCAGATAACAGAACTGCAGTTTTTATTAAAAAAAATAAATAAGAAAGTGTCACTTTAATGGAGAGCAGATACATAGTTATTACCTAGTATGCCCATTGTACCACAAGAAGTAGACTAAATGCTTCATTATATTTCCTCTGCAGATCAAAGTGTATTTATCAAAAGCTTGAATTATTCCACTGAATTAGTCTCTACCATATCTGCTTGTCTGTTAACCCATGCACAGTGACATACTAATAGGGGGGTAGGGAGGGCGGGTGCCACTCATTACAGGGGTGCCATCCACCCTCATAGTGAGATCCGCGGCTGGGAAGCAGGAGGAGGAATGTGGAGGCGCGCGGAGGCACACAGTGCCGTGCCATTGATGCGCTCCACCTTCAGAGTGTTTTAAGTGCAAGGATCCGAGCAAGGATCCGAGCTCTGAGAGGTGGGGCAAAACGTGCATAACATGCTAAACACGGAAGTATATTTGGAGACACATTGTGGTGGAGTCGGAAATATCCTGGCTGATTCAGTGAAGAGAGAAGGCACCTGGAAGGCATCATACAGAGACAGAGACTATATACACCACAGTACTGAGAGCCTAACTTTCATGCTTTTTAATTTTTTTATACGTTTGCAAAAAGTATCTATTTATGATTCAGCTGGTGGTGAGTCCACATATTTACATCATTTGGATCCAGCGCACACGAGGGTCTGATCACCCCTAGACTCAATAGTTTGGAGTGGTACTTCAACCAGTCCACATTTGTGAGTTTATTTTCAACTGGGTTTTATATAAAATTTCTGTGTACTACAATACTGCACTAGATTTATCTATATTTTTATATAATTTAGATTATCATATCAATCTCTGTGCAAATATATTTCATACCACTTACTATATGACAGTGTGGTTTGTGACACTCATGGGTAGCAAGATTGTTTCCTTTTTAGTTGGAAACATTTGGTCACTTATATGTATTGACTTTTAATCTACACTCACACTGTTGGGTTTAAATTTCCATTGCGCACCTATATATTAGATTTACTAATGTCCCGCTGATTCTTGGCATACAGCTTGTTGCCATCCATGTAGAGTATGTGGCTGATGGTAGCTCCACTCTTGAACCTGTATCCGTATTCTCTCTTCTTGATGATCTGGCTAAGTGGGTTGAGGCCTATGCAGAACAGCATTGGGGATAGCCCATCACCTTGGTATATGCCACATTTGATTTTCACTTGAGTTATTGTCCTGTAATTGGCTTCTAGAGTTGTTTTCCACTTGCCCATTGAGTTCTTGATGAAGGCTCTTATTGTCTTGCTGACCTTGTAGAGATTCCAGTATCCATGTGTGTGGCATTATGTCATATGCTTTCTTGTAGTCAATCCAGGCCATGCACAGATTGGTTTGTCTGGTCTTAGAATCCCTTGTGACTACATGGTCTACCAGTAGTTGGTGTTTTGAACCACTGGTGTTGTTTCCAATCCCATTTTCAGTATTGTTCGTATATTGACTCGTATACCCTTGGATCTTGGCGGCTATGATGCCTGACAGGAAATTTCCATGTTGTGGAGAGGCAGGTTATTGGTCGATAGTTCGATGGTGTTGTTCCCTTGTGAGGGTCCTTCATGACCAGTTTTGTAATGCCTTGTATAAGCCAGGCAGGGTGGGAGCCTGTTGCTAGTAGCTGGTTCATTTGTGTTGCTAGGCGTTCACTGTTAACTTCTTTATCCAGTAGTTGTGGATCATTTCAGGTCCTGGGGCTGACCAACTATCACAATTATTATATGACCCAACACACAGAACTATGTAACATATAATAGAACACACAACGAACAAGGACTTAACATAAATAAGAATGTTGAAAATACTACAAGAGGTCAGGGACACAGAAAAAGACACAACAAGGAAGCAAGCCAAAGGTCAAGGATACTGGAACAAAGGAAAGTCAAAATACAAGCCAAAGTCAAATACTAAAAAAGATCTAGAGCAAGAACACACTCTCTGGCAATCAACTAATGGACACCACGACAGGACACTGACCAAATGCTATTTTGAGTTTAAATAGCCCTACTAAGGTTATAATTGGTTGTTCATTGCCTTTTACCGCAAAACATGCATGCACGTCAGCGCCATCTTTGTTAAAGGCCAGAGGGGGGGCTAAAAATCTTCGTAGGGCCTCAGCGGCCTGCGTTCATTGTAACGCTGCACCGGCCGGGATCATTCCACGAGGGTGCTGGATGGCAAGGTAACTTGCCTCAGGTAAGTAATTTTATTCTTTAACAGCGTGACCGCAGCGATTGGATGCAGCCACGCTGTATGGAGGCGATGGGGATGTGACACCAACTCTTCATGTGTGCAGCCCGCTGTTGGATATCTTCGACTGTAATAGTGACTGTTTCTTTAGGCCTTGGTGTTATGAGAGGCTTCTTTCTCCCAGATATTCTTCTAGTACTGTTCAGTCTCAGCTCTGGGTTGGTCTTTCAAGGAGATGTGGTGGTTACCCTGTAGCTGTGCATACATCTTGGATGGTTCTTTGGTAAAGAAGGCATTGATTCTCTTAGCCTCTTCTTCTCTGGTGTATCTGCGGTGGATGCCAGTGCTGTCAGTCTTTGCTTAGCTGTTTCCAGTGCCTCTGGTATGGGCATATCTGTGTACTTCTGCAGCAGCTTATCTTTGATCTTTCCACCTGTGTTAAGTTCATCCAGCTTACTAACTTCTTTCCGTGTTGTCTTTATCTTGGCTTCCAGTCGTAGTCTCCATGGTGGGCATTGCTTCTCTTTGATTCTGATTATGTAGTGAAGTAATTGAAGGACCACTAATGCTGTGGCATATATGAGCCTGTTGGTCTCTGTTATGGTGTAGGTTGGGATTGTGGACAATGTTTCATTAACTGCAGATAGCATGCTGTCTGGTGGTAGCTTTCCAGTGATCTTCAGTATTCTTGTCCTCTGGTCAATGACTGCTAGTTTTTCTAGGATGTGTGTATACATCTCAACAGTCAAACTCCAACCCTTGCATTCAAAAACAAGCACTACACATAAGTAAACCACTGCTTTCAAATGCAGACAATACATAGAAACACACAACACAAAAAACACAAATACACCCTTAAATGCACACATACATTCTCCATACAAAAACATGTTTACATTCAAACGTATAAATACTGCTCAGTACTATATACAACAATGCAAGTATGGGCAAATGGTTGATCTCCAGCTGGCAAAGCTTTGTAAGAATTGTATGACAGACGGGGATCAACTTTTTTCAAAATAGTGAAACGTGTCACAACAATTATATCATCAGTTAAAGACTGAGTTAAAAAAAACTGCATTTTAACTTACAATATCATCATTGTGATATGTTTTACTGTTTTTCAATGCTAATATTTGTGTTCAACAAAGTCTCCCACGTAAAACAGTATCCCCCATGTACAGGTTTTATGGTGTCCTAAAAAGTTACAGGGTTAAATATAGGACTTGTGAGTCAAATTCTCTGGACTTTCTGCCTGAGTTGTTGGGCAGTTCCCTCAGATTGTAATGAATAATTTTTATAATGGTATACATTTGCAGATATAGAGGGGAAATATGGTGGCTTGAGAAAAGCTCTTGCGTGAGCCGAAATGTTGCCTGTTCAACTTCAATAAAGTTTGCAGTTTGGGATATAGACTATGTGTGCCTGGATATTTTTCCTTTGGTCTTCAAACATCATCACTAGCATGAGTGTTTCTCATTCTATTACTATAAATGGTGCTATAGTAGTATATGATTTTTTTTTGTTTTGTTTTATTTCAACAAAAAAACAACCATTCTAGCATAGTCAAAAACATGGTAGTGAAAAACCTTTTGAAGTTATATACTTCAAGCGACCCTTGTTCAGTAACCGTGCGTATGACAAGTTAGAGAAAGAGGAGGATTTTTCTTGCAGGATACTTGTGATGTTTTGTACAAATCAGCCAATAATTACTGTATAACAAAGTACTCACTTTATTAATACATATATAACAGCATCTTTATATTGCAGCCTTGTTACACAGGGTTTCTGCAGCTGCCATTTCAAATCCCTCGAACATTCCACCAACTGCCAACAGGAACAGGAAGTAAAGAACCAAAAAAAAGGAAGTGCATCATTCACAGCCAAACAGCCCAATGCCCATACATCACAATACATACACTCATACACTCACACACTCATACACAGCCCAACAGTCCATACATCACAATACTCAATCAGAAATCGGATGCATTATTGTATATTTCATTGAGTCATTTTAGTATATATATATATATATATATATATATATATCTGTCTCTCAGTGTTCTCGTCATATATATACCATCGTTTAAAAAAAAAAGTTATATACTTCAAGCGACCCTTGTTCAGTAACCGTGCGTATGACAAGTTAGAGAAAGAGGAGGATTTTT
>OW240914.1:120651518-120679285 GCA_933207985.1 Pelobates cultripes | reverse complement strand
TGTGTTTCTGTGTCTGTCATGGTGTATGTGTGTGTTTAAAAATAGTGTTTCTGCTCACCTTTTTTTTCCCCACGCAGCGTGCTGGTCTCCCCTCGACTGGCCCTGCCTCTATAGCTGAGATCATCAAGCTTGATGATCTCAGCCAATCCAATGCTTCGCCATAGGATTGGCTGCAAAACGCCACTCCAATCAGCATCTCCTCATAGAGATGCATTGAATCAATGTATCTCTATGGGGAATGTTCAGCACCTACAGAGTGTGGAGGCCCTGAATGTAGGTGCACTGACACAGGCAGCACCTCTAGTGACCGTCTGAGTGACTGTCACTAGCAGTGTCACTTTGAAGCAATGTAAACACTGCCTTTTCTCTGAAAAGTCAGTGTTTACGTTGAAAAGCCTGTAGGGACATACTATAGACACCAGTACCACTACATTAAGCTGTGTGTGTGCGTCTGCTAGTGAGTGAGCTTGCTTGCATGTGTGTGCCTGCTAGTGAGTGAGCTTGTGTTTTTATGTCAATGAGCTTATGTTTATCAGTGAGATTGTTTGTCTATGAGGCTGTGTATCAATGAGCTTGTGTGTGTCATTGAGATGTCAGTGAGATTGTCTGTGTCTGCATGTGAGTATGCTTACTGTATAATTAAATGTTTTACTCTGAAAGGACCAATATTATATATTAGAAAAAGCAATATATATTCGAGATAGAGATATATATATATATATATATATATATATATATATATATATATATATATATATTACTCAATCATATGGGGTGGCAAGACATAGCCTTACATATTACATGCAACAATATATGGTGCAATGACTTATGGGGCTGCCTTTGTATCCCCAGTCCGGCCCTGACATTCACAGTTAAAATGCTATGCAGAACTAATAAAAATTAACAATATTTCTTAATTTCTCAATTTTTTAAAATATTTTTTTTCATATTAAATTATGTTTCATATATAAATATTTGAAATGAAATAAAAGCCCTGATTTGACTGAACAAAATGATATATAACAAGTGTGGGTGCATTTAATATGAAAGAGGTGAATTACAGCTAAATATAAACCCAGCAGAAATTTAAAAACAGCCCTGGTCCTTAAGTGTAAGAAAATTGAAAAATGGTCTGGTCACTAAGGGGTTAAACCCCAACACACAGAGTGTAACGTTCTTACAATAATTATAGAATGTATTACTGGTTCTGAGAGTGGCTGGGCTTAATGTGGGTGAAAATGAATAGTCAGGAGATACAAAGATCAAAATACAAAAGTACAGTAGTCAAAGGATACCCGAGGACAAAAACAAGTTCAGTCAGAAACCTAAATAAATCACAGAAGTATACAATAGTACTAAAGGGACCAAGAATAGGAACCACAAAGGAGCACTGTTTAAACTAGCATAAATCTTTCTATTTATTGGTGAATGCCTTTTACTTTAAATCAATGCCCCGAAACATTAAGGGGCAATGGAAATTATACAAATCAGCGTTATTTGTGTTACAATGACGTCGAAGAGCATGCCTTGTGTCATAAAAAGAGGCAGGACAGGCAGATGCAAAGGCACACAATGACACATGCTGATGTACAGATACACAGAAACACTCAATGACCCTCATACAAATACAAACACTGGCACACATACAGACACACACAAATACACAGGCGCACAAATGGACACACAGATACACATACAAGCACACAGATAAATACACAGACACACAGATACACATACAGACACATAGATAAATACACACACACATATATACATAGACACTTGCAGACACAGATAGATACACAGACACACAGATAAATACACTGACACACATGCAGACACACAAGCAAAATGTAGATTATTTAGTCACCCTCCTGTTTCCTATCTTTGGGTGCAGGAGGATTACATCTCTGGGGTCCAGTCGGTTAGCTGAGGCTGTTGGAAGTCAAAGGATCTCCCACTATGCGTCCCCTCCTCTCTTCTGCTTTTGCTCTCATGTGGCTCTGTGTTATCTGAGAGAAAATGACGTGCTGTCACTTCTTCCCAGTGCTGCCAAGATTACAGTGGCCCGGTCATACTGTTAAAGGACCGCAGTAAAAGGACCCTGGAAATACTTTGCCAACATGTGGAGTTAAGTGCATAGGCACCAGATGGGTCCCCAGAGTGTGCAGGCCTGGTGTAGCCACACTGGCTGCACGAGTGGTATTTCCACCACTGAGAAGTACAGAATGCTTAAGTGCAAGAATGCGAAATTGAAGCTAGATTAAAGCAAATAGAAATATAAAATAATTAATTCATTGCATTTTATACTGCTAATATTTGAGTCTCCCGCTACACTAAAGTATGTATCATCTGCATGGTCTCTACTTTAGGAAAGACTGTTGTTGGGAGCTTATAATTAAGACAACTGTGACGCATTTGAGAAGTGGATGGCTGATGGTATTATCCCCCCAGGATTACTAATTTTAAGGGCTTTTTGGCTGACGGCCATTCTTATATTCCTCAGGCAGCGTATTAAGCTTATACGTTTTTGCTGAGTATTGGTTAGGCTGCTGTTCAACCTCATCTTTCTGTTTACAATTACATGCTGTCTTTTATCAAACATTTCAAGGGGAGGGAAGGCTAGTGCATTAAATGGACTTCAAACTACTTATAATAACTGCATGAATCTGGCAATGAAGAAAACAAAAATCTTTTTTGCTCCAGCTCTAGTCAGGATATGATGATAACAAATTAATCTTACTAGCATAGACTTCAATAATTTGTCATCAGCAAGTAGCACACCAAAGACTGTAGGGGGCAGTCTGCCTGATGACTGAATGCCATTTACATTTGTCAGGAATTATTAATGGATAAAGCATAGTGCTTACAACTAACTGCCCTGCCCAAAGAGAAATGTAGAATATCCTACTTTTTCTAATTTTTTCTTATATGTATTTCGCACTTAGGCAAGGTTGATCTTGAGTGAGATAAACAGATGATAATATGAGTTTCTTTTCTATTTCTGATTATCCATGGAACATTGGGATGGCCTAATAAGATTATCAACAGATTATCAGAACTGTATCTATAGTATTACCTTTGTAATGATAATGTATTCTTAATGAAAACAATGATCTTTGCCAGGGTTGATGTTTCCTATAGGCAAAGTAGGTGGCCACCGCCGGCAGTGGCTTTACTGCTCATCTGGCCGCCCCCCTATCAAGCTGGATTGATCACATAGAGTGTTCCGCGGCTGCTGCCGGCCACGTTACCAGGTGCTAGGGAACGCTTACTTGTAGACTTGCGCTCAGTAAAATATTGGTCCAGCATTCACCTTGGCCTGCAAAGTAAGGCCCCCCTCCCTGACAAGCACCGTGGTAGCGCAAGGGTGCGTCATTTGCTCACTCCCACCCCTTGCCCTGTACGAAGGGCAGGAGAATAATAAGTGAGCAGAAGAATAACAGAAAATGGGGCTGAAAAATTGTGTTTTGGCTGCCAGGAGCAGTAAAGGTGACAGGAACGAAGAGCAAAGTGCTATGAAAGTAAGAGATAATTCTCAGTATCCGTTTCATAGAATGTGTTTCAGTCTGTTTCAATCAGTATGTTTGTGTATGTCAGTCTGCCTGGGTCTATGAGTGTGTATGTGTATGTATGGGTCTGTGTGTGTATGTATGGGTCTGTGTGTGTCTGTGTGTGTGTGGGGGGGGGTCTCTGTGTGTCTGCATGGGTCAGTGTGTGTGTATGTATGGGTCTGTGTGCATGTGTGTGTATAAGAGTCTGTATGTCAGCATGGGTCAGTGTGTGTGTGTATGTATGGGTCTGTGTGTGTCAATGAGTCTCTGTGTGTCTGCATGGGTCAGAGTGTGTGTGTATGTGTGTCAGTGTGTTTGTATGTATGGGTCTGTGTATGTGTATTAGTCTGTGAGTGTGTGTGTGTGTGTATCTCTGTGCGTCTGCATGGGTCAGTGTGTGTGTGTGTGTGTCTCAGTGTTTGTGCCTATGGGTCTATGTGTATGTGTATCGGTCAACGTGTGTCTCTATGGGTCAGTGTGTGTGTATGGGTCAGTGTGTGTGTATGGGTCTGTGTGTGTGTGTGTGCATGGGTCTGTGTGTGTGTGTATGGGTCTCTGTTCGTCTGCAGGGGGTCAGCTTGTGTCTGCTTCGGTCCGTGTGTGTGTCCTTATGAGTTAGTGTGTGTGTGTGTGTGTGTGTGTGTGTGTATGGGTCTGTGCTTGTCTGCATGGGTCAGTGTGTGTGACTACATGGGTCAGTGTGTGTGTATAGGTCAGTGTCTGTGTGTATGGATCAGTGTGAGCATGTGTGTGGGTCACTGTGTGTGTGTCTGTATGGGTCAGTGGGTGTGTCTGTATGGGTCAGCGTGTGTGTATGGATCAGTGTAGGTAAGTCTGCATGAGTGGGTGGAACGAATGGGACGGCAACATTTTTTGCTTAGGGCGGCAAAAATTCTTGTACTGGTCCTGATCTTAGCTCTGTCATGACTGTTTAAAAAAATCTCTGTCACTTCCACGAATTTTAAATAGTATATTTATTTGGCCCCTTTATTTAACAAACATGCATTTGTGCGTGTGAAAATAAAATTAAATATAGACATCTACATGTAATTATCGTGCAAAAGTGCACTTCCATCTTAGCTTCCTGTCAATCATTCTAATTAAGCTCTGCCTTGTTCCACCTGACAGCTCAGAGAAAGCATACAGAGAATAGGAGAAATAAAACTGTTTCTATTTCTACTCTTCATTTGCAGTGTACAACCTATCCATGCCCGGACTGAACTGGGTTGTGACATCATTGGCTAAATATTTAGTGATCAGAATATCACTTCTACTTCATAGAGACTCACCAATCAGTTTTTGTGCTGCAACACAAACAGGTGAATGATGAATAACACTGCGTGTTCCCACAAGGCTCTATGCTCCTTAATCTACTGATTCATACATCTAATTTATGCTATGTGCAATTGTGAATAATGCAATAATTTGTTTTTATTATTTCTGGTAAGTGGGACAATGTTCTTGCTAGGTATTGTGAACAAAGTTACAATGTCCCTTATTTATTTATAAATTTATTTATTTGCTTTCTGTACAAAAACCTCTAGAGAGCCATACAAATTGCAGTGAGATAGTCTCTCTTAGGACATGGGATGTGAAAAAAAAGTGTACAGATTAATAGAGAGAGTGTCTGAAGGAGGAGGTTCAGAGGGATACTTTGCTCTCGCTCCCTTCCCTTGGGGAGAATTGGAGATGGCTCTAAGATGCTCAGAGTTCTCTGCTTACAACATCAAGTACAGAACTAGATTCTCATTTTTTTGTCCTGTATATTGTGAAGTTTTAGTCTCCTGAGAAAGCACTTGAGGATTGAAATCAAGAGCATGTAATGTGCCCTGGAAAATCTGTGTCACACTCAGGTAAGGAAAATGTGTTACTTTGTATTTCAACCTTCTATCAGTAACTTTTTTTTCTCACCAAGTGGAATGGATCATTTAACAACTAGTTGATTTTAAAAAAACAGAAATAAATTAAATTAAATTAAGTTTGTAGAATATAAAAATACCTGATTTCTATTATTAGTAAAGAACCGTACAATTTGCAATAGAATGCTGTGCATCGGGTAGAAAAGGGTGATTTAATCCCTGAGCAAACAAGCCCATTGAAACCAGAGGCATAACTAGAAACCACTGGGTCCAGTGCAAAAATTTATCTGACCCAACATATGTCCTATTCCCTCCACCAAGGCCCTCCATGTGTCTAATTCTGCCCCCAGACTCTCCATATGTCTCTTTCCCTCTCCTCCACCCCAGCACCTTCATGTGTCTCATTCCCTCCCCCACAAGCTGCTCTATGTGTCTCATTCCCTCCTCATCAGGCCCTCCATGTTGCTCATTCCCTCCCTCCCAGCCCCTCCATGTCTCTCTCCCCCCTCTCCTCATATACCTGCTCACAGCAATACCCGGTCTAATAGGATGTGCTCTCTTAGTGAGCACTTCATGCCAGACTGCAGTCTGCTCAGCCACACTACACACAGCGACAGTAGGGGAGAAGCACAGCAATCCCTTCCTGCCAGTCACCTGGCAAATGTGCATCTCGGGCCAGTGCACCAGCCCTAAAGTTATGCTTGCTCATGGTTGTAGGGGTCAACAGCTGCAATCCCAGCGACTGTGGTAGTTATGCCACTGATTGAAACCTGTACAGAATCTAAAAGAAGTGGTATAAAATAGCACCAGTGATTTTATTTGGAGGGAAGAATGATTGATAAATACACTTACATTATCAGGGCCAGCCAGTAGGCCTTTAGGTGTCTACAAGACCCTCATTACTTCTCAGAATTTATTATAAAAAAGGGGAAAAGGATATTTAATATTTTAAAATTTTTAATACATTATATAGCTCAGATTCCTCGTACCTCTAGCTAAAATAGCTCGTATCTGCAAATACACAAAAATAAGTCCTGGGCGGCAGCAAATCAGCCCAAATACATACAATAAAAAAGAAAAGAGTTACCTGTACACAATCCCAAATCCCTATGCATATTTAAACAAAGTGAGTTTCACTCCAATGGCCATTAGATGTAAGGCCACCTGCGATATCAAGGCAAACCTCTTAGGTGGCTCCTACACTAACAATTCACCGGCAGCAAAGAAAAGAGTTACCTGCGCACAATCCCTGCCTGACTAATTTCTTTGCTGCTGGTGAATGGTTAGTGCAGGACCCACCTAAGAAGTTTGCTTTGACGTGGCAGGTGGGCTTACATCTAATGGTCATTGGCTGATACCACCAGAAAGTGGGCTTACAGCTCCCACAGGAGAGAGAAAGAAGCAGCCACCTGCGAAGTAGCACAGGGAGAGCACAGCATCAGCTATTGGTCCCTGCCAAATGCAAGTGTATAATATCACTTTTTTTTCTCACCCCAATAGCCCTAGTGATTGTCTAATAGCTGATTAAGCAAGGGAATTTACTAAAATATATTAATACATATCTTGCCAGGAAAGCCTAGGGATCACAAAGAAAGGGAACATTTTTGACACAGTGCTTGTGCTGCCTGTCAGTATGCCACTAATAGTTTTAATAACCCCTATACATATCCACCATCTTCTTGAAAGTGCTCAGTCACTCTACAGCTGAGACACCCATCACTCATGCTAGTTGAAAAATGTGAAGCTTCGAACTACAGGACTGGGGCTGTGACTCTGAGAACTGGTATGATTCTGCTTTCAATTTCTTTTAATCTGTAATGATTGCTGATTCTGTTACCATGTCAGAGACTTATTGGTCCCAAATCCCCACTGCAAAGTACATTGTGACGAAAGCAACTTCTCCACTGGGTTTTGGAGGGCCCTGCTTGCCTGCCTCTTACCCTGTGACTATGGGCCCTGGGATGTTTTGTGTTCATGGATACTGTTTGTGCCCTCTTCGGCATTTGGAGTTAGCACTTCAAATTTCCAAAGTGGTTAGAAGTGGGACTTTGAACTGTCAAACAGCCGGACCACCCGCAAGTGGAGTGTGCTGCTCCTTAAACTCCCAGAAGCTGTGGTTAACTGCAGTTAATTGATGAACGGCTTCGTATAGTCGAACACGTGGCGGTGGCCATCTTGTTTAGTCGAGCGTGTCCAGCTGTGTTTTGCTGTCGAGTGGATGGAACTAAAATCGGACACTCAACGGCACAAACACCGCTGGGACTTCCACCACCAGTTAGGTTCGACTAGAATTGCACAAACGGTGCGCCGTTCGATAGAAATAATCTATACCCTCACTGACTCTATGCACGAATGTCTCAGTTCGACTATTTGAATGTTACTTCGACTGTTTGAAATAGACCTGCTACACAGCCTAACTCTCTGGAACTATTTTGGGCATGAAGCCATGCTTGCGGTCAGTCAAAAAGAGACTTCCAAGAATTTCCTGAACCCCTGCTCTGATCTGAGTGATTTTTGGATATGTTTTTCACCCAGATCAAGGGATGTGCCATTTGTGGGGGTATGTTGTGTTTTGGGGTACTTATGGGACTTTGTAAAAAATGCGTTTTCTGCCTTGAGATAATTAAGTTAATGCATTATCTGCCTTAATTATCTCCCAGGCAGAGGGGAGGGATGGTGTACTGTATGTGGGAGTGTCATTTATTGTCTCATTGTTTTTATTGGCTTGTTAATTTGTGTCCCTGTGCCCAACACGGTCCACTTGGGTGTCACACTTATTGGGAAATTTGCATAAAAGGCCAGTGTGCCTCCATTAAAATTGAGTTCCTCTTCACCCTAAACTTGAGTCTTGTCTTTTGTGTGGAGGGGACAGCTATATCACTACAAGGGATTGCTATTATCATTAAACTCCCTTGGATTCTCTGAGCTCTTGTAAGAACTATTCCTGCTTGACTCTCTGGATGAAGAGAGGTTCACCCAGTGGAACCTGGAGCCTTGTCATAGGGTGGGTAGGAGACGGCGAGACCCCCATCAAGCTGCGGCGGTTGTGGGGTCTGCAGTGCTTATGGTGTCTGGAGGAGTTCTCTGATTCCTCGGTGAGCACTAGGAGCATCATTCCCTACCCGGGGTACAGGAAGCTCAGTTTCATACATATATTTCAAACTGCAAAGGTAATAAGAAATGTATCAGTATCTTGTTGCTTTAACCATGTGTATAGTGTATGCTCAGAGCTAATAGTGAGCCAGTTATTGCTAAAATGGTTGGAGTCTTTAGTATTTTGATGGTTTAATCATGTGTACAATGTTTGCTGAGAGCTAATGGAGTAGCCGACATGTTTCATAACAACAGCAATATTTATTAGAAAGCTAAAATTATAACAGAAGCACTACTTAAGATTGAGATCATGAGAGGCATAGCTAAGAGAGGGCTAGAACATTATACAAAGACATGTACTGTGTGGATATCTCTATATTGATGCTGTTTAATCCATCACAGTGATCTGGGCTAGGTGGGATAATTATGTTGTTTCCTTATTATACCAAGATCTGTTTGTTATTTATCTGTATTTTAGTCAGCTCTGCATTTTATATAAGTATCTCTGTAATCTACCCAGCTCGGTGCATTGTATAGGTATCCTTGTGTTGTGCTTAGCACTGTTTATTATATTTCTATTTATTTTTCTCATCTCTGTTTGTGGTATGGTTATCTCTGCATTGTACTCAGCTCTGTATATTTTATAAACATATTTATGTTGTGCCCAGCATGTTTTATTGTGTGCCCATTTATTGTGCTCAGCTCTTTGTATTGTATGAGTATCTCTGAACTGTATAGAGAGGGGTATCATTCTGGTGGAGTAGTCTGGTGACCCATCTTAAAACTTCACCAGTCACCACTGTTACAAACATATTATAGTAATAGTGGTGTGGGACTCTAGCATAAATTTAGACACAGAAAAAATAGTTCTTACAAAGAGGGGCATTTGTATAAACACAAGCAACAGTGGGGGCTGGGTGCAAAACAGGGACTGTCCCTCCAAAAAAGGATTACTTGTGAAGTATGCATTTATACACTCGTACTAGAATTTGTGTTAATTTAGTTTTTCTCCCTTATCCCTTTTTCCAACCTTTTCTGGGAGAGCAGGAATGAAGCCGTATCCCTGAAGTGGGGAGTTGCTGGGATCACTTTGTGCATGGACTACACAGCTAGCTGCACTCTTTGCAGTTCTGTACTAATGACAGGAGTGTTATAAAAGTTTCCCAGTTGATTCACTGATCATGCATATTTATATGTATAATAAATAAATATTAAACACATGACCCACCCCTTAGTATACTCCTTAAGTGATAAGGTAAAGGATAACAAAATTGTGCCATGGAAATGCCCACTAGTTGGGTCTGTATCATCATTATTGGTGTCCAAAGAATTCCACTGTTTTTGTTTAATTTTTAAACTTTATATACCTATTACATGTCTGCTGTGACACTGAAAGGTTGACGTTATACATACTATATCTATCTCATCCCTCCAGCTTGACTATCCACTTTGGGCATGTGCTGGTTCCATTAGGCAAATGTGTTGGCCATCTCCTTGCCTCCATATATAATTGCCTATCTCCATCCAACCCATCAGGTCAAGGAAGGGGCAGAAAACACTATTTGAGACAGTTACTGTTAATATTAATTATTTATTTTAGGTATCAGTGAGAGACAATTGGACATATGGGGATATGAAGAGTTTGCAGCTGTCAATATGACTTTTTCTGTTTATGCCAAGCTGAGGCAAGTTTTGTGTTTGGTAAAATAGCAGAGCCAATAAAATTTAGTGTGTAGAATTAAATTGAGTCAGTAACTAGCACTTATAGTCTCATATTATTATCTATGGGTGACATTGAAAGTCTCATCAGGCAGGAATTATGAGTCACTAATGGTAGGATTTTGCAGTATTGAAACAGCTGCTACTCGTTAATGTTAGTGGCAGCCATTTTAGCCATTTCCTGCTTTAGTTGATAATATAAGAAAATACTATAACATTTCGAAATACGTAAATAAAATGAAACATTTTGTGAACATTAATCAACACTTTTCGCATCTTGACCAGCACCAATAAGAATTTATATATTCCTCAAGTCTGAATATTTCCAATCTTAATTCCATATAATCAGCTCATGACATTTCTTATTTGAAAAATAATGTTTCCACCTTAATATATTAAAAAGGAATTTATGAGTTTTACACAATAAACTCTTCACAATAAACCTGTTCAAACAGTTATATATTCCACATGCAAAATGTTGACAGCTCTAATGATACTTCTTTATTTTAGCTTTTGTTGTTGTTATTCCATTATTTGATGAGATTTGCCCTTTCAAAATTATTTTTAGCAGTACAATAAATTCTGGAACATAACAAATAGCAGATAATGCAAAACCTTTTGATAAATCCCAAACAAAATAAATGCAACAAAGCCAAGAAAACCTAGTATTTAGTATTATTTTGTACTTCACAACAAGTTTTAAAGATCTAAAGACTAGTTAACAATTTAGATGATTACATTTTTTAAACTAACATTTTCTGAGTTGTAAATGTAAACAATTGTAGGCATTATACCAGCATGGAGACAGTTATACGCTGGTATTTTGGGATGGTGCATTCTCAAAAATGCCACCATTGGCTGACAACAGACGCTAAATGCGCACCGAATTATCATTGGTTTTTGACACTGTCGAGGTGGAGTTACACTTCTGCTGCAAAAGTCTTTAACTCGGTATGTGCAGTGTTTTAAACTGAAATGTTGCCCATAGAGACTTCAGCACCCTGACCACTTCAAATCGCTGAAGTGGTCATGCTGCTTTATGCAGCCCTCTAAGAAAAGTAGACACATTTGACAGCTGTTACCTCGGAGCCATACACCCAACAATTTCAGGTAGGCCTGTTCTGCCTTTAGTTTAAAAAAGCCCTAATTCTAGCCTTACTTGTTAAAAAATCATGTAATATCAAAGATCCATAAGGCAATATGTGAACGTAATGCCATTGAGTGGTTTTTGAGACTGTCATAAGCCACTTGAACTTTGGGCTTGTTTGTGATGAGTAATGGCTTTGAAGCACAAAATTTGACATACAATATGCTAAGCTTATAATCAGACAGGTGCTCACATATCTGGAAGAGCAGAGAAATTAAAGAACAGTGATTAAGAGAAAATGTGTCTCTGTATTTCATGATGTAATGGTACTCCACTTTTTTATTTTACCAGAAATACCTATTAAAATGAACAAATCTAGCAGCAGTCATAATAAGGCATCCTGATGCTCAAAGCCATACATAAAACATGTTTTTTCTGGAGTTATTGATTCTTTTGGTGAATCTTCAGAGCCCAGCTTATGAGTGCCAAGCTTGATTTATGCTATCAAATCCGTTTTTTTCTCCTTCAGCCTCCAGTCAACCCAATTATTTATTTGAAGGTTTGTGCCGCTGTGAACTGGCTATAGTAAGGGGCACATTCACCTGTAAATTTTATGGTGCTAAAATCTGCCTCTGAGATATGTAATTGATTTTATCTCCAGTCCCAGTATTTTGTAACATCCTCTCTTAGTTCATTCTTTGCTAATTTGTCAGGGACATCTGCTAAATTCAACACTTTAATTTAGAAAAGAAGTATTCCTTGAACAGCTACCAAGCATAGGTTTAGGGATGAAGAGAAGTAAATACTACATATATGTATGTGTATATATATATATATATATATATATTTATATATATATATATATATATATATATACATTAAAACATAATTGTATGTATGCATAGTGTACTATACAGTGTACTACACAGTGCTCAGGAAGTTTATATGACTCTTAATCTATTAAAGGGTTAATCTTTGCACTACAACTACTTTATATTAGTGATGTGGTTATCAGGGCCATATTTACATCAAATTTGTGTGCAGCCAAATCCCTTGCACACTAATAAAAAAAGCAAGACCGTTTTAAATATAATAAAAATTGATACACACACACACACAATGAGTGTGAACATTTTACATATGATACAAACATATTTTTGTTTAAAGTATGCCTCTCATCAGTGCCATCTTAACAACATTATGGGCTCCCGTACAAAGCAGTGTACTGGGGCCCTTCCTACACAACTACTCACCAGAAAAAAAAAATGTAAATTATTGATAAAATTAAGCTTATATTAATTGGTACTTTCAAGAAATGCAATACATTCATACAATACAAACACACAGACTGCTGAATACACACACACAGACTGCTAAATACACACACATCGACTGCTGAATACAAACACTGACTGCTGAATACACACACACACACGGACTGCTAAATACACACACACAGAATGCAGAATACGCACAGACTGCTGAATACATACACGCAGACTGCTGAATACATACACAGAGACTGCTGAACACACACAGACTGCTGAATACATACACACAGGCTGCTGAATACATGCAGACTGCTGAATACATACACAGAGACTGCTGAACACACACAGACTGCTGAATACATACACACAGACTGCTGAATACATGCACAAAGACTGCTGAACACACACACACAGATTGCTACACACACACAGACAGACAATGATGGGTGTAGTGTGTCTGTGTGAGGGGTGCAGTGTGTGTGTGTGTTTGAGGGGTGAAGTGTGTGTGAGGGGTGCAGTGTGTGTGTGTGTGTGTGTGTGAGGGGTGCTGCGTGTATGTGAGAGGTGCAGTGTGTGTGTGTGAGGTGATGTGTGTATGAGTGAGCTGCTATGTGTGTGTGTGAGGTGCCGTGTGTGTGTGTGTGTGTTTGTGTGTCTGAGTGAGCTGCTATGTGTGTGTGTGTGTGTGTGAGGTGCTGTGTGTGTATGTGTGTGGTGCTGTGTAAGTGATAATGTGTGTGTGATGAGTGGTGTGTGTGTGTGTGTGAGTGAGGGGTGCTCTGTGTGTGTGTGTGTGTGTGTGTGTGTGTGTGTGTGTGTGTGTGTGTGAAGGGTGCTGTGTGTGTTAAGGGTGCTGTATGTGAGGGGTGTGCATAGGGGTTTTGTAATTTTTATTTAAAATAAATTTAAAAAAAAGATTAATATTCTTCCCACCCAACCTTCTTTTCACCTTTGGTGAAGGAGGGGGGACACAGCAAGCCCTGGTGGTACGGTGATGAGTTCTATAGCCCTTACAGCCTGCAGCTCCTCTGTCTTCACTCCTCCGCGAGCATATTTCTGTGTCGGAGCTTTGCCACGGCAACACGCGGCTGTGCTCAGACCAGCATGCTCCCTCTCATGCAGTCCTGGGTCCTATCTTCCTCCCTCTCAGCAATGAAGGGCCTTTGATCTATCCACCGGCCTGAGAGTGCCCTAAGCAAGTAAGCAGAGCCGTCTCTCCTTGGGCCCGAATGGGAGATCAAAAGATTTCCCCTGTCGGCCTGGGCACATAGGCATCTCACTGGGGCCCCCATGCTTGTGGGGCCATCGGGCAACTGCCCAGCGTTCCCATGCAGAAAGGTGTCATCTCATCTATTGAATTATGATGCAACGACTCACTAAACAACTTCCAGTCCTAGATTAAAGAGTCATTTAAAAGCTGTAACAGCTGGCTAAAAGGTAAGTTTCATATTTTCATGCTTCTTCTTCTTTTTTAGTAATTGTTGTGGATCAAATCAAGTATTTGATAATTTAGTGTATCTGCCCCTGTCCAAATTGATTATATGTTGCGTGCACACTTCCTGAATAAATTCACACCAGACACAAGTTTCCAGGTTAATGAAAAACTCAGGAATCTTTATTCCGGGGGGGCTGGTATGCCCATTACAGAGCAGAAATACATCATATGCATAATTATAGATAACAGAGAAGAATACATCAATAATTGGTTAGGTATTAAGTGGTTCATTGATTGCTCATCCTACCGGGTGTGATGTCACTGGCATCATGGAGCTCTCCTCCAGATTCTAGCGCCATCTTGTTTATTCAAGGGTGTTAGTTGATAAGGGGGAAAACTCCCTAGTGACCATTTTAAGTAACTTATGAATAAAATTGATTATAGTTATGCAGAGTAAATAGGCATTTTACTAAAATTAATAAAGTTAATATTCTGTTCACAACAATCCCCCCTTAAAATCCATCCAAGCCATCTATCCCATGAATTGGTGTTCCCTGAGTTTCTTTTTAACTCTTCTGAGAGGCTTTCAAGCTTCTCGATGGCCATTGATACTTTTCCTTTAGGGCCTGTGTTATCTGGGATAAAAGTGCAACATGTCGTGGTATTTTACACACACCTCCTTTCTCTGCCAGAATCATATCTAGGGCCATCCTATTTTGAAATGTCATTTAGGAAGTGGCTTGTAACTACTCGGCCAGGCCCTGGAGGGCATCTCTGGTATAATTGACAAAGCGTTACTGATTATAATAGATATAGTTAATCCAGTTTACATTCTTATTGGCTGTGATGAGTGGAATTAAGGATTCGAATCCAGCCGCAACCTCATCTCTGGCTTTAAATTCGTTTGGCACCCCCCTTGGCACCCCTATGGCATCTATGTATATGTGAGGGTCGAAACTGCCCTGTACAGGAGTCTCTCTTTTCAATCTAAAATATGTGTGGGGTGAATCAAGAGGGCCTTGGTGGTTGTCTGATATGATGTGTATGGGCATGATAACTTTGGTCAGAGCACATTCCCCCCAACATAAGCCTGTTAATTTGGATCTAAGTTGCATGTCCCCACATAACCAATAAATGTCTCCCAAGGATTTAACTTGATTCATTAGCAAGGTAATAGGAGGCCGGTACGTAGCACAATACCCAGAAGGAAATTTTCCCATAAATTTTCCTGTGGTACTGTGTGTAGTGTAGCAAGTGTAATTACCTGGATATACTCCATCAGGTGGTTTGACATCCCTTTGAGTTAGAGGGTATATCTTCTTCCATGATTCTCATGCTGATGAGTTTGTAACTTACTGCACATAGAGACTTAAGAAACATATCTCAACATCAGGAGGTAGATTTAGAGGCACTGTACCTAGATGAGTTCTGGCTCCTCCACAAACATAGGGGTGACTGGGAGAGGAGAAGGAGGTGGAACAGGGGTAGGGACAGGATAAATAACGTTGGGAGGTGGATCAGGGGAGGACATGGCAAGAGTGACGGTGGGAGGCGGAACAGGAACGGGGATGGGAGAAGGGGCGGAAACAGGCACGGGAGGTGGAGCAGAAGCTGAGACGGGAGGAGGGACTGGGGTGGGAACAGGAGGAAGGGTGAAGACGGGCATGAGAGGCAGGACAGGAGCGGATACAGGAGGTGGAGCAGAGGCTGGGACGGGAAGTGGGACAGGGGTGGGTACATGAATGGGAGGAGGGACAGGGTAATAATATGACCCATCAACCCCAAGGACGAGATTCAAAGGGGTGGGTGTTAAGGGGGCAGTGTCAGTTACAGCTTGTGACTAGGCGAGTTGGGCAGTGATCGTGGAGGCGGGGTTGCCCTCATCTTTTTGCCGGACGCCATCATAGGGCGGTGGCCGGGGAACATCGAGAGATGAATCAACAGTGCAAACATTTTCATGATACACATAAACTTTCTGTCCTTCAAATTCCAATTCCTCCTCAAACCAACCCTCCGTTTAAGTCCTCTTGCCACACGATACCAAGCCTATGCAGCCTTAGTTAACCCATGATCGAGTAGCAACCCTTCCTTATCATTCAACAACTTTTCTCCAGCACTCTGGTTGTAAACAGCCGCTGGGAGACATCGAAACACAACAGATCTTTTTCATTTTAAGCATAGCCTCCTCACCAGCTCTTTCCTTTACCAAATCACAAGCCAAATAACATGTCGAATGTTTAGCATGTTCCTGTCCCATTCTCAGTATACAAGGCATCCCTTGAAAGAGAGATAGAGAGTTGGAAACAAGAAAAGGAGCATCTACAGTGCTTGACTGCCACGAGAAATGAATCTGCGTGCGTCTTCCCGAAACGTAGACGAGTCATGGGATCTGCCCATCCGAGATGGTGGTCACAGATCGGAGCGAGGCGAATAGTGGGTGACTAACACTGCTATGGGTCAAGAGAGAGGGTGAAGGTGGAAAAACAAATAAGAAGACATTTACAAGAATCACAGATGTAGATGTGTGCACAAAGTCTCGAGTCAATAATAAACCACTCAACGCACACAGATGCGACCACACACACTATAATCCCAGCTGAGTAATAACCACAATGTAATAACAATTAATAAGAAATAACAATATAGCAACCATAACAGCAATAAATCAGCAAAACCCTGTTCCTCTCAAAATTCCCAGCCCCTCTCCGGTGGTAGCAGACCCAGCCTTCTAGCCGGTCAAGCAAATAGTACCAAAAACACAGCCTTCCTTTAGGTGGTCGCTTTTCCCTGCTCTCTAAGCAGTCAAGCTAACAATAACAATCACAATAAAAATTCGCAGACCTTCTCCGGGCGGTTAATTTTGCCTCTTTATAAATCACTGGTAAGACCCCATATTGAATATGCTGTGCAATTTTGGGTACCTGTTCTAAAGAAGCATATTATGGCACTAGAAAAAGTGCAGAGGCGGGCTACAAAATTAATAAAAGGAATGGAACATATCGGCTATGAAGAAAGGTTAACAAATTTAAACCTATTTAGTTTAGAAAAACGTCGCCTGAGAGGGGATATGATAACATTATACAAATATATTCGTGGCCAATACAAACCATTGTGTGGAAATCTATTCACAAACCGGACTTTACATAGGACACGAGGCCATGAGTTTAGACTGGAAGAAAGAAGATTTCGTCTAAGGCAAAGGAAAGGTTTTTTTACTATAAGAACAATCAGGATGTGGAATTCTCTGCCTGAGGAAGTGGTTTTATCAGAGTCCATACAGATGTTCAAACGGCTACTAGATGCATACTTGCAAGAACAGAATATTCAAGGATATAATCTTTCAATGTAGGGTAATAACTGCTTGATCCAAGGATAAATCTGACTGCCATTCTGGGGTCAAGAAGGAATTTTTTTCATAGTTTGTTGCAAAATTGTGCTTCAGACTGGGTTTTTTTGCCTTCTTTTGGATCAACAGCAAAAAACAAATGTGAGGTAGGCTGAACTTGATGGACGCAAGTCTCTTTTCAGCTATGTAACTATGTAACTATGTAACTATGTAACATCAATAATTGGTTAGGTGTTAAGTGGTTCATTGATTGCTCATCCTACTGGGTGTGATGTCACTGGCATCATGGAGCTCTCCTTCAGATTCCAGCACCATCTTGTTAATTCAAGGGTGTTAGTTGATAACGGGGAAAACTCCCTAGCGGCCATTTTAAATAACTTATGAATAATATTGATTATAGTTATGCAGAGTAAATAGGCATTTTACTAAAATGAATAGAGTTAATATTCTGTCCACAACAGTGGTACTTCTAGACATGCACCACCATATTCTCTTGTAAGAGTTTTCATATAGGGGATTTACATTTTTTGTTTTTTTTTTTAAATAAAGAAGCTGTATCATGCAATGTTTCCATCTCTCTATTGTTTATAAGGTGGATACAATATTGCACACAGGACACAGAGGTGAAAACACCGATTAGGAGCTGAATACAGATGCAAATTGAGAATTACAGTTAAAGGGACACTATAGTCACCCAGACCACTTCAGCTCAATGAAGTGGTCTGGGTGCAATGTCCCTCAGGTTTTAACCCTTCAGATGCAAACATAGCAGTTTCAGAGCAACTGCTATTTTTACATTGTAGGGTTAATCCAGCCTCTAGTGGCTGTCTTCCGGACAGCCACTAGAGGCACATCTGCGACGCTGGAGGTATATTATGCCTCCATCACGCAGAGTGTCCATAGGAAAGCAATGAACAATGCTTTCCTATTGACAGCTCGAATGTGCGCACGGCACTTGCCATGTATGCGCATTCGGCTCCACTGATGTCAGCAGAGGGAGCTGACTTGGCGGTGGAGGAGTGGTCACCAGCGCCGAGGGAGTCCGGCGCTGGAAAAAGGTAAGCTCAAGGCACCATAGTGTCAGGAAAACTGCTTAGTTTTCCTGACACTATAGTGATCCTTTAATACCATTCCCCCTGACACCTTATACCAGAACTTTTGGACAAAGTTTATATATATATTTTTTTATATTGTGTTACACCTAAACATTGTTGTGGGGTATATTTGCTAAGCGCTTACACTATTTTGGTTCCATTCTTCTTTCTTATGCTTTCAACACCCACTCCAGGGGATCACTGACCTAACCAATATTCTATCCCTAAGACTACTGGAAATGTGCATTGGGCATGCCTGAGAAATTTACACATGTGCAGTTGAAAGTAAAATGTATCTTGCAACATACTGACAGAGAGACAAGAGAAGGAATCTGATCAGTGTGATTCATGCAGAGCAAACTCTGGGATCCGGAGCTGTGCCAGTCCTTGCAGGGAGAATGAGAAGCTTGCTACCGTACACGATGTTGCCATGTTTCAGTCATATGTGGACTGGTCTGTACTGTACTAGTGGGTGGATAAGGGGCTGAAGTAACTCCCTTGGCTGAAAAGTGTGCCAAATAATGCAATCTGACTAAGTTTATATTACATTTATTAACATTTATTATATACTTTTGAAAGTTTGTCTTGTTTTATTTTGGTCTGTCTATTTGTTTAAAAGTGTTTGCTTTCTGGCTTAACAAACCAATTGTCAATGATTTATGCCATGTATAAAGCATAATAAGGTTGATGCTCTAGAGGCACCACTAGGGACAGTATGTAAAATTAAAGGAGCCCTATAGGGTCAGGAACACAAACATGTATTCCTGACCCTGTAGAGTTAAAACCACCATTTAGCCCCCCTCCACCCCAGGCCCCTCCATAAATATAGCAAATTCTTACTGTATTCAAGCTGTTTGCCTCAGAAAAACAAGCTGTCTGCTGACATCATCAGAAGTGGTGGCCTGATCCAATCACAATGCTTCCCTTTGGGATTGGCTGAGACTGACAAAGAGGCATGATTCAAACACAGCCCTGGCCAATCAGAATCTCCTCATAGAGATGACTTGATTCAATGAATCTCTATGAGGAAAGTTCAGAGTCTGCATGCAGAGGGAGGAGATACTGAATGTTTGGATGCATTTTAGGCAGCCATGACCCAGGAAGGATCTCTAACAGCCATCTGAGGAGTGGCCAGTAAAGTTATCACTAGGCTGTAATGTAAACACTGCATTTTCTCTGAAAAGACAGTGTTTACAGCTAAAAGCCTGAAGGTAATGATTCTACTCACCAGAACAAATGCTTTAAGCTGTCGTTGTTCTGGTGACTATAGTGTCCCTTTAATTTCTGTTATATGATTTCCTTGTGCCATGTGCTTCTGGAAGTGACATCATATGCCAGCCTACTCTAGGAAAGCTACCTCCCAGAAAGCCTCCCATTGGGAGTAAAAAAACAAGTAAATAGACTTACCTTTCTCTCTTGACTGCCCAGGATATAGATTTATCAGCTCTATCTCCTGGACATTTTGATGTTATATGTTGTATTTTTGTATTGTACTGTAATCCATTGTTACTGCTATAATTTTATATAGCCTGCTACTTGCTATAATTATTGTAGTAAATATCAATTTAATATTGCAACGTTATGTGTATTTTCTATCACATATTTAATCATAATACCAAGAACTATACAAAAATATTAATGTTGTAACTTATTGTAAATTAATTAAAAGATTAATATTCATATTAAAGCCATGGCCACAACAATCATGCACCAAACTGTAACAGCTTTCTACTGGCATAAAAAAATCACAAATATTAAATCTGCCAAGGCTAATCTGTAAACGGATACAAATGTATCTAAACTAGGTACGGAGCTTAAAAGTAACAGCTTCTCTATAACATGTCATACAGGGTTATTCGCTAAAGCAAGAATTCAAATGGAATTTCAATTATGAGGATGACATACTCAAACTGGAAGCACATTTGACTTCTAGAGATTTTTTTCAATTTTATTATTTTGATCTAACCTTTGAAATTTACTCTGAACAGAACCCCGAGGAAAACCACTTACCACCTTTGTACAGATTGAAAGATTACCATTAAAGGAACACTATAGGGTCAGGAACACAAACATATATTCCTGACCCTATAATGTTAAACCCACCATCTAGCCCTTGCCTCCCTAAATAGTAAGATCTTACTTGTATTCAAGTCTGCAGATGCCTCCTCTGAACAAAACATGTAGGCACCCAGTTCAATAACAAAAAATACCGTAATATACAGAGATCCCAACCTTTAGGTAGGAAGCGGACACATGAACAAGTGACAGGTAGCAGAGACAACTAGCAGAGTTGCATACGTACCTGATTAACCCAAACTTTTGAAAGTTAACCAACAAGGGAGGGATAAGAATGGGAGGGAAATATTTTCCTCCTGTCATTAATAAAATTAAGATTATAGGTACACTAAAGCTAGCATAATCTACAATTTTATAACATGACAGAAGGCTTCATATTTGCAGTTTTAATGTTCAGCCAACAAATCCAACGATGTTTGTTTTGCTGGTAACTAATTCTGGAGATAACAAGAGCAATCTCGAATGCACCTTCCAATTTGCGAGAAGTGACGGCAGATCAATCGATGAAGGTGCCAGTCATCAGTGTTCCTCAAATTACAGGGAAAAAAAATCCGCTGTTAGATCCGCTGTACGTGGGAAGTTGCGACCTGGTTCCTAGAAGATGGTCCATGAACTGCAAAGCCCACATATTGTCCATTTTTCTGCAGGTGCAAAATTCCAAAGATCATTGGCAGGCTTGGACCCGCAAGAAAAACTGCCACCAGGTCTCGAACCTTGATGTGGAAGGTGACTCCTTTGATCATGCCAGGATCACCAGGTGATATGGTCGTGCAAGCAGCCCTTCAGCCTCAAGCTACGCGTCTGAGTCCACAACCAATTCCATAACTGGACCGAATAGAGCCTTTCCGTTCACTCATGGCCTACAAAGCGAGTGGTCTCATCTGAGAATGGATATACTATGTTGGTATGAGTGTGGGGGAAAACCTAGTTGCATACTAGATGTCTCCAGTACTCCAATTGGATTGCAGAACCCGCAACTGTGGTAGTCGAAGTACTCCCAAGGGAGAGTCTAATCAGGGTCCCAAAAACTGTATCCGTGTGGTGAAAAAAGGATTGACTACTCTGGGAGGTTGTGAAGCCTTGAGATACAAAAATGAGGGGAACGTAAATTGAGGTTGAGATTCCCATCTGAAGGCATCCTCGTCGAAGAGCGATAAGCGGTCCGGATCCATGGGGTAATTGGAACCTGCATAAACGAAGAACAGCCGTCACTGGTTGTTGCCGGATGGTGGAACGCAAAAGAGTCGAATGTGGGTCGAAGAGTAGACCGGTTGGAAAAAACAGAACCAGGCCTTATTGAGCAGGTCTGGGTCAGGATGTCCTTCCGTGGGACTGTCGACTGTATAGAGAGAGCGCGGAGTAATCCGAATGACTGTATGTACAATCCCCACGGAGGGGCACGTCACACTGAAGATAGGATATAATTGAGTGAGGCATCTAGGTCGCTGTGTTCGTGACTTTCTGAAGAATGTTATTCTCAAGAGTAGGCCATAGGCCAAGGGACCCAGGTCTTTGAACTCGAGGTCCTAAATCTAGGTATTCATACGAAGGAATGCCACCCATCTTCGTCTATAGTCCCGTGATCTTTTAGTGTTGCATAATACGTATATAATATGTATATAGAATGAAGTCCATTCAGCAATGACAGCTGAATCCAGGGGACAGATATTGCGAAAAAAGGGAGCTTCAACCGCCCGAAGCAGGGAATGTGCCCGGGTTTCGAGATCGTCGGATAGCCAGACCCGGGCCAGACACAGGTTGTGAGCAATAGTCCAGCAGTCGCATCCCGATTTTGTGACATCTGTGTAGGACTCGATGTCGAAAAGGGGTTCCCCCATAGAGTCCAAGCAGCCATCCATGTTGGTACCTGAATAGGTGGGTGAGTGAAAGATCAATCCAGGATGGCTCCCGTAAGGGGATTTGCGTAAAGAGGGAAGATCCTCCACATCCAAATTGTGTTCTTAGAGGAGTAGAGGTCATCCTGCCATATATCCCAAGATTGCTAACGGCTAGGGGTTGTGGGTTCTCCCCATTCCTGCCATGCGAGTGAGGCAGTGCATGTCTGCTCTTTGGAGGTACCAAAATCTCTTGCTTCCTTTGATAGGAAACTGTCCACAATGGTGTAAATAATAAAAGCAGTGTGCGGTTGCCTGCTCGATACAATTCAGATTATACCATAACATACACCTGAAATAACTCACCCATTAGCACTACAACCTCCAGAAGTATATCCAGTAGGGAGGTATAGGGGCACCAACAAAGTGGGCCAATCATAGGAGCTGTACCAGAGACATCCAGTTCAAAGAGCCCATACCCTGTCCAATAAGGCATCGGGGAAAATGTCAATAAGGTGGGAGGGTCTCCCCCAGTAATACCTCAGTGGGTATATCCCAAGTGGGGATACAGTGGCACAGACCAAGCAGGCCAATTATAGGAGCTGTAACAGTGACAGCCTGCTCAAACAGGCAATACCGTGCCTCATCAGGTAGCACCTATATAAAGAAAATAAATAGTAGCACAGTTGTTAGATCAAATTGAGGGGTTCTCTCCAATTTCCCAGCCATTACAATGCAGCATCGCCAAGAGGTTCCGGTGAGGTAGCTAGAACACTTACTGCAAGAGCGGTAGAATCAGAGGCAAACTACAGTATGTAGCACAAACATATTGAGTTGAGTTTATGAGGGATGCCCCTCTAATAAGACACCAGAACCCTGTACTGTTATAAGCCTGTAAGATGAACGAAGGCTGATGGCAGCATGATAAATAACCATGTTGGGTAGTGTCAAGAAACGGGCTCACCCTCCAATAAGGAAAACAGAATCCAGTTCTGTAATAAACTGCAATGCAAACAGTAAACTGATGGAAACAGTATAAGTATTCATATTGGGCTGTGCATATGAGAGGAGCTCAGTAGCGGGTTGAGCATATGAGAAAGCCGCACTCTCTAATAATGTAATCAATATCCATGTCAGCATCAGGCTGACCATATGAGAGGGCCGCACACTCTAATAATAAAATTAGTGTCTATATCAGTGTCTGGCTCAGTATATGAGAGGGAGTCATTATGCAATTTGCATCAATATCGGTTATGAGAGGGGCCCACCCTCTAATAATGAAATTACAACCAGTATCAATCATATGAGAGGTGAACCCAAACTGGGAATAAACAATACTGACTGTAGTCGGAGTAACAATTCAGCCTAGGGCCGTGCCCATGAGTCTAATAATGGAGTCAGGCTAATAAGCTGCAATACCTAGAAAAAATAAGGAATTTACAAACGGCTGCCTGGATCTCGCGCAAGTGCACAGGATCCAAGGTGGCCGCCGGTAGCCTGAGGAAACTCTGGAGACGTTCTCCGTGATCCACCAGAGCCCGGGAGGTCAGAGGAGGCCGAGGTGAGTCCTTCTCAAGGTCCCGAGTGGGAAGAAAAACCAAAAGACACAAAAGAAAGAAACAACAGATCTAAAATAAAGTTGAGATAAAGGACAACCTGTTCATCAGAGGGAAAGTAATTTGATGGAAAGGAAATTAGAAAACAGGTAAACAATATAGGATTGAACCAATAAATATACATGACAGATATATCTACGTAGATATAAAAAGATATAGGGCATGCAGCTAAAGACTAAAAAGATTTTCCAGTGCTCCCTCATTGGTGTCTGAGAACTGGTCACTGTATGTGTTTCATTATGGTCCTGGAAGGAGCATTTACAGTGATCTACCCCTGACAGAGGCGCCCACCACAAGGAACCACGAGGGGACGGCCAAAAGAAAATAATGGAGAAAAACACCACAAACATAGGCATGTACTCCGTGATCCTGAAGCTCAGGAAGTTGAATGGGGGCAGTAAGGCAGAAACCCTCGAGACTATTTAACACCCAGGAGCACAAACAAAATAATGGGGAAAGAACCATCAGATATAAGACACTAAATACCATTGTAAAAACATAAATAAAATTAAATTAAAATCCCAACAAAATTATAAAGCACTGTAACGGCCACCCTGGGTATCAGAGGGGTGTATGCTGTTGGAGACGTCCTTTTCCCTTGAGAGAAGCTGTGCTGCAGTATTCTCCAGATATCCCATCAGCCGAAGCAATAGTGAAGGAATAGCAAAGCTCTTACAAGAGCTAGCGATTAGCTGTGAAGCAGGTTCCCTACAAACACGAGACAAGGTTACTTATTAGGGGTTAAGCAGATCTGAAGCTTTAATGGGCCAGGCTGGCCTTTTATGCAACTTTCCCAACAAGGTTGCCACCCAGGTGGACCTTGTTGGGCACTGAAAA
Source organism: Pelobates cultripes (assembly GCA_933207985.1). Lineage (NCBI taxonomy): Eukaryota > Metazoa > Chordata > Amphibia > Anura > Pelobatidae > Pelobates > Pelobates cultripes. The sequence goes on along the minus strand of OW240914.1, from coordinate 120,654,466 downwards.
ATACAGTTAACAGCCAATGGTGTACAATCACAATTTTAAACTCCCATTCATTACAGAAAATTACTCCCCTCTGCTTAGGAGATAATTTAGTTAATTTCTGTATCAACTCAATTATCTCCAAACGAAAAAATTAAACTTTTTGCACATTTCCAGAAATATCATATAAACATATCCAATCCCCATAAAACATATATATTCTGATAGGGCATAATTAGGGCAACCATATATCGAAAAATCATACGAATCAGTTCAGGGGTTCAGGAGATAGCTGGAAGTCCTATTTCTGCCCGGCTGCACACGAGGCTCCTGCCCAAAATAGTTCCATGCATTCAGCTGTTGCGGCCGGTCTCTTTTGTATATTATAAAATGTCGAACAACTGTTCACATAAGTGTTCGTGAGTTTAATGGTTGTGTGCCACTTCATTCGTATAGTGTTTTTACCGAACGCTGCCTCCTTCGGATGGATTATCATGAATCTAAGTGGTCCTGGAAGTCTCAGCGGTGTTTGGGAGATCGAGTTTCCGAAAACAGTTCCAGACACTCGACGACCAAATCCCACTGGACGCGTTCGATAAAACAAGATGGCCGCCACCACGTGTTTGTGCATACAAATCGACGGCCACCCAGTGAACCACTTAGAACGTTGAAGGATGAGAAGACGCCAGCGTCCATAGGAAAGCATTGTGAATGCTTTCCTATGGACTGGCTGAATGCGCGCGCGGCTCATGCCACGCATACGCATTCAGCCGATGACGACCAGAAGGAGGAGGAGAGGAGGAGGAGAGTCCCCCGCCCGTCGCTGGAAAAAGAGGTACATTTAACCACTTCCACCCCTTAGAGGGTGGCCCTGAGGGTGGGGGGGACCTAGAGACCCTATAGAGCCAGGAAAACGAGTATGTTTTCCTGGCACTATAGTGGTCCTTTAAATACAAAACTAGGAAACAATACAACATATGTCTGGTTATATATTATCCAAAAAGTATTAATTGGTATCTCTAAAAGAAAAGAAAATTTGGTTGAAACTGAATTAGCTCTGACAAAAGATGCTCAACATTTAGAACTTGTGAAAAAAAAAACTGTTTCTTAAAAATGGAAGAAATGGAAGTAAGTAGTCATTTGGTTGTTATGACAGCATATTTTATCATTGTTCTAAAAATGTACCACTACAAGCTCCAAAGCAAATTATGCTCAATGGAAAATTAATGTACAAGGGGGTATGATCTCGCTATTTCCATGCACACAGTTGCTTTTAACTGAATGAACTTGCTATAACAAAAAAACTGTCACTTCTTTCTGTAAAGTTAAAGGAATAATAATAATAATAATAATAATAATACTAATAATAAATATTTTCCTTGGGCTCTCCTGTTCCATTCTTATAGAGAACCTAAACCAGGCATAGGCAACCTTCGGCACTGCAGATGTTTTGGACTACACCTCCCATAATGCTTTGCCAGCATTATGGATGTGAGAGCATTACGGGGGATGTAGTCCACAACATCTGGAGTGCCAAAGGTTGCCTACCCCTGACCTAGGCCATGGCAATGCAGCATTTGTACGAAGACTATGCACAGCCAGATTAAGAAAATGATGCTTAATAAGTGTATAAGTCATTTGACAGCAGCCACAGTATGACTTCTATAAACTAAACACATCCCAAGTCTCTACAGATCTGATGAGTACAGGAGACAAAGTACATATCACTAGCTCTCTTCTAATAAGGAGTTTATGGGATAAGATCATATAAGATCATATCCTCTAGATAAGAGGAAATTGTAGAATCTCCTTCTCTCTGAGAGGTCTTTTTGCTGGTGGGAATTGATTGTAGATCTGACATTTGTGGGGGGGGGGGTTCCTTGAATTATCTATATGATGTATTTAACAATTTATAGTCACTTTCAAAATTGACTGTTTCTTTAAGTAACCTTGTTTAGTTGATAACTGTATGCACATGTTAGTGATAACAAACAAGGTTAATCATAGATTCATGTTGCAGATGACTCAGGGATGATTTGGCAGAGCCCCATGCCTGCTTACATATTGCAAATATTGATAAGGGCTATGATTGCTTTTGACTGCCATGCAAACCCATAACAATTTCCAACCTTCTGTGCTGCAAATGACCTAATCAGACTGACTTGGAACCAATAGACAGTCTTTAGTGAACCCAGGCCCAATTATGTTTAAAAGAATCGCTGATAATTGTAGATGCAAACAAGTTTCTCATATCCTGTAATGATCACCTGAAAATTGCAGCAATTATGATTTCTGGATGAATCTTTAACATCTGGCCAGAACATGGAGAATACACATGTCAATGGGCCGGGAGTGAAGCAGCTTATAATGCAAACAGAGGTAAATGTTTAAATTCTAACTACAATATTTCCTAGACTTTGAAAGTCATCACTTATTTTTGAAATAATGGAAGCATGCATGAGGACCATTTAGTATTAAACAAACACTCCAGCATTAGGAATATAAACATTCCTAATGTTACAGTGTAATGCTAATTATTTAAATTATCAAGCCCCTGTTATTGAAGCATAATATATATATATATATATATATATATATATATATATATATTTACCTTATTTACCTGTGTGCATCGGTCTCCTCATCTAGGAGAGATCATCAGTATTGATGATCTCAGCCAATGCAAAATTTTGCCACATGGAAGCATTGGGAGCCTAGCACATGTGTCTCATAATGGAAATGCATTAAAGGAACACTATAGTCACCTAAATTACATTAGCTAAATAAAGCAGTTTTAGTGTACAGCTCATTCCCCTGCAATTTAACTGCTCAATTCACTGTCATTTAGGAGTTAAATCACTTTGTTTCTGTTTATGCAGCCCTAGCCACACCCAGTGGCGTACTAAGGGGGGGGCGGGGGGGGCGGTCCGCCCCGGGTGCCAGCCGGGTGGGGGGTGCCATGGCCAGCCCCC
>OW240914.1:120161781-120651418 GCA_933207985.1 Pelobates cultripes | reverse complement strand
CGGGTGCATAGTGATCTTGTGAGGGGTGTAGTGCCCTCATTATGTTGTGTATATGTAGGTGGTATCTGTGTGTGTGGTATTTTGTGTGTTGATCAGGTTTCATTGGTAAATTCGCATAGTAATTCGTGTCATGCGCATTGTGCCAAAGCGACCTCTTAAAGACCAAGTTTGAATAATTCACCCTATATAAGACGACCATTGTGACAATTTATTTTTCTGTTGCTATGTATTCCTTATCTCCCTCTTAAGTATGTTCTTTTGAGGACTTTTCTTCCTCTAACTGGCAGTTTGCGTCCTATCACGATCCCTGCTTGAGTTTGCGGGTCTGCGATATCGATTCGGGTGTGTGGGTTGTGTAGCTACCCGGGGATACTTGCTATGTGCTATGGCAGTTCACGAGCCACTCCTGATCTTGTCAAGTGAAATTGTATCGGGTTTGCTTTTCCTGTCGCGTGTGCACTGGTATCGTCTGAGCTTTTGTCTAGTGTTGCGTCTGCTGTCTTGAGCCAGTTCCTGGGTGGTGGGTCCCTTGTGTTTACGCGGTATCTGTCTCTAAATCTGCGGCAGTGTGGCGTTCCTTTTGGGCTGAGCTATGCATGTCGCAGTTTCGTGTGCGTTGTAGGTGTTGTCATAGTGTGTTTTTTGTTAACTCTATTTTAGGTTTGTAGCATGCGGTCGTGGTCATACTCAGTAGGGTTGGTAGTGTGCCCCGAAGTGGATGTGCGTTCGTGTTGTGGAGTGTGTTAGATTGTGCTGCCTATTCTTGTTAGTTTTTGCCCTAACATTCTGTTATCGTGTCTTGTGGGTTTGTTCGTCTCTCTTCCTCCTTGTGGGTGGTGGATGCTCCTGGCTTCCCCTGTCCGGGCAGAGACTCTGAAATTGCCAGAAATCCGGGCATCAGGTATTGGACTGCATTGGCTCCCTTCCGGGAGTGGAGGGCGGATTTGGCGAGCGGCATTGACCGCGACGTCACTTCCGCCAACCACGGACCGGGGTTGGCGTACTGCAGCCCAATACCACTGAACCACCCATGATTGTTTAAATATTAAGGTGGAAGATCCAATTACCCAGTAGGGGCTCCCCAACCACCGGTGCAGTTAGGTCACACAAGAAATACCAGAAAATCTGAACTTATGATTGGTCAATTAAACACCATATGACTCCAAAGGGGAGGACTCACAAAACATACTGAACATTTAAAAAGCAAAGGATTCCTGAGGCTACATCATGGCGGACTGAGGAAGCTCACAGACGAGTGAAACGCGTTTTGGCTGATTTTGACTTTTATTTGGACTTTTAATTGGATTTCTAATTTTTATTTTATATTGTATATACCTAGAATATTGTGTTTTTATTTTTAACAAATACATTTACCAGTTATTCCAAACCAAGTCCTTGAAGCCTCTAGGAACCTCATTGGGGAGTCCCATCCCAAGAAATTGGCACACTGCTGATTATCCTTAGAGCCACGAACTGAAGGCTCTTAAAAAGGTGAGCGTAATACCTACCATATGTATATCAACTGCAATTTTGCACAGTACTACACATCTGGTCTTTTTCTTCTCTTTTCTGTATCTTTGGAGGAATATCATTGAGAAAGTGGTATGTTGCTGCCCAAAGAGCAAAAAGGTTTATCTTACGGAGCAAATACCACAGACCAGACTAGAACCAGTGAGTGGTTCTAGTTATTCACTTTACCATCACTCACTGTCCAAGACCATTTTTTCTTCGTTTTTTATATGTAACTTCAAATGTATATTCCCAAATGTGTTATTACACTCAACTGGGGTAAGTGGACCCCTCCATTATTTTATATTTATTTAGCGCTCCACTAATTGGTATATATTTTATACCATATATTCTTTGACTCTTGTTTCAGAGGCCCATGGCCACGGCTTCATCTGAAATGGCACACGCAGCTCCCATCAAGGAGCAGGCCTCAGAGGCATACCAGGAGGATGGGGACATGCTCACATCTCCAGGATTGGGCGAGATAGACTGGGACATACAATCCGATGAGGACACCTCACCAGTCACCAAAGGAGACATAGAACATCTCCTACAAAACATTCGCAAGGTCTGGAAGTCAGACCTCAAAGAGGCACAATCAGAGATAAGGGAGCTCCACCAGAACATCACAGAGGTGGAAACCAAAGACTGAACTCAGGAAGGACAAATACACACCACCCAAAACCAGGTGGATGACCTGGCCAAGCAAGTGCAGAAACTCTCCCGCTCTGTAACCATCCTAGAAGTTGGAAGTGCAGAGGGTGAAGGTACTTGACAGCACTGAGAAGAGTGTGAGAGAACCTCTATTCACATATGTCCTGGCTACTTAAGCCTGTTCACTTATCTTGATTGATTTATTTTTTGTTACTTGGGTTAACAAGTTTGCTTACTTTAATTCACCTATGACAGCATTCCTTGACATATTTGCTAGTCCTACTCATACTTATCAGATAGTTGGACAATGCTACTGCTTTGTTGCTAATACCACAGAGACAACACTAACGAATACCTAGTGCAGAAGATGTATAGGTGTTTTAGGATTGTATAATAGATCGGAGCACCAGCTGTAATTTATACTAACAGGCCCATGACAGTAGATGCAAATTCATGACCCATGACAGTTGACACTAATAATCATTCCTTTGTTATATTTCAAAACAGATATAATTTTGTGTGAAACTTGCTAATACAGTATAAATTGGTAAATTGGAACAAAAAATTGCAAGCTGAAAGAACAGTCCAAGCACCATTCTGCCATAGTAGTTCTAGGAGTGTCCTGGTACCATCCTAGTGTGATTTGTTAATCTGTTTTAGTTGAGTTTAACTACTTACCTCAGGTATGCTCAACTACACTTTGATGATTTCGGTTTCACTCAAATTATGTTTCAACCAAATTTTGGGCAATCAGAGATTAATTACATGATTTTGCTACTTCATAATGAAAAGTCATGATTTTATGAAAGACACGGAGGTGAGTATTGCTTAACCCTTTCTTTACTGTCCACCAATAGCAACAAAGAATACAACAGTAAGAAAAAATGGTAACCATAGTGATAGGCCACACCCATACCAAGTCCCAGTATAATAGTCAGCACATCCCCACACATTTCCTCTTTCTTTGGAGATGCGACACAATAACAACAAAACAGAAAAGATGAAACAGTCCAAACCACATAGAACAGGCGATCCGAAATCCAGCCAGACTCCGATCAGGAACCATAACGAAATTGGGACCGATCCATCAGTAAACAGGATTCCAACAGTGAGGGGCCCATAACAGCATTGTCCATAAACTTCCTGGCCACTTGGTAAAGCCGAGCGAGAAGTGCTGAAGACCCTTGATCAACAAGGAATCAACCTGTGAAAACACAAAAGACAGGAGCCGAACAGTTAAATCGGTACTTGAACCAAAGTGCTAAGACATAATTTTATAATTAGACAGAAGCAACACAGTGTGCATAATTCATCATAGGCATTTTGGATAATACGTAACATTAACAGGTTAATAAACGGTTGAAACTATTCAAAACCCAGAGCGCATAACGAATACCTACCAACCCTGGAAAACCTGCAGGAGAGAATAAACAACCGGGTGGGGTAAATCAGTAAAATAACTATGAAGGGTGGGACAATACTCGCCTCCGTGTCTTTCATAAAATCCTGACTTTTCATCATGAAATAGCAAAATCATGTAATTTTATGTCAAGACATGGAGGCTCATATTGCAAGTTTAAAGCTGATCAATAACCGGAGAAAAAACGTGAGGCAAAGGTCGAAAGTAAAACTCACGAAAAGTGGATTTGCAGGACCAGTCGGCCATTCTCATCAGGTCTTCCAGACGTGCACCTGAATTCACCATGGACGTGGCCTATGCCCCTCGGGTTGAGTGGGCACCAAAAATGGATGTATCCACGCTGGCCAGAGACATCACCCATTTCACCCAGCAAGCCAATGTAGTACTGGACACAGGGGAGAATGGGCGATGAAGCTAGAGAAAAAGCTGGGGAGACGACGTTGCTCGATGTGTGCTCGTTCGAAGTTCATATTCCTGTAGGCAGGTCACCAGACATAAGGCCGGAGTACCAGGGAAGCTCGGATAAGAAACCGATAGAATAGCGGTCTTGGTGCGTCTGGAGATGTTAAATGTCACCCCATCCGGAGTGAAAGACCTAGCATCATAGTCCAGGGCACGAACATCCGATACCCGTTTGCATGAAATGAGACAGAACAGGGAGACCAACTTGGCCAACAGCTGTCGCAGGGAGAGCTCTGCATTAGGCGGCCAGGAGGAGAACAGCCACAAAACGTAGGAAACGTCCGATGTAGATGATTAATGAAGTCTAGGGGGGCACGACAGGCATGAGCCTCTAAGTAAGCGGCACACTAACGGATGTTGGCCTGCTGGGCAGCCGTCAAATCCTTGGTGAGCCGAGGAGATGGCCGATCTGTACGAATTAATATGCCCGACCAGCTTCAAACAATGAAGTCAGGAATAGGAGGATCGCAGTCACAGGTGCTGAAACGGGATCCAAGTTCCGAGCCAGGCACCAGACAGTCCAAGCTCTCCAAGCGGTCCCATATGCTCGTCTAGTCCCGGGAGCCCATGCGTCAGCCAGGAGGCGTCGAGTTGATTCCGGAACCCCTTGGATTTCCCAGGGACTCCCGAAATCCTCCAAGCGAGCAGTAGTAACTACCCGTCTGCTAGGAGGGGGTGCTGGAGGCCTGATGGGTCCAGGAGGAGGTTCGGTAGAGACGGCAGCAGTCTGGGCACGTCTACCACCAGTTCCAGGAGTTGTGGGAACCAGGATTGGGTCCCCCAGAATGGGGTTAGTAGGATCAGGTCGGTCATTTGGCGGCGAACTTGGAGCAGGACCTGAGGTATCATGGCAAACGGGGGGAAGGCATAGAGGAGTGAGCCAGTCCAGTCTTGTAGGAAGGCATCCACTGCCTCCGCGGTTGGATCCAGGCGCCAGCTGTAGAACCAGGGTAATTGGGAATTGAGCCTGGACACGAAGATGTTGATTGGAAAAGGACCCCATATGGACGATATAGCGGAGAATACTCCCACATCCAATCTCCAATCACTGTTGTCCGACAGATAGCGTGAACTCCAGTCCGCGTGAGTGTTGTGGAGCCTAGGAAGGTATTCTACCTGGACCACCAGGTTCCTGTCCAAACAATAGGCCCAGAAGTGGACCAGGATTGCAGATTGAGTGCCACCCATGTGGTTGACATAGCGGGCCGCTGAGATGTTGTCCATGCGCAAGCGGATGCATGAGCTGGCAGTCCCGTTCGCAAAACTCCGGACCGCAAATGAACCCGCTAGGAGTTCCAGAGCATTGATGTGGAGGTGGGATTCATCTGCCGACCAGCGACCCCCGGTAGTCACCCCGTTGCAATGGGCACCCCAGCCGTGGAGACTGGCGTCTGAGTCCACCGTGAACTCTGGTTGGGAGCAAAGATGGCCTTGCCATTCCAAGCCGAGAGGTTGTGGATCCACCAGGTCAATTCGTCTTGAGTCTCCAAGTCCAAGGAGATCATGTCCGCATAGGACGCCCCCCCATGAAGGTGTGCGATCTTCAGGCACTGGAGGGCACGGTAATGGAGTGGGGCTGGGAACACCACTTGGATTGATGCTGCCAGAAGGTCAATGATCCCAGCCAGGTGGCATAGAGATAGCTGGGTGCGCGTTAGAGCACTCCTTGCAGATTGTCCATATCTTGGAGGAAGGGAGGCTCAGTGACTCCACTTCGAAATCTACCGCGAAGCCTAGGAACTCCATACGATGCGAAGGAGACAGGCAGGATTTTTCCCAGTTGAGACACAATGTCTATCTGGGGCTGTGGGGAGCTGGCTGTTCTGGCGGCCGCAGAGGGAGCTCCCTTGGCGGCCGCAGGGGGAGCTGGCTGTTCTGTCTCTGCTCCCCCTCCCCAGCGCGCTAGAAGGAGACCGGGGCCGGAATATGACGTCATATTCAGGCCCCGGTCTCAGTAAGCAGTGCGCTGGGGAGGGGGAGCAGAGACATAACAGCCAGCTCCCCCTCCCCAGGTAGACATTGTGTGTGTCAGTGTGAGTGTATGTGTGTGTGTGTGTCTGTGTCATTTGTGTGTGTGTCTGTCTGTGTCATGGTGTGTGTGTGTGTCTGTCTGTGTCATGGTGTGTCTGTCTGTGTCATTATGTGTCTCTGTGTGTCTCTGTCTGTCATGGTGTGTGCGTCTGTGTCATGGTGTGTGTCTGTGTGTCTCTGTCTGTCATAGTGTGTGCGTCTGTGTCATGGTGTGTGTGTCTGTCTGTGTCATGCAATGTGTGTCTGTGTCGTGGTGTGTGTGTCTCTGACTGTCATGGTGTGTGCGTATGTCTGTGTCACAGTCTGTCTGTGTCATGGTGTGTGTGTGTTTGTCATGGTGTGTGTGTTTGTCATGGTGTGTGTCTGTCTGTGTCATGTAATGTGTGTCTTTGTCACGGTGTGTGTGTGTCTGTGTCACGATCACTCTGTCGTGGTGTGTGTCTGTGTGTCATGGTGTGTCTGTCTGTGTCGTGTGTGTGTCTGTGTCACGGTCTGTGTTATGGTGTGTGTGTCAAGGTGTGTGTGTCTTTTTTAAGGTGTGTCTGTCATGGTATGTGTCTGTCTCTGTCATGGTGTGTGTGTGTCTGTCTGTGTCATGGTGTGTCTGTCTGTCATGGTGTGTCTGTGTTTCTGTCTGTGTCACGGTATGTCGTGCTGGTCTCCCCTCAACTGGCCTGCCTCTACGGCTGAGATCATCAAGCTTGATGATCTCAGCCAATCCGCACTGACACAGGAAGCACCTCTCGTGACGGTCTGAGTGTCTGTCACTAGGAAGCAATGTAAACACTGCCTTTTCCCTAAAAAGTCAGTGTTTACATTGAAAAGCCTGCAAGGACAGGCTATAGACACCAGAGCCACTACATTAAGCTGTGTGTGTGTGCGCGCCTGCTAGTGAGTGGGCTTGCTTGTGTGTGTGTGTGTGTGTGCCTGCTACTGAGTGAGCTTGTGTTTTTATTTTAATGACCTTATGTATATCAGTGAGATTGTTTGTCTATGAGGCTGTGTATCAATCAGCTTGTGTCAGTGAGATTGTCTGTGTCTGCATGTATGCTTACTGTATAATTAAAAATTTTACTCTGAAAGGACCAATATTTTATATTGGAAAAAGATATATATATATATATATATATATATATATATATCAATCATCTAGGGTGGCAAGACATAGCCTTACATATTACATGTGACAATATATGGCCCAATGACTTATGGGGCTGGCATCAATTTTTTTTTCCAGGGCTGCTTTGGAATCCCCAGACTGGCCCTGGTAGAGACCCGCCCCTGAAACACCCTCTTCATGGAGGATTGGGCCTTATCTAGGGCTGTGAATGCACCCACAAAGCGTCCCAGGTCCTTAATAAAGGAGTCCCCAAATAAGAGGCTTTATTGCCTGCCTCTGTGAGGGCGAAGTTGGCCAGTTTGGGGGCAATTTTGAACAGAATGGCTTTACGCCTTTCAATGGACAGGGAGGCGTTTACACTGCCCGCAATGCAGATAGCCCTCTGCACCCAACCACAGAGTTCCTCCAGGTCAACCTGACGGTTCTCGGCTCTGGCGATTTCAGCCAGATCAAACAGTTTGGCCAGAGGGCCAAATATGTTGAGATGTTTATCTTGGCATAATTTAAGTGCTGAATCTAGACCCTTGCTGGGATTCCCATCCATTTTGGCGAGGAATTGGGTAATCTTTGGGTCCACTACAGGGGTCTCACAGACTTTGCTAGGTACCAATGGTCTTGGGCATTCCGCCCTAATTTCAAGGTACCATGCCACATGGTCCGCCGGGAGCCATTCCGCCGACCTCAGGTGATGGAGAGCATCCTGGTCAAACATGGGTTCCCCAGACGGATCCATGAGGGTGGAGCCCGCAGTAGCGGGGGAGTTGCTCCTAGGGCCACTCGCAACCACCGCGGAGTGAGCAGGGCCAAAAGGGTCAGACTTCTGCCCACAAAATTCGTCATCGGAGTCATCAGACTCAGTGTCAGCCTCCTCACGAGACCCGATTTCTGAGTCAGAGTCTCTCTCTTTTTGTGCTCTGGCACATTTCCAGTGCCACACCCATTCTGCCTGGCACGGAAAGGCTCTCTTGCATGACATAGGCACGCTGTCATGGGTGGTTGTAGTCACACCAGTCGTGTTGGTTCTGGAGGCATGGAGATTTGAGTGCCTGGATTTGGCAGTAGCCTTTTTTGGTGCCTCCCCTATAGGGTCAGTAGCCAGGCGCGCTAAGCGTGTCGGTGTGGCAGAGCCTTCTGCGGCCAAAGGGCGTTCAAGTAAGGCCTGTGATATGGTCTGGGAGAAAAAAGGCAAAAAAGAGACGAATTCAATGGGATAAATAGATGAAAGTAATGAATAGGAAACAGGCGAATGCACTGAACGTTCGAATGAAAAGTAGCCGAATGTGGCAAAACAGACGAATGAAGGTAAGTGTTAGAAAAAACAAACGAACGGCATGTGTTTATGAAGAATTTGCCGAACTGGTTAGAATTATTTCACGAAAACAGCCGAACAGGATGGAATACAAGCGCAAAATGGCGCCATATAAACGGAGAGAAGGAGAAAATGGAACCAAAGGGTAGTGAGGAAAGATATAAGGAGATAAGTTAGTAATCAGAAGAAGCAAGTGAGCATGGATAACACACAGAATAAAACATAAGGAAGGTCTGGAACCCTGGGCTCAAAGGTAACCAACATAATATATATTATTAAACAAGCATGTAATAATACACAGAAAAAAAATCTTTAATAACTGGATAAATTAAAGCAAAAAGGAATTATCAACAAGAGGAGTAATAGAAGCTCAAATAACAATAAATAAATGATGTAAATAACCAGAAATCAATAAGAGAATAGTAGTATGTATGAGAGAAAATTTGTCATGTACTTATCTTTGGTCGGAGCAGCAAAGAAAGAGGAAATCTGTGGGGATGTGCTGACTATTATACTGGGACTTGGTATGGGTGTGGCCTATCACTATGGTTACCATTTTTTCTAACTGTTGTATTCTTTGCTGCTATTGGTGGACAGTAAAGAAATGGTTAAGCAATATGAGCCTCCGTGTCTTGACATAAAATACAAATTCCACCACTACACTATACTAATAGGTATATTTTTGCACAATTTTTTATTTTATTCAAAAGGTGTTTCCTGAAATGATTGCATGTTCAAATTCATCCAAATCAAAAAGCCACATGGATGAAATTCGGTTCGACCAGACCAAATTGCTTTTTTCCAGACTAATAATTTTGGACGAACCAAATTTTCTGCTGTTGCACAAGTCTACTGCGATCATTTGCCCTGTTTCTGGATTCTGTTGTAAGAGAGATTAGTTAGCTCTACTGAGCTAAGCAAGGCCATGCAGTTGTTAGACCATTCTAAAAAAAATAGTTAAATTACACTGACAGCACCAGGGCAGGTTACCATAGCCACTGCAGCAGATTGATGTGTTTATAGCGCTTGCAGTGCTCATTTATGGTGTGAACATGTTCTATAGCAGACACATTAACTAATCAAACTGTAAATATTTTGTGTACTTTTCCAATGCTATCATGTCCCATCATAATAACCCCATCATAAGAACAATGTATAGCTATGTCTCAATTTCTTTCTTTTAAATAAAAGAAAAAATATTATTCTGAAGCAGTAATTGCTTTTAGAAGAAACTTTGACAAAGTATTTTTGTTCCTTAACTTATGGAGCTGTAACTTGAAAGTCTGCTTCAACTCATTACCAGAGTTCTGTATAGACTACAAATACCCAGGTGCAGTCTGTTTTTTTAAATCTAATAATATGTTTAACAACAGAAACTGAAAAACGTGTGTTAGAATTTGGAAACATAGAGAGGTGTCAGCTCTTAAGTGATAATCCCCAAGAGTTAGAACAAATGGGTGATATATTATGATATTACGTTCTTGTCATGCAGAGTTAAAAACCAAAAAAATGTCCACCTCCACAGTGGTGGAGATTTAAGATCTGAGTCTTTATGTTTTGCTGTGCTATATCAGATATATGAGGCACTGTGTATCCAATGTAAACAATTGTATTTGTGTACTTTAAAAGATACAAAGAAACAGGATATTATTATTATTATTATCATGTTATTATTTATATAGCACCAACAAATTCCGCAGCACTTTACAGTGGGTGAATGAATAAACATGTAGTTGTAACCAGACAAGTTGGACACACAGGAACAGAGGGGTTGAGGGCCCTGCTCAATGAGCTTACATGCTAGAGGGAGTGGGGTAAAGTGACACAAAAGTTAAGGATAGTATTAGACTAATGACAGTTGCAAGAGAGGAATCAGTCGGGAGCTAATAACAGTTTAATTGATACACTTTTATGAAGAAGTGGGTTTTTAATATTTTTTGAAGGAGTGGAGACTAGGTGAGCATCTAACGGAGGAGGGAAGTGAGTTCCACAGGAACGGTGCAGCCCTAGAGAAGTCTTGAAGGTGAGCATTAGAGCTGGAAGTACGGACAGAAGATAGATGTAAGTCTTCAGGAGAGCGTAAGAGCCTAGACAGGACATACTTGTGTATTAAGGAGGATATATAGGTGGGAGCAGCATTATGTAGAGATCTGAAAGCAAGAACCAGAATTTTAAATCTTACAGGAAGCCAATGTAGGGACTGACAAAAGGGTGAGGCGTGGGCGGTGTGGGCGAACAGGAAGATGAGCCTCGCCTCCGCATTCATTACGGACTGTAATGGTGCAAGTTGGGAGCACGTAAGACCACTGAGAATCGGATTAGGAGAGGTCAGGGTCAAAGAGAACACCCAGGCAGCGAGCCTGCATAGTGGAGCTGATGTTAGCACCGTTGACTTGGAGGGAGACAGACACAGAAGTAGCAACACTTGCGGGAGGAAAGACCAGAATTTCAGTTTTGGTCAAGTTGAGTTTAAGGAAGTGGGCAGCCATCCAGTTAGAAATAGCAGAGAGGCAGTCAGAGACATTAGTCAAGATGGACGGGTAGAGATCAGGAGAGGACAGATAGATTTGCGTGTCATCCGCATAGAAATGATATTGCAAACCAAAGGAGCTAATGAATTTACCATGGGAAGCAGTATAGATGGAGAAGAGTAAGGGGCCAAGGACTGAACCTTGGGGGACACCAACAGAGAGGAGTTGGGGAGAAGAAGTAGAGCCAGAGAAAGAAACACTGAAAGAGCGCCAGGAGAGGTAGGAGGAGCACCAGGAGAGAGCAATATCTTATAGAACAATATTGCGGAGGATGAGAAGAAGCTGTTGATGATCATCAGTGTCAAAAGCTGCAGAAAGGTCAAGGAGAATTAGGATAGAGTAGTGACCATGAGATTTTGCAGCGAGTAGTTCATTGGATACTTGAGTCAGTTTTGTTTCTACAGAGTGCTTAGCGCGGAAATCAGACTGAAGCTGGTCAAGCAGAGAATTGGATTCGAGGAAGTCTGTAAATCTCGCATACACAACTCTTTCAAGGATCTTGGATGCAAAGGCAGTTAGGATCATGGTTGGACTTCTTTAGAATTTGGGTTACAGTTGAATGTTTGAAGGGTGACGGAAGAGAGATTGAGAATTTTAGTTAGAGGTAGAGAAAGAGAAGAAGACAGAGTATGGATGAGATGCATGGGAATTGGATCTAGGGAGCAGGTGGTGGGGTGGGAGGACTGGCGCAGAGCAGAAACCTCTTCTGCTGTAGTGGGTGTGAATGAACATAGAATAGCAAAGGGAGTGAGGTTAGGCGAAGTATTGTTAGGGGAAGATGATTGTAGAGATCTTGTCAGTGAAGTGAGTTGCAAAGTCTAAGGCGGTCAAGTTAGCATGTGGAGGAGGAACAATATGGCGAAGAAGAGAGTTAAATGTGTGAAATAGTTATTTGGGTTCGTGGAAGAGTGTGGTTATGATGGTATTGAAGTAATTTACTTTTGCAGAGGAAAGAGCCAAGTTGTATAAGCACAGCATATATCTATAATGGAGAAAGTCAGACGCACAGTGAGACTTTCTCAAACAGTGTTCAGCAGTTCTGGAGCATTTTTGAAGATATCGAGTCTGCTAGGTGTGCCAAGGTTGTTGTTGGGGGCGTTTACTGCATTTAAATGTAGGAGGTACCATGAAGTCTAGTTGAGAGGAGAGGGTGGAATTGTAGAAGGAGGTTGCAGAGCTAGGACAGGATAGGTTTGAGATAGGTAAAAGGAGAGTTTGGAGATTAGTGGAGAAATGCTCTAGGTCAAGACATTGGAGGTTTCTTTGAGATTGATGTTCAGACGGTGGTGTCAATTGGGTCTTAGGTATGCCAATGTCAAAAGTCAGCAGATGGTGGTCAAATAGAGGAAAAGGAATATTGGAGAGATTGAAGGCGTTACAGAGATTGGTGAAGGTGAGATCAAGAGTGTTTGGTAAATTGGACCACTGCATAAGGCCAAAGGAGGAGGTTACAGAGAGTAGACGAGAGGCATCAGTGCAGTTGGGGTTGAGGATTGGGATATTGAAATCCCCAAGTATAAGGGAAGGAGTGCTAGATGAGAGGAAGTGGGGAAGCCAGGAAGAAAAGTGCTCAATAAATAGCCTAGGATGACCAGGGGGGCGGTAGATGATAGCAATTCTTAAAGGAGTGGGTTTGAATAGGCGGACAGTGTGAACTTCAAAGTATAGTGTATGGAAAGTTATGATGGTGACCCAAAAACCTTTAGATTTTGTGGGATACAACTTGTTAATATACCATGGAGGGGAGGGGATTTATGTAAAAAAATAACTTACTAAACAAGAAATGTTTTGGATCTACAACTTAAAAACGTTGGTTCCTTTTGGTTTAAATGCTGAACTAGAATTAACAAACATTCTGTAGAATCCAGAGTAGAATAGATACCTATTAGCGTCTTGACTGTAAAAACATCTCATTCAAAACACTGACCCTAAGAACTTCACACCTGTTAACATTCTCAGTTTTAATCTTTTTCTGTATTATACAATGTATTATTTTATTGAAATTGCAGACTCATGTTGTAATTCAGTTTAAGGATATGCGGTTTTATCATATTAAAAATCGTCTACCTATAAGATTACTCACTTTCTCTTCCATTTTTATGTATTTTTTAATTCATTTATTTCAAAGTTATTATAGACATTAACTACAAAGAACACTCCTATTTGATAAAATAACCATGCGTATAGTGCTAATAGTGTAATATATTTTTTTACATATTTTAGCTTGAGAATCACGAGAATTCATTTTAAGTTTTTAGAAAACCTGTGTTTTTTAGGTAGCCTGTTTTTTTTTTTTTTTAAGAAAACTTTCCTTTTACAATTGTAATAATTCCATTTTCATTGATCTCATTATTGTTTTTAAAAATCATCATCCAAAATACTTTTTATGTTTGTGCCTATAAATACTATAATGTAAACCTATTTATGTATCTATTTATGAATATGCAATATTGATTATCCATACTGCAGATAATTGATTGTGGTTTTTAATGTTTAAAAAAACATACCTATTTGGTACAGATTGGACTTACTTCATAACATAACTGTTGAATGAGACATGAAAGGCCCTGCCACAGCAGGGAATATATGCCTTTAAGAAAATACTGATCTGCATTTTAACCGTCTAGGGCAGGCTTCTCCAAACCCTCACGATATTGCTGAACTACAACTCCCATGATTCTATGAATTAAATATGCTGAGAATCATGGGAGTTGTAGTTCAGCAACATCTGGAGGGCCGGAGTTTGGGGAAGCCTAGTCTAGGGTATATAAAAACCGCATTGTAAGGCTACCTTTTTATCTTGAAAAAGCCAGCTGAGCATAGAGCATTGATCGGAGACCGGTTTTCATACTTACTAGTGAACACAGACTTTTCCAGCGGAGTTTCATTACAGTGTCCCTCCGGTTTAGCTTCCACACCTTGCGGCTTGGTATACAGGACATTTACGGATACAGCTGCTCCAACGGAGTGGTAACCATTTATACACACTGCCTATTTGTATAACATTAAATATTTTGAGGCTATTGGCAATTCATAACCATATTCTTTAATCGTGTAAGAGTTTTTATTAGGGGTTGGGGAATCTTTCTGTGCAAATTAAACTGTTACCATATATCCTGTTTCTTTGTATCTTTTAAGGTACACAAATACAATTGTTTCCATTAGATACACAGTGCCTCATAAGTCTGATATAGCACAGAAAAACATAAAGACTGCCTTAGATCCTATATATCCACCGTTGTGGATGTGGACATTTTTGGTTTTGAACTCTGCATGACAAGAAACAAGAGAGTAAAATCATAGGATATCACCCATTTGTACAAACTCTAAGGGCTTATCACTTAAGCGCTGACACCTCTCTACGTTTGCACTTTGTTCAAAAGTTTTGGGGGAATAATCTTTTATGTGTCTAGCAGCTTTTAATTACTGTTCATATATCATTTTTGCTATTCATAATTGTATTGCGCTCTTTTGTGAGTATATTTTTTTAAATTGTGTGTTAGCATTTAAATACATTTGTATCTAACTATATACACAGAGTTTATTTAGCCTGTGTGCTATAAAGATATAGAACACAGTGAACCTTGTAATTTCAATGTGTAGGAATCACTGTACTTCAGATAAGAGGGAGGGGGTATCAATTTTCATGCAAGGTCTCAGAGGAGGAAAGAGGAAGAGAAAAGAGATTTACAGGTGATATCCAGCTAGGATAGAAGCTCGGCCATACCAAGGTTAGCTGACACCAGCGCAAAAATGTAATAGCCATAAATTCTCCATCTACAGGATGTTACATCTCCAAAGAGAATCTATTTCATCTTCCAATAGAGAAATATTCGCTGGTGTTATTAGATGTGCCTAGTAAAACAGGACTTTTGGGAGAAAAGAAGAGGCTAAAGGTCAGAGTCGAGACAAAGAATCTATACATGTTTCAATTAAAAAAAATCATACATACTCACCGAGCAAAGACTAAGGTACAAAGAATAACTCAATGTCAGTTTAGATATCTGAGGGCGATTTCGTGAAATGAATTCTCAAACTATGTATATTATTCCCAGAATGTCATATTGACAAATAATTTGATCTCATTGATAGTGTATGAAAACATAACTAAAATACTTTTTCGATTAGCTCGCCATTACACTGCAGAGATTATTACCACTATTTGTAAGGACTGCAAATAAGCATTAATGAATTGATATGAGGGTTACAAGTGGCAGAAGCTGTTAGCAAGATCAATAAAACAGCAATCTCTATGCATAGTGTCCAAAGAAAGCTCACTAATACTAATAATTGGTTGACTAGGGCTCCATTATACTCCTTTCAGTGGTGTTAACCCTTTTTGCTGCAAGTAGCAAGTTGAAATTCATAGATGCTTGACACATCTGGCACATTATAAACAATTCAAATGAATGATTATGAGCTGACCTGATAAGATATCTGTCTGTTCTGACTTCTTATGGGCTGTTCCTGTTCCGAGCAAGTATTGATCACAATAGAGATATGAGATAAAGCTTAGGATCAACTACAGATAAACAACCGTTTGGCTGAAAATTATGATATTTTTAGGTTGGCAAGCTGCCAGACTATCTGTTACTTAGCCTGAGACTATTTAATGACAATGTATAAAATGGCAGGGTACCTGATGGAAGGAGTGCTGTATTATCTAGTAATATGGATGGTGAAAAATTAGATATGTGTATAATAATAGTACTAATATATTTATTTTATTAGGAGCTGAGAAATTATATAGTGTACAAATACACTTACAATGAACCTAGGGACTAATAACAAGCAACCCACATAACCCAATGCTCACCACAGTATTAAAGGGACACTGTAGTCACCCAGACCACTTTGGCTCATTGGTTTTAACCCCTTCAGCCGTGCGGGAGGAGGCACCTTTTAAACCTATAGTGCCAGGAAAACGGGTTTGTTTTCCTAGCACTATAAAATCCCTAAGAATAGTAGATGTTAAGTATGTCTAAGAGATCAATTTACTAAACCGTGAGAGATGCTAAACTGATATCTGACATAGCTACACTGTTGGAAATATATTTTATATCTCTGCTATATAAATCTCAGTTAGTTTGTCAAATTACCATAATGTTGAAGTTATTTATTAAATAGTGAATTGTGGAGATTTGAAAAATGTATGAAAAAAGAAAACAAAACTGAAACAACAATATGTGAACGTGGGAATGTAGCTGGGTTGTATATTTTCCATCACTGCTATACTGGCCTTAATTTCACAATTCACGGGTTTGCTTGCTAAAACGTAAATTGTCAGGAATCCAAAATAAATTTACAGTGAATTTCAATTTTTGGTTAAAATAGTTGAACTGGAAATTTAGCTGACTTGAAGAAGTTATTTACAGTAATAACCCTGACAGATTCCAATTCACCATATTTGCTGATAATAAACTCCTTGATGGTTGGCTTACAGATCATTTTGGTTAACTGAACGACATCACTGGTGGGGGGTAGGGAGGAACTACAATGTTTATAGTTTTAAACATTTTGGATTTATGCCTGCAGCTGCCACATAGTAAGTTATAGTGACCTTCCTTATAGTAATATTTGTATCTTATTCAACCCCCGTTTTTTTGTTTTTTTTTAACTTCTCTAGTGGCTGGCTAGGGAGCAAATTGACACTTACACTAACGATATGCCTGCTGGCTGCTAGCACTCATTAGTGGGGGTCGGGTGGGATACTACGTCCCCACCTGGTATAAATTTAAAGGTGGAAGGATGGGGAAACATTAGGATGCCTCCCCCCAACATTTTCATTTATTAAATATTGCTACCAGTAGGCAAATAGTTTGGATTTTGAAGCCTCCAGGCTTGGATTTGCATGCATTCCGGCTGAATGTCAGTCAACTGGCAGCATTCAGTCATCTGAAATCCAATCCAAACTCAGGTCCATTCATTACTTAAATCGCAAACTTAGCTTTAACAATTCTTGAATTTTGCAGTCCAAATGGCCTCGTATGCAGCTGAATGGTTTTGTCCCATTCAGCATGGGACCATTCAGTCTTAGTAATTAACCCTGTCAGAGAATTCTGTTTAGAAAATATTTTGCAGTTTTTACATTGAATTTGCAATACACTTTAAATTCAATTGAAATTTTCAATTTAGTGAATAACCTTGTATATCCTTGTAAAAACTGAAGTAGATTGTTTTTGGAATTGTTTGTTTAGCTCCTTTTGATAGCAAAAGAAAAATTCAAGATTTCATATTTAAAGAGTGTTATGGTTAGCACCAGTGGGAAGTATTGATTTGTAGAAAGTATCATAGTAATTCTAATTGAAATAAAGACATGCCAGTGAATATATCTGAAGCTAATGAGGAAAGTAAATTGCAAACTGTTTTTTAAAAGACAATACTTTCCAAAATATAGCAGAAAACATATATAAGAGATTTTCTAAAGCATACATGTAGCTAATATCTCTGATGAAACATTGTGATTCAGCAATAGCTGCTTTACAGTTGTAGAAATGTTATAGATCAAATCCTTCATGTGTAAGCGTTTTTTGATATTCCATTCAATGTGACCATTCAAGACCTTTTTGGCGCTTTTTATGTGTTTGTTCGACAACAATGTAATGTTTTCTCTTTAACTGCATCCACACATATTATATATAGTTTTTAAAGGACAGATAAAGTCTTCTTATGACACTCTATACATATGCATAGCATAACATTTCATTAAAAATATTTAAAAAATTTGATAAAATTTGAAAAAAGAAAACTTGTTTTTTCATACTTGTGCTTGTAGAAATTTCACTAGTGCAACCAAAAATCCATCAAAATAGATTTACTTATTAGTCCTGGTCATTAAAATGCCAAATATTTCCAGAATTTCCATAATAGTTTTTAAGTTAGGAGAGATTTTGCAAGGAGTAAATTAGTTTGACAGAGTTAACTCGGTTATCATAAACACTACAGACTGCTGTAGTTGTAATAATGTCAGGAGAACCCTACTGCCATCAGGGCCGCCATCAGAAATTTTTGGGCCCCTAACACAGCTCAAGGTCTGGGCCCCCGGGTGCCCGCCTCCAAATCCCACCCACAGGAATACACACACAGACACAAAAGGACACAGACACACACACAGAAAGATACATACTAACAGACACAAATACTAAAATAGACATACACACATACAGGCATACTGACACACGCATACTGAAACAGACACACACATATACAGACACATACAGACACACACACATGCATAAGGAGATACAGATACACACACACACACATACATACTGACATACAGATACACACACACACTGACGTACATACATATCACATACTGACACACACACACACACACATACATACAGACATACATACTGACAAACAGACATGCATACAAACTGACATACAGACATACAAACCAACATACATACATACATACACATAAATACATACTGACATACATACAGGCATGCATACATAATGGCATACATACATATACATACTGATATACACACACATACAGATATATACATACATACACACACACATACATACAGACATACATACTGACACACACACAGACATACATGCATACATACTGACATATACATACTGAAAAACACACACATACTGACATATATACATATATACACACGCATACTGATAGATATATACACACATACATACACAAACAGACGTGCAGACACATACATATATATACACACACACACACAGCTAATTTTTCAGCCACCCTCCTCTTCCTTACCTTTTCATTGCAGTAGGGTGGTTGGGGATGATGGGAGCGAATGCCTCTCCTCTCCTCGGCTGTCTCCCCCCCACGCGGAGTGGGTGGAAGTGAATGCCCATCACTTCCTCCCAGCAGCACTTGCGGTGCAGCCGCAATTTCTTTTAAAGGGGCCCGGTTGCGCTATTATACGGCTGCAGCGCTGACCAGGCCCCTGAAGATATAGGGCTCATTGAGTGGCCCTAAATGCTTGGGCCACCTGATGGGCCCTGGTGCAGATGCATCTGCAGCAGTTTCGCGCTCCACATGGGGCCCAGGCGGCCGGGCTCTCCAGGGCTGCCGGGCTCATGACAACCGTCATGGTTGTCACCCCCTGATGGGGGCCCTGACTGCCATTCCTCAGTAATGGGGAAAGTTTGGGACACCCATTGCGAGCAGTTCTAATGCCGACTCCAGAGTTGTAGAAACTGGATGTCAATCCTTCCATTCATTCATTAACTTTCAACCAATGAACTTTCAACCAACGAATGCACATATGTGCAAATAACATGCACAGAATTAACACCTCCAATAGCTATACAAGTAATTTACGTGTATGCAACATTTCTAACTAAAATGTAACACATACAGGGCCCTTGCACAGAGGAAGTAGTCATGGTGCATGGAGCTAAATGTCTGCAAGATTTAAGGTCAAATAGGTGAACTGGAAAATTCTCTAAGTAAGCCAAGTTCGGCTACTAAAAACATAAATTTGAGATTTACTTTGAATTCCCACTTCTTATATGTAATTTAAGACAGGTTTCTTTAAAATCTATTAAATTCTGTGGGCTTTGAAGCTGTTGTTTATTGAGTAAGTGACTGTGCTGTATTCTTTATGATTTTGCAATGCGCAGATACAGTATAATAAGTGTGCAGGAATATGGTTTTATTCACAGATCAAGGGACAACTGTCCAAGAAGGAGAAATAAAACAGTTACCACCATCTTCAGTACCAGAACCATTAACATTAACTTTCCACCAATGCAAATCCATCTGCACCTTCAGCAGGCGCAAGACAAAGGGCTAAGGATTGTGAGAATATTTATGGGGTACTGTATTTCACCTTAAGCAAAGTTTGAAATTCCAAATGGACAACCTGCAAAGATTAAATTGTGCTCCAAGGAATTAAGTAGGAGATGAGTAAAGGGTAATTTCACAAGTGCTGGTATGAAGCAACATCATGAAACACACTATAGCTCTGTATTAATGATAAAAGAAACAAAACCAGAAAGTTCTAGGGGAGGCAGCAGTTCCACTGGTACTGTATCTGATTCTGTGCAGTTGTCATCACCTACCACTAGTGTTACCTAGTCAACTACTACCATCACCCTTAGGCAGAGCAGTGGGAATGGTGAGAATATAGCCAGTAGTCAACAGAAGCAGGTGGACAAGATGGCCTCATCACCCAGTAAATGAAAAAATATTTTTTTTCCCCCTAGTTTCTATTGCAAATGCCATTTTGACTTACTTGCTGCACTGGTGGTTTTGCTCTGCCTGGTTAAGTCTTGCACTGTGGCTAGGCAGTTGGTACAAGGTAATAGAGCACTGTTTTGTGTTTTTTTCTGATACACTTTTTTCTTTTTCTTTTCAGAAACAAATTGTTTGATTTTCAGTTTGCTTGTGGGCTATTACTTTTGGAAATTACATGATTATTCTATGCAGTGAGTGGCTGCAGTCCACTGTACAAATTAAACCTACCTACACTGAGTGTCTCGGTGTGGTAGTGTTGGAGGGAAGGTACAGCATCATTGAAGATGAAGAATCAGTTTATTATCAGTAATGTAACTACTGGGGTTGCAGGGGTCACAGCTATGACCGAGCCTGTCACTCCCAGTTGCCCTGTCAACCCCTGCAAATGATGAGCCAGCATAACTTAAGGACCGATGCACGGCCACACCAGCCCAGAGTGTACAAACACCAGGTGACCTGCAGGAGCTGCGACCCCTGCTACCTGTAGCCAGCAGGGACAGGAGGGTAGAGTGATAGGGGAGAAACACATGTGGGGGATGAGACACATGGAGGAGCTGGGATGGAAGGTGAGACGCATGGTGGTATGAGAAAACTGGAGAAGCATAATGAGACACATGGAGGGGATGAGATATATAGAGGGGAGGAGAAAATTGGAGGGGTGGGGGGAGAATGAGACCCATATAGGGGATGAGCCACAAAGAAGGGAAAAGAAGTCACATGGGGGGCTGGGGGGAGATGATACAAATGGGGGGTTGGGGAAGAATGAGGCACATGGGGTGGCCAGCTGGGGAATGAGACACATGGGGCGGCACAGGACAATTTACACATTGGCATTTGGTGGTTTCTAGTTACACCTCTGTTTGCAATGTAAAGTTGTTGTTTTTTAACAGTGTGCTTTGTAAGTGTCAAAGAACTGTGCACTACAGTAGACTGTGTGCTGTGTGCAGTGTAGTCATTACAGTAGTAGCAACTCCACAAGCAGGAACTAATTTTTTCAAACAAACATAAGGCATGCTGGTACTAGACATGTGCAATTTGTTTAGTTCTGAATGTGAATTCGGACAAATTACGGGCAAATCGGACAGTCGGATGCCCAAATTGAGAAAGTGCCGAAGTGCTGAAGTGCCGAATTTCTGAAGTGACGAACTGAATTGCTGAAGTTACAGTAAGTACTATAAGGATATGGAATTATCTACCTGTATAGGTGGTTTATCAGAGTGCGTACAGATGTTTAAACAGAAATTGAATAAATACTGAACTTGATGGACCCAAGTCTCGTTTCAGCTATGTAACTATGTAACTATGTTACATATACAGGCACACTAATCTGTATTTGTGGTTGACTGAACATCATGAATTAATCATTAACAGCTGTATTTCTAAAGTCTTTCTGAATGCCAGTCTGTCTTTGTCTGTCAGCCTGTCTGTCAGTCTATCTGCCTATCTGTCTGCTTGTGTGTCTGTCAATCTACCTATATAAAACACTCTTACTCTTGCATCACAGTTCCTTCTAAAATGGTACAGGCAGAGCTTCTGATTCTAACAAGCTTACATTTCTTATTAAAAATATTTAGGACAAATTTCCTAAATGAGCTTTCATTGATGTCAGTGTGGCTTCATCTTCGGCATACTAAGCAAACATGCAAAGAGAATCATGAAATGAGTCAGCACTTAAGCCAATGTGGCTTCATCTCAACATTGTAGAAAGAGGAAATTGTGTTTCAGACGAAAACTGAGCAAATTTGCATTTTGAATTTTACTATTATTCATAACACAGTAATTTAAAAGAGGATTGCAATTTTGAGAAAAAATATCAAGAATCAGTTGTTTAATGCATGGCTCTCTTGTGAATGACATTGTATAATTGATGCACATTGCATGAGAAGATCCCTGAAAGAACAGTGGAGAACATTTGAAGTCAGGAGAAAGGATTTGATGGATCATTTTTGATTCAACAGGAAAACAAATGTTCCTGATGCTCAATCCGGGTTCAGTATTAAAGCAAGAAATTGCTGTCAAGAAATATGTTTCTACACATCCTGAGAGATTGCTGTGTGTACAAATATGATTACAGTAAAAAAATATAAATCAAGTATTAAAAAAATTCAATCTTAATTTTTAAAGTAGTTGAAAATTATATAATAAAATGGTGATAGAAGTCCAGGGCTCAGGAGAAGCAATTGTTCACAGACTCCCTAATGGCTGAAGCTTCTTGAGCTCATGACATAGTAATAATAACAAAAATGTCCATTCTTGTTCATTAACTAAATTAAAATGTTATGTATGCTTCAATATTTATAGTAGTTTGTGAATGGAACATTATATGTTAATTCCCACCAGTTGTTTTTCTGCATGTTTTTTTTTTTTTTTAAACAAATTGCCTAGAACCAAATAGATTTTTTTTTTTACATTTCTACCTATTGCACTAGATATAACAAGGGTTCCAGAACTGACTACACATTGAAGCTATCTGTCTATCTGTATTTTTGGAATGCATTCTGCTTAATTTAGGAAGCAATCAACAGACTTTTTTTTCCAATAGAGCAGCTTTTTCCTGTTATTATGTACATCACTCATATTCATGATAGTATTATAACATGAGTGGTTTTGACAATCATGTTTTTCAGCTACCCTATACTTACAACAATAACATAACTAATGTAGAGACGGGCCCAGGTGCAAGGATTAAGCCACTCTCTACTGTAAGGGTGGTCAAAAAGTAGATCCTCAACTGTCGTACAACTCCCACAATGTTTTGCCAGCTCGGGATCTACCATTTCCCCATCTTGGTTCTATTTGTGAGGACTGTTTGTATGTTCGAATGAAAGCCAGGTTTTGTATGGAGTATGAGAGTGTGACCATAGGGGTGTACTTGTGTGTAATACTGGCCTTTGAATATTATTGTGTGTTTATATGTACAGTTGCCATTTTATTGCAGTGAACTCATTTCCATGTTCCTTCCATTTTTGAACACTTTTTTCAATGTGGAAGGGTGCATTATCCTGCTGAAAGAGGCCACTGCCTTCATTGAACACCATTGCCATGAAGGGGTGTAAGTGGTCTTCAACAATCTCTAGGTAGGTTTTAAAGTAACATCCCCATGAATGCTGGACCCAAGGTTTTACAGCAGAACATTGCCCAGAGCATAACACTGCCTCTGATGCATTTGGCACCCGGGGTGGATCCTGTGCTTGGCACACCCTTGCCCTCCCCCCCCCCAAAAAAAAACTGTACATTTTTTAAAAAGTTTTCTTTTTTTTTTTACAATTTTTAAACTTTGCAAAACCGCTGTCAGCCCCTCTTACCATTGTCCTTCCCCGCCCCTCCTTTAAAACCCCTGTCCTGCCCACTTCTACAAATCCTGTACTGCCCCATCTACAAAACCTCTGCAACCCCCTTCCACAAATCCCCTGCTTATCCCCCCTTATAAAGACTCCTGTCCCAATACAAAACTCCTTGCCCCTTTTACAAAATCCCTGCAGACCCACACACACATTTATTGGCAGATAGTCACACACACAGTTACAGGCATACACAGTTACAGGCAGACAGTCACACGCAAACAGTCACATGCAAACAGTCATGCACACAGTTACAGGCAGACAGTCACATATACATTGACACACACACGGCAGCAGCAGACAGTCACATGCACACAGTCACAGACAAATAATCACACACATGTTTACAGGCAACATCAAACAGTCACAGGCAGACAGTCACATGCAGTCACACACACAGTTATAGTAAGACAGTTACACACAGAGTCAGTTACATGTAGTCACACACAGTCATAGCCAGACAGTCACGCAGACAGTCACATGCAGACAGTCACACATACAGTCACAGACAGTCATGCACACAGTTACAGGCAGACAGTCACATACACATTGACACACACACACGACAGCAGAAGACAGTCACAAGCACACAGTCACAGACAGATAGTCACACACGGTTACAGGCAACATCAAACAGTCACAGGCAGACAGTCACACATACATAGTCACATGCAGTCACACACACAGTTATAGGCAGACAGTTACAGGTAGTCACACACATTCATAGCCAGACAGTCACGCACACAGTTACAGACAGACAGTCACATATACAGTCACTCACACACACAGTCACAGGCAGAGAGTTACACACACACACACACACACACTTACAGGCAGACACATACACACACACAAAGTTATAGGCAGACAGTCTCACACACACACACACATATACACACACACACACACACAGTTACAGACAGCTTTACACACACACACACACACACACTGTCACAGTCACACACTAATACTTACAGACAGTGGGCTGGAGGAGGACTGGATTCCCTGAAGCCTGTGGAGAGGCAGGGATTCCATCTTGCTGCACCTCCATGTGCAGCAGTAACCAGTAAGGGCCATATTAAGCCCCACCCCTGCTGTCGGTTTGGCTCCGCCCCTGATTTTTAATCGCCTCCCCCAATTTACCTCCATGCGGCCAGTTCAGATGCTCTTTGAGTGTGTGAGCTGTTCTGGCCGCCCGGCACCCTAACTGCCATGGGGCACTGTGTGCCGTTACAGCTCACACAGCCCCCTCCAGCTCCCAGACCAGGGTCATGGCACCCCCCACCCTTGTGGCACCCAGGGCGGTCCGCCCCCTCTGCCCCCCCCCCCTTAGTATGCCACTGCTTCTTCCCATAGTGTATCCTGCTCCCATCTCATCCCCAGGTAAACAATGCACACAAATCTGGCCCTCCATCTGATCTAAAACAAAACATGTGGATTCTAATGTGCTGGCACTCTCCACAAGTTGCTGCAGGTATTAGGGGTGACTCCCAAGTAAACTTAAAAAAATACATACAATTTAATAAATATTAATACCGCGCTCAGACATAATAAAAGTGCCAAGTCATGCACACGAGGTATTTCAATTATGCTTCATTCGTCTTCCTCCAGACATACTGCTAATCCATTGTTCAAAAAGTTCCAGGTTTGTTTCTTCGCTCCACAGAACAGAAGCTCAAAACGTCTGTGGCGTATTTATCTGATGTTTGAGCATATTGGATACAACTTTTCTTATTCCTTTGGGTCAGTAGTGGTGTATGTCTTGAAGTTTTAGCATGGAAATCTTCTGCATTTAGTACGTGCCTTACTATGCTCACTGAGCTTCGCTATCTTTTTGTATCCTGTTCCATATTTGTGAAGGGCTATGATCTATTCTCTTAACATTGTTGACTATTTTATTTATAACATGCAGTCAAATGTCACACTCAACAAATCCCTAGCCAGTTCAGGTATTTAAAGTGTCCCAGCTCATGCACACTTGGTGCAACTAATGAAGCCCTTCATTAGTTGCATCAGATGTGCTTATGACAAAACTTTGTTTTGCATATTTATGCTATTGGGAGGGATTCTATTCAGGGGGTTGAATAATTTTGATGGTGGAGAAATCATTATAAGTTGCATTTTCAGTTGAATTTGGGGAAACCACTTGAAGCATTTGTTGTGTTGAACTATTGCAATTGCTTTTGTTCGATTTGTTCATTGCAGACAGCTGAAAGTTTGTAAATTTTTACAATAAAGCAGATTTTTAATGAGGGTTGACCAATTTTGATTAAAACTGTGTGTGTGTGTCAGGGCCGGATTAAGAGCACAGTGGGCCTGGTGCTGACCATTATGATGGGCCTAATTACGGAATCTTATCGACCAAAAACACTAAAACAGTCATACCTCCCAAGCGTCATGTATCTGATGCAGATGGTGCTGGAGGGAAACTCATAAAATGCAGCTATAAGGAAACACATACTCTATGCTAATTTCTCTCTAATTTATTCTTTCATCTTTTAAGTAAATCCATAACCCCTAACAGCAGTGTCCAGTGAAGCAGGAAGTCAATGGGCGGGGTAAAAGGGTGTACCACTGGCGCGAATCACGTGACAAGACCTGCCAAAAAGGGGGCATGTTTGTCCAAAGAATTGGAAGGTCAGTCTGGCATGAATGCATGTCAGGCTGCCTGCCAATCCTGCAGGCTGTCCAACTAAGGGCATACTGTGCAGGCAGCACCTTGAGCTTGACATAAATGCATCTAATAATGCGCTCACTCCATGCTTTCTAAGGACTTTCCCCTAGCACTCGCTGGTCCACTTGTCTCCTTACCTTCTTACTAGCAGGCAGAAGTTCCTGGTATATAGTCTGAGACAGAGAAAAGGTGTATGTAGTTAGTGTAGAAGAAAGGGGACATGCCACAGAGACCAACGTCTGCATTACCTAAACTAATTTTAATGTCAGCCAGTCCACACAAGTTTTGTTCCCATACATCCCTCTTAAGCTTCCAAATATAAAGGGACACTATAGTCACCAGAACAACTACAGCTTATTGTATTTGTTCTGGTAAGTAGAATCATTCCATTCAGGCTTTTTGCAGTAAACACTGTCTTTTCAGAGAAAATAACTCCACTGGCCGCTCCTTAGATGGCTGCTAGAGGTGCTTCCTGGGTTAGTACTGCCTAGTCTGCCCCACTGCCATTCAGTGTCTCCACCCTCTGCATGCAGACACTGAACTTTCCTCATAGAGATGCATTGATTCAATTTATCTTTATGAGGAGATGCTGATTGGCCAGAGCTATGTTGGACTTGTGCTGGCTCTGCCCCTGACAGTCTCAGCCAATCCTATGGGGACGTATTGTAATTTGCTCAGGCTACCACTTCTGAGCCAGCAGCTGCAGACTTGAATACAAGTAATATTTTACTATATTTAGGGAGGCAAGAAGGGGCCGGGTGGTGGTTTTAACATAATAGGGTCAGAAATACATGATTGTGTTACTGACCCTATAGTGCTCCTTTAATAAAGACTATGTGAAGAGTAGTTAAGGTTGCCACCTTTCTTGGAAAAAAATACCAGCCTTAATCATTTGTATAATTAATTAGTTTTGCGTGACGTCACATGATGTAAATCACAAGGAGTGACAGCAGAGAAAATTCTGTAAAATCACCAACAAACTACTCACAGTTTGATTCTGCTGTATAGATGGATTGCTCCCAGTGTCTCCCTGTCTCTCATTGTCTCAGTCTCGCAAGTCACCTAGTGTCTCAGTGTCCCTATGTATCACAGTGTCCTCATGTCGCCAAGTCCCCTAGTCTCCCAGTGTCTGTGTCCCCATTTCTCCCACTGTCCCAATGTCCCAGTGTGTCCCCATGTCACAAGGATACTGGGGACACTGAGAGACATGGGGACACTGAGAGACCCGGGGACACAGAGAGATGGGGACACTGAGACATTTAGGGAAACTGGGAGAAATGGGGACACTGAAACATTTGGGGACACTAAGACACTAGGGACACAGAGACATGGGAACACAGACACTGGGAGACTATGGGACACTGGGAGACAGACACTTGGGGACACTGGGAGACATGGGGACAGTTGTGGACATAGACATGGGGACACTGGGACATGTTGGGAGACATGGGGACACCAGGCACACTGAGACACTAGGAACACAGACACTGGGAGACATGGGGACACTGAAACATTTGGGGACACTAAGACACTAGGGACACAGACACAGAGACTAGGGGATACTGGGAGACTAGGGGACACTGGCTGGGAGACAGACATTTGGGGACACATGGGGACAGTTGTGGACATAGACATGGGGACACTGGGACATATAGGGACACTGGGACACATGGGGACACTAGGCACACTGAGAGATATGGGACACAGACACTGGGAGACTTGGGGACACTGAGACACTAGGGACACTGGCTGGGGGACATGGGAACATAGTGTCTCCGTGTCCCAATATCTCCCAATTTCCCTATGTCTCACAGTATCCCCATGTGTCCCAGTGACCCCTAGTGTCTCAGTGTCCCCTAGTGTCTCAGTGTCCCCATGTTTTCCAGTGTCCCCAAGTGTCTGTGTCCCCAAGTGTCCTAGTGTCTCAGTGTCCCCTAGTGTCTGTGTCCCCATGTGTCCCCTAGTGTCTCAGTGTCCCCATATGTCCCCTAGTGTCCCCATGTTTTCCAGTGTCCCCAAGTGTCTCAGTGTTCCCAGGTCTCCCAATGTCTGTGTCTTTGTGTCACATTGTCCCTTAGTGTCTGTGTCCCCATGTGTCCCCTAGTGTCTGTGTCCCTTAGTGTCTCAGTGTCCCCATATGTCCTCTAGTGTCTCAGTGTCCCCTAGTGTCTCAGTGTCCCCATGTGTACCTGCTGCCTTTCCCCCCATCCCTCACTTACCTGAGCTGTAGAGCTGCTGTCTGGACTCTGTGCTGTGTTGCTGCTCCCCCATGGATAAGTGAGTAGTAGAGAGAGGCAGGGATATTCTGTAACTTCCTATCCCTGCCTCTCTCCACACATAATTTCCATTTATTCTGAGAAAATTACCTGCATTTGTATTGCCGGTATTACTGCAATACCGGCACGGCCAGGCAGCCTCAAATATCGGCTGTGCCAGTAAAATACCAGCCAGGTGGCAAACCTAAGAGTAGTGTGTAAAATGGGCCTATTCCATGGGCCTGGGCCTGGAGCTGCAGCGCCATCAGCCCTTATGTTAATCCGGCCCTGGTGTGTGTGTGTGTGTGTATATATATATGTATATATATGTCTTTCCTCCTTCTAACACTGATCCTCTTTCGCTCTCCCTTCAAGTTAGTGGTTCCCACATAAGTCCATCCTTGCAAGTGCGCTGTCTTGGTGTCATACTTGGTGTCCTTCTTTATACCCCACCTCCTATAGAATGTAAGCTCGTTTGAGCAGGGTCCTCTCCAACCTATCGTGCCTGTAATTTTTTTGTAATTGTCCTATTTCTAGTTAAATCCCCTCTCATAATATTGTAAAGCGCTACAGAATCTGTTGGCGCTACATAAATGGCAATAATAATAATAATAATAATAATATATGTATATACAGGGAGTGCAGAATTATTAGGCAAGTTGTATTTTTGAGGATTAATTTTATTATTGAACAACAACCATGTTCTCAATGAACCCAAAAAACTCATTAATATCAAAGCTGAATATTTTTGGAAGTAGTTTTTAGTTTGTTTTTAGTTTTAGCTATGTTAGGGGGATATCTGTGTGTGCAGGTGACTATTACTGTGCATAATTATTAGGCAACTTAACAAAAAACAAATATATACCCATTTCAATTATTTATTATTACCAGTGAAACCAATATAACATCTCAACATTCACAAATATACATTTCTGACATTCAAAAACAAAACAAAAACAAATCAGTGACCAATATAGCCACCTTTCTTTGCAAGGACACTCAAAAGCCTGCCATCCATGGATTCTGTCAGTGTTTTGATCTGTTCACCATCAACATTGCGTGCAGCAGCAACCACAGCCTCCCAGACACTGTTCAGAGAGGTGTACTGTTTTTCCTCCTTGTAAATCTCACATTTGATGATGGACCACAGGTTCTCAATGGGGTTCAGATCAGGTGAACAAGGAGGCCATGTCATTAGATTTTCTTCTTTTATACCCTTTCTTGCCAGCCACGCTGTGGAGTACTTGGACGCGTGTGATGGAGCATTGTCCTGCATGAAAATCATGTTTTTCTTGAAGGATGCAGACTTCTTCCTGTACCACTGCTTGAAGAAGGTGTCTTCCAGGAACTGGCAGTAGGACTGGGAGTTGAGCTTGACTCCATCCTCAACCTGAAAAGGCCCCACAAGCTCATCTTTGATGATACCAGCCCAAACCAGTACTCCACCTCCACCTTGCTGGCGTCTGAGTCGGACTGGAGCTCTCTGCCCTTTACCAATCCAGCCACGGGCCCATCCATCTGGCCCATCAAGACTCACTCTCATTTCATCAGTCCATAAAACCTTAGAAAAATCAGTCTTGAGATATTTCTTGGCCCAGTCTTGACGTTTCAGCTTGTGTGTCTTGTTCAGTGGTGGTCGTCTTTCAGCCTTTCTTACCTTGGCCATGTCTCTGAGTATTGCACACCTTGTGCTTTTGGGCACTCCAGTGATGTTGCAGCTCTGAAATATGGCCAAACTGGTGGCAAGTGGCATCGTGGCAGCTGCACGCTTGACTTTTCTCAGTTCATGGGCAGTTATTTTGCGCCTTGGTTTTTCCACACGCTTCTTGCGACCCTGTTGACTATTTTGAATGAAACGCTTGATTGTTCGATGATCACGCTTCAGAAGCTTTGCAATTTTAAGAGTGCTGCATCCCTCTGCAAGATATCTCACTATTTTTGACTTTTCTGAGCCTGTCAAGTCCTTCTTTTGACCCATTTTGCCAAAGGAAAGGAAGTTGCCTAATAATTATGCACACCTGATATAGGGTGTTGATGTCAGTAGACCACACCCCTTCTCATTACAGAGATGCACATCACCTAATATGCTTAATTGGTAGTAGGCTTTCGAGCATATACAGCTTGGAGTAAGACAACATGCATAAAGAGGATGATGTGGTCAAAATACTCATTTGCCTAATAATTCTGCACTCCCTGTATATATATATATATATATATATATATATATATATTCTTCTTTCTACATTGTACAATAATACTAGCGTATAAAAAATTGTCCTGCTAGGAATACAACCTTTTATCTCCAAGGATTGAATAGAGTATATAACTGCTCCTTTACCAACTGAGCTATTTCACTCAAGTTAAGATGTAAATTGCATTCACTCAGGTTTACCATGTCAATCTTGGGAACTTCTGTACATTTATGGATTGCTTTAAAAAGCTATCTTTGCTTAGAAAAAAAATACTGTGTAGATCAGAAACTCTTACCTAGAGCATGGGAAGTAGAAAAAGAAAGAAATCTATTTCAGAAAGATCAAACCTGACCTTTATGAGGGAATACATTCTTGTCTGTCCAACTGTGATGATGTAGTCCGAATGGATGTGAGCAGCGGTAATGCTCACCAGCATACTGAGTGTATAGCACCTTAAACACACATCGGGAATGGAAAATATTACACTTTTTGAAATATATCAGCCTGCAACTGAGTTTCAGCTTTTACAAAATCCCTGCTGAGAAGAAATGTACCACAGTTTAGAGGAGATATATTTTAGAGAAAAAATATTCCAGATTTATTCCAAAAGCAATTATTCAGTACGAGCATCATAAATGTATAAGTATGATTTGTTTCATTGTATTATTTGTTTTAATTGTTTTATTTTAAATCTGACAAGTAAACAAAATGTGAATGGTGAGTTTTCAGATAGGAGGTACAGACCTCTTGTCTTCACAAGAAGGATCTCCTTTTTCTTTGTCATTGGCTGAATTTATTCCAGAAGTCAAGTCCTAGAAAAATAAGTGCAGGAACACATAACGTAACAACCCACCAGTGTCATCCTATGATTTCAAAAGCCACCCAGTTTTAAATTTATTTTTATTTTAAAAACATGCAAAATACTATAATAAAAATATAGATATGCAGCTCTCAAATACATGTTGCTCATGCAAATCTTTGGTATTTTAGGCATCTAAGTTTCAATGGAAGAGCTAAGGACAACTACAAATCCCTGCTCTTACCCTAACTCCAAAATACACAAAAAATTATAAACTCTAAACAAATCTCAAACACACTGTCCTAACAATATCCATATCCCTATGTACCACTGTTACATAAAAGGTAGTTCCTGAGCAAGATGGAAAAGTGTTATCTCTAAAATGATGCGGGAAACAGAATTATCATCACCGGATTTATCACCACCAGCAATAGTAGACATTGGGGACACTACTTAGGTACTCTGTGCTATGTCTTTTGCAGACCCCACACAGTAGACTCAGTTGCGCTCTTCCTTAGTTGTTTCTTGAGGGACACTAAGAAGGTATAACACTTGAACTAGCTGTGGTAGAATGAGCTGAAATGCCAGTGGAAGTAGCAGCAAGTTGTTTAATCATGAAAAGTATAGGAAAAACAATGGTCTCCTGGTTGTTAAAATAGATGTAAAGGACATGCTGCTAACCCCACTATCCTGAGGCTGAATACTACAATAGTGAAGTTGATGGATGCAGTGATTGCAGAGGTGTCACCAGTCCTTATAGCCTAAGTGTTCAAACTCTCAGAAGCTATGGTACTACTTCATGATGGATTGAGAAAGACGACTCCTTTCCTTATCCTCCTTCAATGTTGTCTTGGGATTAATACATGGCATTGATAATGGTGGGTTTAATAGTGGGATTTTCTTATTATACTAAATATGTATAATTATGTATTGTGTAAACTAGCACAACTTTATTAAGCAAAAAAATTTAATTTGCCTTGATAAATAGTGTGGTGAATTTACAACTGTAATGTTATTGTGTGACTTTAAGAAACACTGCATAGTGCTCAAACAGTTGCACAGCACACACCAGATGGAAAGATTCAAAAAATAAAAAACTAACAGTATTTTCTTTCTCCAAACAATTAATAAAAAACAAAAACTTGACAAGCTGCACATTGGTGATTCAAAGTTGGTGCTAAGAGGCAGAGGCTAGCAGTGGGGCACTGCACTAGCCATAGCCACAAGTCTCACATTAGTATGAATGATGCAGGCTATCTTCAAATAGAATTTGTGAGTGCCAACGTAGCTTGGCTAGGCAGATGGAACTTTTTTTTGCTGGACAACACCTTCCCCTAAAAAAGATTTTATTTCTAAACACAGTTAAAAAAAAAATGGCTCCTAACTGCCACTTGTTTTAACTGCCATTGACTGTTAGCATCGTAGATAGATACAGCAGTAAATTAAATCCATATAGGATCAATGACACAATGGCAATATTTCAGAGTTTATTCTTCATTTAATACACTAAGTTTTGGATCTAACTTTTGCAATAACTTGATAACACGCCTTAGTAGTTTTACCTTAATTTGTGATATTTAGCTAGTTACAGGTATACATTGATGGAAAGGCCGGACTATTTCTGTTAAGATACCATGCCATTTAACAGTGAACAAATGCAGAGTATGCTGAGGTAATATGGATTGTATTTGATTATATAACCTGGTCTGAGAATTTGAAAACTCTGCATGCTGGCTTCATGGAGGGCCGGCCTCAGGGGTGTAGGAGCTATGTGGAGCTGTGTTGGTAAAACCGGCTGCAAATACGGGGGTGGGGCTAATTATGGATTGGATGGAGCTAAATACAAATGTCGGGTCACGGGTGCAGGGCAAAATGTGTCCTGAAACCGCTGCCTGGCTACTGCTTTATACTTAGGGGGAAGCAGGAAGTAGTCACTGCTTCCCCAACAAACAGACATCAGGGACTGCAGTGAGCCCACTCCCTATCCCAGCCAGTGCCTATGATGCAAAGAGATATGTGTATGTGTGTGTGTGTATGTGACTGTCTGCCTGTAACTGTGTGTGTGACTGACTGTCTCTGACAATGTGTGTGACTGTCTGATGGTGACAGTGTTTGTGAATGTCTGCCTGTGACAGTGTATGTGACTGTCTCATTGTGAGAGTGTGTGTAACTGTCTGATTGTGACAGTGTATGTAACTGTCAGCCTGTGACAGTGTGTGTGATGTAGTGTGTATATAGATGTGAAGTAACTTTGGATATATCATAAAGAGAGATAGGGAATATGTGGTCATGACATGGACAGATCATATAGGTAGGACATTGTAATGCCACAACATGTGGGGGCAGCAAAAAAAAATTCAGAGGATGGCAAAAAAAAAACATTGCACCAGCCCTGCCTCTAGGGGAGACATATTCATAATCTGTGCCAGTCCTGTCTTTTCCAGGAAGAGCACTAGCCTAATATTGCCTGACACTGTGAATGCTTATGACCAGGACTCCTGCTCCAGAGCTACTGTTTTTAGTGTGTTATACTCATTCAAGAAACAGAAAAATAGGATGCTCTCATGCATTATATTTTATTGTTAATGCTTTAAGACAAAACATTAAGGCTTATCAAAGTTCATCTACAGTAAGCTGAAATAAATGGCCATGTTCTTTATGTGCATTTGCCATTTTTTAAAGTTCAGGATAAAACCTGATCTGTGTTGTTATTTCCTGTCTCATGAGGAGCAGGAGATTTTGCAGTAGGACTTGCTGTGCTTGATGTAACTGATAAAAAACACCACAGAGAGAAATCATAGAGTTGTATGATGCATTATTAAAGCTAACGGCACATCTCTATGGTTTATCTATTGTGTTTTGTGAATAGAAAGATCAAAATTTTAAGCTCTCCATGATGCACAACATAGCAGCACAGAAAAAGATTTTATCAGCTAAACAATAGCAGTAGGACAAAAGTAGAATACTGGTTTTTATCACAAAATAAAAATGACATTTAAATTTACACTGATTATCACCACTTCACACTACCTATGAGAAATGCAACCATGATTTGTAGAGTGTACATTTCTCTAAAATTTTGTGCAGAACAGTTAGACTACTTCCAAAGGTGCACGCAGTCACTCATAAGCAGTGAATTCACTATCCCTCTACTTCAAAGCCTGCATGTATTTCACAATGTCTCATACATATGTGGTGTCTAAAATAGAAACTATGATTTGGAGGATAAAAGTTTTATTTCGGGGCATGTTCCCACTCCAGATCCTGCAAGTCTACTGACTGGATGCATAGATCATCTCAGGATCCACACCAACATTCAGACAGCTATACATGTTATACCTCAACCCATATAACAAGGGACTGGCAGAAAAGTGTGGCTGCACAATGAACAACCAACCCAGGGCTCTGGGCCAATCTTCCTGTGCTGCCTGCCAACCGGCAAAACCTGGTCGCGGACCTGGTACAGTATAACTTTCCGTAACTTTTGCAACTAAAAAAAAAATAAAAAAAAATACAAGCAAACAAAAAAAAAAAGAGAAACCGAAACAAACTTGTCCATGGTCCCACAGAGGCCGTTGCTAAGGAAGCTATTACCCTTTTACCCAAGATCTGTAATTCCGATCTTTCTCCTGCTTTCACATTCACGCTCCCACTAAGCTCACCATTGAGCTGATACAGTGTGACTTATTCGCACCTTATTTCTTTTTTCCCCTTACTCTCACCCAGACACCCTAGGGGAAGATGTCTGGGGTTTGGGAAAACTTGGTTCATGTTGGTTTTATAATATTATTCTTTGTAATATTTTATTTTTCTTTCTATTTCAATGCTGGTGGAAAATGTCCATGGGAATGTCCACATTGTTAGTTATCTTAAGGTGGTGCATGGGGTATATTACATTATATATGTTGGGTCTACGGGAATTCCTGTTCACAGCTTATTTGATACCTCCACACAATGGTGCTTTATATCCTCACCCCCAATACAAAAGGTCTAAACTCCCCACACAAAAGACACCTAGCACTACAAGAGGCCAAAAAATCGTAGGCTCATATAGCATTTTTTTCAGGAAACCCATTTTAAATGGGGAAATTGACCCAAATTCAATTCACAGCAGTTTCCAATAGATTTTGATGAGTACTTTGCAAAAAAGAAGAGGGGAATTTCAATACTTATCAGCAATGATCTAGCCTTCTCGTTGGTGGCAAAGCACGCAGATAAAAATGGAAGGTACCTATTAGTACAAAGCTACATCAACAATGCGCAGTACACACTAGTTAACATTTACGGGCGAACATACTGACCAAACAAGCTTCTTGGAATCCATATTCCAAAAACTTGACAAATGAAAATTCGGGGATGTGATAATCGGTGGAGACTCTAACTTTATACTAGATGACCATACGGATGTTACATCCGCGGGGGCAGTTGTCCACTCCATGAAAATTCATAGATGCTCAATAACATAAAAACTAAATCAATTACTTTTAACACAAGGCTATATTGATCCATGCAAGGTGGAGCACCCTATGGAGATGGACTATATGTTCCACTCCCTTGCCCACAATTCATACTCCCAGACTTATCCACTACAACCAGTCAGGCTTCATCAAGGTAAGGGAGGGGTCGGATAACTCCAGACATCTCTTGAATGTGATTCATTACCTTAATGCGGACTCGAGTGAGGGCCTTCTCTTAGCACTGGACGTGGAGAAAGCCTTCGACAGACTTAAGTGGCATTATATAACGGAGATGCTGTGACGGTTTGAACTTCCACAACCATTCATAACATCAATAATCGCACTGTACATCAGCTAGCATTTCCAACGCAGGTTTCATATCCCCTCGATTTGATATAACAACTGGGACCAGACAGGGTTGCCCTCTGTCCCCCCTTTTGTTTAACCTTTGTTTAGAACCATTGGCACAACTCATACGGAACTCCCCAGACATCCATGGGGTATCGATTGGAGAACGGACACATGTATTATCTCTAATCACTGATGATATCATCTTAACAATAACTCGCCCTGACACAACCCTTCCAAAATTAATGGACCTGTTGGCAGTCTTTGGATTCGTTTCATACTACAAACTCAATACTAATAAGACTCAGGCTTTACCTATCAATCTGCATTTCTCAATAAACAAATATCTGTTTCTAAGCTTTTCCAGTTTGACTGGAGGAAGGACTATGTGGTCTATCTGGGAGTGCGAATTATTAAATCACTTGCTAGACTATTCAAACATAATCACTTACCACTGTTGACAATGTTAAGACAAGAATTAGATAACAGGAAAGAGGTGAAAATCTCCTGGTCGGGCCATAAAAATGCTTTGTAGATGATGTCTCTCCCAAACTTTTGTACTTTTTTCGACTACTCCCAATTCAGGTACCAAAGAGCTAAAGCGACAAAGTACAAAAGCTTTTCACGAGCTTTATCTGGAATAAAAAGAAGGCTAGAGTAGCAGGAGACATACTGCAGAGGCCTTTCCTAGAGGGGGGCATGGGTGTCCCCCACATATGGGCTTACTATGTTGGCGCAGGCTATTAACCTTAATGCACCCAGTGGGTTGTTAAGCTGGGTAGATATGGAACAGAAGATAATACCGGGAGAACTGTTGCTATTGCATATGTGGACTCCTACAGCCATGCAAGCTGGGACCCCCCATTATACCAGACCACACAGGTGACCATTACCACTTGGGACACATTTCAGAATAAGGTGTGCCCACCTTCCAAATTTCACAGGTTGGCGCTATTGGCTGCTCTGAGAGTGATAACCCCATGGATATCCACACGTCACTGGCAGGATAAAGGGATTAAGAACCTTCATAGCTTATTTCCGCGGGATCACTGGTTCCCTTCCCAATTTTATAGGACACGTTCCAATTGCCCTAAAATTTTACCTTTTTATACCTACAAATCAAAAGTGTAATAGAACATGTTGACTATAATGGGGATGACACCAATTGCAGTAATAGAGTTCTTCAGCAAATACTGGCCTTGTACTGGTCAGCTCCATTGAGGCCCAACCTCCTCTCCAGATGCTATAGAGCCCAAATATCTTGCAAAGCTGAGACCCCCATAGCCCTTGCGGCGGAATGGGAAAGAAACTCGGGGAAGTCCCACAAAACAAATGGCTCAAGGGATTGAACACACTGCATGGTGTTACCAGATGCTTCTCACATATAGAAGCGCACCATAAGCTTATATACCGCTGGTACCTCATGCCTGACAAGGTAAACCACATTTATAAAACAGTTCCAGCGATGTGTTGGTGGTGTGGCTTGGCCAGGACACCATGTTCCATGTTTGGTGGGCCTGTAGGGGGATTAAACCACTCTGGGTCACAGTGGCAAACCTGATCACTTAATTTAAAGATCCCACTAGAACCAGAGGTGTATCTTTTGGCTGGAGTTCCCACCCCAGCTTACCTTTTATTAGGGGGCCCTGGTATCGCAGTTGCATGGAGAGCCCTTATAGCTCTGAACTGGAAGTCAAACCTGTGTCCCACAGAATCAATGGTGATAGACAAAGTAAACCTTAATTATACATATGAACGTATGTCCATTCTCTCCACGAATCTAAAATAAAACAAAAAACAAAGATATGGGAACCATGGGAAACGCCCTATCCATCCTCTCCCAGCCCAGGTTGAGCCATTTACCTAACTAGACTTGGTTCAAGTAGAAAATAAATAAAAAATACCATAAAATGTGAGCCACAGGCAAGCGCTTCACATGCAAGGACCTGAACCATGGTCTGGTTCCCATGCCTTTAATGTTTACAATACGATACTACCAGTACTGTCAGCATTCAGATTAAGGTTAATAAAGTTTATATTTGTTAGTTTAGTTTGATTTTATAACTTCACTTTAGGAGGCAACGTTTCTACGGAACCTACGGAAGAGTGTACCGCACCATATACTTCTCTGACCTTAAACAAGCTCTAGTATGAAGTACACAAGAAACCTCTTGCGCATTTAATGTTTGTGGGGAAGGGCCTAATTTGGGTCACGAGTTTCCCCATTAATGCATACTAAGCTAGAACATGCATAAACACGTATCTCCGACTGTCAATGTCATTGTAATCTATTTCCTACGGATGTTGAATGTACTACTATTATCTGTATAACCTTTCATGTATATATATATATATATATATATATATATATATATATATGTGTATTTGTACAGAGGAATATGTGTACTATACGTGATACCAATGTTGCTGTACATTTTGGCTGTAAAATAATAACCTACAATTATAAAAATAGAAAAAGTAAAAAAAAAAATAATAATAATTAATAAATAAAAATTCTATGGGAACTTAAAGGACCACTATAGGCACCCAGACCACTTCAGCTTAATGAAGTGGTCTGGGTGCCTGGTCCAGCTAGGGTTAACCATTTTTTTTTTATAAACATGTTTACACTGAGGGTTAATCCAGCCTCTAGAGCCTCTAGTGGCTGTCTCATTGGCAGCCGCTAGAGGCACTTGCGTGCTTCTCACTGTGAAAATCACAGTGAGAAGACGCCAGCGTCCATAGGAAAGCATTGTAAATGCTTTCCTATGAACTGGCTGAATGCGCGCGCGGCTCCTGCCGCACATGCGCATTCAGCCGATGACGTCGCTAGGAAGGAGGAGAGGAGGAGGAAAGCTCCCCGCCCGGCGCTGGAGAAAGGTAAGATTTTAACCCCTTCCTCTCTCCAGAGCCCGGCGGGAGGGGGACCCTGAGTGTGGGGGCACCCACCTTTAATGGATGGTTTCAATTTTGTTTGTGGTGTGTAGCTTAGGGCTTATGGAGGTACAGGTGGCAGGTGGAGGCTTATTGAAGTACAATACCACCATGGAGTATGTGGAGGCTTGTCTGCAGAAAGTTTAAAACTTGTGACTGGGTATCCATTGCTGCTAAGTCACTAGAAATAACAGAGACACGTATCCCCCTTCCAGTGCCCCCATCCATGGGCATCAGGTGGGGGTAACTCTAAATATTCATTGGAGAGGACCTAGTGTCCCCCCTGACCTCCACCCATGGGTAGTAGCATACTCTTAATAAAAATTAACAAGGAGGTGAGAACTCTTGTAATGAGTTATTATGTGTGTGACTTTTGATGTAACTTTGTGCATTCTATTTGCCATATTGTGTATGAGATAGTGTGTGCGTGCATGTGTGAGTTCATGTTCCCATTCTCTGTTACCTCCCTATTACTGGACCATGTAACTATCAGTCCCTACACATTGTAGAAATTAACTTTGACATCAGCTGTTAGGTTGACGAGTATAGTGTTGGAGCACTTTTTTGTGGCCACTGAATATGATGTGGAGATCTAAGGAGAGAGTAAAAAAACTGAGAAGGAATTTTCTTTTTATTAATTAAAATAGGTCTGTGTACAAGTTACTTTTGTCACA
The DNA here is from genome assembly GCA_933207985.1 of Pelobates cultripes. Classification (NCBI taxonomy): domain Eukaryota; kingdom Metazoa; phylum Chordata; class Amphibia; order Anura; family Pelobatidae; genus Pelobates; species Pelobates cultripes. The sequence goes on along the minus strand of OW240914.1, from coordinate 120,611,470 downwards.
CAAAAAAAGGTATTTTAATTTAAATGTGTTGTATTTTACAAAAGCTGTGAAATTGGCATTTTTCTGCAAAAAAACCCATTCCTCACGTCTAAGATGCATTATCAGTCCCTCAAGCCTGACAGACTTTATAGTAATATAGAAAATGCGGGTCTGGGAAAAAAGAAATAACATTGCAGTGCATAATGGCATTTTCTAGTATGATTTAGAGCAGAATCAACTGATCTTATTAATTCAAAATGTCTCATATACATAAAGCTAATCAAATAATATTACATTACATATTAAATTAAGACATGATTCTTATTCAGATAACTGCTGTTGGAACTGGCTTGTGATGTCACCAAAGGCATTTTACATTTGAAGCTCTCAAACCTAGTAAAATGCAATATATGTCAGGTCATCCAACAGTTTAGACAAGAATGCATTTTCCTCTACTCTCAGATAAAGCTGTTAAAAAAACTCTAAACCAGGGATAGACAACTGATATGGATTAATGAGCACCTTTCCCCTTATATCCTGTGTCACACTACACAGTAGATTTAGTAATGTCAGGATGCTCTATTATAACAGCTGGCCTTTGATCCTGATTTGTATCTTCTTCTTGTTTCCCCCCCTGCACTGCATATCCTGATAACACCTTGTTGGGAAGAGTTTGTCTAATCGAGTAGCACCTTTTGACCAGCTAATGCCAAATGTGCTTTAAGTTCTTTTAATATGCAATTGACAGGACATGACTGTATTATGTGAAGACAACCCCTTTTTGGATGTGTACAGAATTTTGTTATAAGATCTGTGTCTTCCCCATTAAAATTAGGTGTAGTATTCTGCCATACACTTGTGTGAATAAGTACTGCCCTCCGAGCTCGTATTTTTGCTGTGTCCATTCCTTGTCTTCATACCTGAGAGAAAACATTGCGGTCTGCTGAATTTAAACCACAACAACAACCTTTTGCAATCCCGATGTTGTCGACTACATCTCACATAATCCTCTTACAGCCATACTGCTGGCAAAGCATCACATTTGACAAACTGAATTCAAGTTCCAGTTTCAGAAGTTAGTAGGAAGTAGAATGACTGTGATAGAGTTATTGTGACATACAGGGCCGGCGCGTCCATAAGGCGGCACAGGCGGCCGCCTTAGGGCGCACCGGCTCTGGGGGCGCAAAATTCCAGTGACCGGCAGGAGGGAAGTGCTCCCTCCTGCCAGGTCACCTCCTGGATCCCCGGCGCGGCGTGCGGCTGAACTGGATGCCGAGGTGGCGAGGGAGCTCTGATCTCTCTGATCTGCTCCCTCGCAGGCTGTTTACTGATGACGTCATATTCCGGCTCCCGCGGCATCAGTAAGCAGCCTGCGAGGGAGCAGATCAGAGAGATCAGAGCTCCCTCGCCACCTCGGCATCCAGTTCAGCCGCACGCCTCCCAGCAGCCCCACTGGACCACCAATGAGAGACCCACGCCAGCTCTCCAGGTAGGGAGTCTGGGTGGGAAATTTTAATTTAATTTAGATGATTAATTACTGTTAGTGTGTGTGTGCATGTGAGTGAGTGTGTCTGTCAGTCAGTGTGTGTGTGTATGTGTGTCTGTCAGTGTGTGAGTGTGTCTGTCAGTGTGTGAGTGAGTGTGTCTGTATGTGTATGTGTGTCTGTCAGTGTGTGTCTGTCAGTGAGTGTCTGTCTGTCAGTCAGTGTGTGTGTATGTGTGTGTCAGTATGTGAGTGAGTGTGTCTGTCAGTGTGTGTGTGTGTGTGTGTGTGTGTGTGTGTGTGTGTGTGTGTGTGTGTGTGTGTGTGTGTGTGTGTGTGTGTGTGTGTGTGTGTGTGTGTGTGTGTGTGTGTGTCTGTCTGTGTGTGTGTGTGTATGTGTGTGTGTGTGTGTGTGTGGTTCTGTCAGTGTGTGTGTGTGAGTGAGTGTGTCTGTCAGTATGTGCGTGTGTGCATGTGAGTACATGTGTCTGTCAGTGTCTGTGAGTTTGTGTGTGTGTGTGTTTGTCAATGAGTCTGTCAGTGTTTGTGTGTCTGTCAATGAATGAGTGTCAGATAAGTGAGTCTGGCTGTCAGAGATGTCTGTGTGTTTGTCATTGAGTGTGTGTGACTGTCAGTGTTTCTACACCCCTGACTGTAGCGTGGCCAAGCGGAGTGTACCGTGGTACAGGAACTTCTGTTTCCTGTACCTAGCAGGACTGACAGGAAAAGCTCACTGTACCGGGATTCGCTCCGCTCAGCCACGCTACAAGAAAGGTAGGAGGCACACCAGGAAGGGGAGGGGACCACTATGGGGGTGGGTGGCGCACCAAGGGACATGGAGAAGAGGGGAGAGATACCCTAAGGTACAGGAAAAGGAGGGAGGGGGGAGAGGAACACTAAGCGACAGGGAACAGAGGGGGGAGGGGAGAGGAACACTAAGGGACAGGGAAAGGAGGGGGGAAGGGAAAGGAACACTGAGGAACAGGGAAAGGAGGAGAGAAGGGAGAGGAACAGTAAGGGTCAGAGAAGGGAGGGGACCATTAAGGGACAGGGAGAGGGGCTGGATGTAAAAGAAACACACAGCGGGGCTTGAGAAGGAAAGAGACACACAAAGGAGCTGGGAAGAATAAAAGACACAAAGAGGAGAGATAGGAGACACACAAAGGCAAAAATAGGAGATAAAATACACTAAAGGGAGTCAGATATTTAAAAGACAGGATAAGAAACACAAAAGGGAGGTTAAGAGGCACATGGGCGAATATGTTTTTGGGGGGGGGGGAGGAAAAATGCATCTTCGCCTATGTACCCAAAATTCTTTGCACCGGCCCTGGTGACATAGTAGTCAGCATGACAATTGCACGCTCCCTCAAAATTTGCGACATCTGTGGCATTGTGCTGTGTGATAAAACTGCACATTTTAGAGTGGCCTTTTATTGAGGCCAGGCTAAAGCACACCTGTGCAATAATCATGCTGTCTAATCATCATCTTGAAATGCCAAACCTGTGAGGTGGATGGATTATCTAAGCATAGGAGAAGTGCTCACTAACACAGATTTAGACAGAATTGTGAACAATATTTGCAAAAATTGGCCATTTGTGTACATAGAAAAAGTCTTAGATCTTTGAGTTCAGCTCATGAAAAATGGGGGCAAAAACAAAAGTGTTGCATTTATAATTTTGTTCAGTGGATATTATCTATCTCTCTATTGGGTGTTCCATACGTCATTATAGTTTATTTTGATATTTCTAGAGAGTCCTTATCCTGTGATATAATCTGAAGGGTTTCCACAATCAATATCTGTACACATTACTATACAAGTTGTATATATTGAGTTTTTTTTATGATTGTGATTTATATAATATAGACCCCTCTTTCTGTTTATTGTTTCACTAACTGTGGGTGTTATTGTCAGATAGCACATTGGAGAGTTCTTCTGATTTATTGATAAATGTATAGTGGTTCCATTTTGGTTTTAAGAAACACTGCATGTTGTTTGCCCACTTGCACAGCACACACTTAAGTGAACTAATTCACTTCTTTTTCCAAACAGTTAACAAAACAACTGTAAGTTGGTAACCTTGAAAACCTAGACAAACACATACCTGGACAACTTGACATGTTTCATGTCTACACAATGCTTTCTCAACGCTGCTCTAAAAGAACAGCTTTTTTTTACTACCTGACACATATATTTTGTTGTGTTTTTTAATGGACTTTACTATATGACAAAATGTATTGGAATTTTAATAAAGAACATATTTGTATTTACAATATTATTCAGAAGTCTCCATATCCGAGTGCATAGATATAACACATCTACTCTTTTGCTTAGGTGAAGGGATCCTCCAGAGTGCACTGCGAAAACAATCAACAGGAGCAGTGGCTATCTACATATGTGACTTAAAGGGACACTATAGTCACCCAGACCACTTCAGCTCAATGAAGTGGTCTGGGGGCAAAGTCCCTCAGGTTTTAACCCTTCAGATGCAAACGTACATTAGGGGTTAAGCCAGCCTCTAGTGGCTGTCTTCCGGACAGCCACTAGAGGCGCATCTGCGATGATGGAGGCATACTATGCCTCCATCGCGCAGAGCATCCATAGGAAAGCATTGAAAAATGCTTTCCTATTGACAGCTTGAATCCGCGTGCGGCTCCCCTGACGTCGGCAGAGGGAGCTGACGTCAGCAGGGGGAGAGGTCACCAGCACCGAGGGAGCCCAGCGCTGGAATAAGGTAAGTGGCTGAAGGGGTTTTAACCCCTTCAGCGCCACGGGAGGGTGACCCTGAGGGTGGGGGCACCCTCAGGGCACTATAGCTTTGTTTTCCTGACAATATAGTGATCCTTTAATTTATGCTATTAAGTGATAGATGGAAAGTTATTATTGCTGAGGTAAAAGTGGCCATTTCTGTATGATTAGTAAGCCTATGCAAAATTATAGACAAGCTCTCTCCTTATTTAAGAAAACAATACTAGAAAGTAAAAGGGTTTCCCTTCTGGTCTGGGCTGTGCATGTGCCATGCTGTTGATCTGCAGGTGTCATTGTGATTGCATGGGCTGCCCTCTAGATGCATATTTATTTGTTATCTGTGATTTTTACTAATAAAATATTTACTGAAAGTGCAAATTATATTTTCACCTTGGTATGCAAAAAAACAAAACATGTTTATAAAACCACAAAGGGCCTTTAAAACTCACAAAAGTTAGTTAAATTGCATGTTTAATATAATTGGCAAGGTTGGCAGATTTTCAACCAATAACTTGCTATTACTGTATTAGTGCAGTACAAAATTATGTGAGGGATTATTTGCTGAACAATACATTTTCAGTTTAAACTGCTTAGTGTATAATCCCTTGCTGCAGCTACATATTATTGTTGAAAAGGGACAAAGGGAAGCAGCGCCTGAAAACTATCCTCAAAATCCAATCAGAAAAATTCAATAAGCAAAAGAGAGTACTCAAATGAAATATAGTGTAGTATTTTCAGATAGTTGGTGAGATAAATAAAATAAAAAACACTTACACCTTTCTTGAGCTAGTAATTAGCTCCAGATATATGCACTTGGATTGTATAATCCCCACCTGTGGATCTGTGGAATATCTTGATCTTGTGTGTGTGAGTCTTTAGAGTTGATAGTTGTTTTGGTATCTGGTGTGGTATAAGCTCCCAAGCTTAAAGTATTCAGGATGTATGCTTGTCAATACACCGGAGTGTAGCAGCAAAGGGTCACCGGAATATTCACCATATATAAAAGAATAAAAATATATATAGTGCTCTCTGTAGTAAAATAAATATAGGTGATAAAAGAAGATATATTCATTAGTGGAGATAATTGGGTTTTGCTCAATCCCTATAGTTTAGGTGGTATGTTCCTCACCAAGGAATATAATGTCATGATCTTCTGAATAAAAGCTAATGGATAATATCAGGAAAGTCCAAATATGTTTAAAAATAACAAAATGTATTGAAAATAAAGATTAAAACCATAAAAGGAATACATATTAATGCATTTTGCCAAAGATTTATAACATATTCCTCCTCACCTTGCGGTATATGCTCCCAGCGGCTGTGCGGCTGTACAAATGACTCTTGCAACATGTTCATGGACACCCGCCGCTGTGGATCCACGCCAAATTATACCCCCACATCCACCCAAGTTAGTGACGAGCTCGGCGTGCTCATGATGACACGCGGGAGACGTGCGCGCAAGTTTTGGGGTCAAAGGGCGTTCTCTGCCAATCAAAAATGTAAAGCACTTATTTAAGCTCAAAATTACTTTTCCTCATTGTCTTGTCATGGTTTCCCTAGTGGTTCGGGAGTGTGTTCCTGAGTGTATTATTTCTGGTATTTGACTTTGGCTTCGTTTTGACTTCCCTGTGTTCTGGTATCCCTGACTTCTGGCTTTCCCTTATCGTTGTGTCTCATTCTGTCCCCCCCGACCTCGGCTACTATCCTGACTATTCTTTGGTGCATTAAGTCCGGCCATTCTAAATACATTACCTTTTAGTCCTAGGTGTGACACAATTCTACATGCTGGAACAATTAGTAATCCTGACATTATGACAGGGCCATGGATCCTGTAGAATTGTGTCAGCACATAGCAGCTTGCGAGAGAAAGCTAGAGGAGAATGACCATCTTATGGATCAATTTGCCTAGGCTTTCAGTACGCTTCTTCCTCGCACAGCGCATCTGCAACCTGTCACCAACTATGTCACCTCCGCCTAATATACCTCCACCTATAGTACATAAGGCGCCTACTATCTTCCTATCTCCTCCCCCGCATTTTGATGGAAATATTCAAGAATGTCGGGATTCCTGAATCAAACTGAATATCATTTGAAGCCTGACCGGGATTGTTTCCCTCGGATAGAGCTCAAATTGGTTACCAAAAGAATCAACTTAAAGGTAAAGCCTTAGCTTGGGCCAATCCATTATGGGAGAGTAATAGGGAGTATCGCACACAACTACCAGGAATTCTATGTGTCGTCTTGCTCAGAAATGCTTGACTTGAGAAAGGGAGGTTCTCCCTAAAGCTTGTCATTAAAAAACTTATGTTAGTCCAATAGAAAAGGTATTACAAGACACAAATTGTATTTTTTTTTTTACATCTACATCACTGGACTAATACGGCTACAATCTCTACTTAAAAAATTGAATGAATTTATAACATTTGTCATTGATAATAGATTAAGAACTAGAGAAACTACCATAAATAGAACTAGACGTATGGCTATGTCACTAGCACCTTGTTTTTCCAGACTCATTGTTCCTGATCCTCCTGTTCAGTCCAAAACCCGAACTCATGCAGTTAGGGGTCACTAGACTGTCAGCAGCAGAAAGACAATATAGGAGGGCCTATGTCTATACTGCGGTAGAAGAGAACATATGAGGAGTGCTTGTCCCATACGTCTGGAAAACTTCCGCACCTAAGAACCTTAAGGGGACAGGTCTTAGGTGTAATAGAAACATAGAAACATAGAATGTGACGGCAGATAAGAACCACTCGGCCCATCTAGTCTGCCCAATTTTCTAAAAACTTTCATTAGTCCCTAGCCTTATCTTATAGTTAGGATAGCCTTATGCCTACATCCTCTGGGAATAACAAAAATAGATTCCTCCTCGATATTACGATTAAATGTAACAAGAAGAACTTTTCATGCAAGGCCCTGATGGACTCAGGTGCGGCAGGAAACTTCATTGATGTACTTTTTGTAAAATTAAAATACTATGCCTATCAAGGAGAGACTATCACCCTTGGCCATTGAGGCTATTGATGGGAGACCACTCTCTCAACCCTTAATTACCTATGAAACCTTACCCATTAAAATTGGTAGTTCAAGTTGGTAGTTGCAAATGGCATTAAGTGACTTTACAATTGAGCATACATCCATCTTATAGGCATACAAAGAAACATACAAATGAATTGCCCCTTACTAATCACAGTACCCCTCATTATATCTCGTTGTGTGGTGTTTTGCTTAGTCTTGGGCAGGTAAAGAGTAGAAGATTTTACTATAATTGATTGAGTTCTGTGAGGTATTTTGAGGGAGGGGGCGACTGGTGGTTGTGTTAGCCGGGGGGGTGGAGGGGAGGGGGCATTTCAGCTCACGTTGTTAGGTCGTGGAGGTATTGGGTCTGTGGGTGCCAGGTTGCTGTGTAGAGATGGTATTGATTTGTGAGGTAGTAGCAAGTCTCTTCCAGACCCTTGGTGTTTTCCACCCTTTGCGGCTAGTAGGGGGATGTGGTTGTTTCCATAGGGCTGGGATGAGCTGGTTTGCCGCTGTGATAAGGTGTAGCAGTAAGGCTGAGGTGTATTTTGGCGTGGCTAGTGGAGGTAGGAGGTACAGATAATTATCTGGGTTGAGAGGGATGTTTATCCCTAGTATGGTGTGGATCAGGCCTGAGACGCGTGTCCAGAATTTTTGTATCTCTGTCACGATCACCAAATGTGTGTCGCCGTGCCGTTGGGTTTGTAGCATCTCCAGTATTGGTTTGAGAGTGTGTGAAAGAGAGAATGTAGTTTTGATGGTTGGTAGTGCCATCTCATTCTTTTATGGCGACTTTCTTGGGCTCTCGTGTTTTTTGAGGATTTGTAGATTTGACTGAATATTTTTTTCGCCATTTATCTAGTGAAATTTCTATGTTTAATTCCTTTTCCCATGTTGTGGTGAAGGCTGGTAGGGAATGTGGTCGTGTTGATAGGATTATGGCATACATCATCGAAATGAGTTTTTTCTTTATGGACTGGTTAGAGCAGTATTGTTCGAAAACTGTTTGGGCACGGTTGGTGCTGTAAGCTAGTGGACCTGATTGAATGAAGTGTGTGAGCTGGCGGTACTGGAATTGTTGGATTGACGTTTGCGATTGTATGAGGGTGTGTAGGGGTTTGATGTGTTGTGTCCCTGTGCCTTCCACTGTGTTCCCCAATGTGAGATATGCTGACTTGTGGAAGAGCTTGAATGTCTTGTCATCGTCCCCAGGTTGAAATAGGAGGTTGTGCGTGATCTGATATAGTGGGGATGGGTACGGAGATATTTGTTCATGTGTACGTAGTGTTGCCCACATGTGTAGTGTGGGGGTGATAGTGGGGTGAGGGTTATGGAGCAATAGCGTTTGTCCCGATTTGTGCCAGGGTATCATATAGATGGGCACCCGAAAGAAAGCGTTTTCGAGTTGTATCCATTGCTTTGTAGAGTGTGGGTATGACCATTCATAGATTCTAGTTAAGAGAATTGCTTTGTGGTAATTTTCAATGTCTGGTAATCCCAGGCCTCCCTCGTCCTTCAGTCTTGTGAGAAGTGTATAAGATAGTCTTGGGTTTTTATGAGCTCAGATGTAAGTCATGAGTGTCTTACGGACTGTATTGAACCAGGTCTTTCGGAGTGTTATGGGGAGCACCTGTAGCATGTACAGGAGTCTGAGTAGAATGTTCATCTTTAGGATATTTATCCTGCAAAACCATCCAAACTGTGGCTTGTTCCAGGCTGTGTGGTCTGTGTTTATGGCTTTCAGCAGGTCAGGGAAGTTATCTCAAATAATTGGTGTAGATCTCTAATAATGTGGATTCCTAAGTATTTTATGCGGTTTTCGGCCCAGGCGACCTGGTGGTCGTGTTGTAATGTGGCTTTATCTTGCACTGGAGTGTGTATTGGGAGGATCTCACACTTACTGAGGTTTGCCTTAAAGTTAGAGAGTTCGCTATATGTGTTCATCTCTGACATTAGGTGTGGTATCGAGGTCACTGGGTTCGAGAGTGAAAAAAGCATATCTTCTGCAAATGCAGCTATCTAATGTTCCTTGTTTCCTACCTGGATACCCTTGATGTTGGTGTTGTCCCGAATCCCCTGTAGAAATGGTTCTAGGACTAGGACAAAGAGGAGTGGGGAGAGGGGGCAGCCCTGCCTGGTGCCGTTCGATATTGGTATTTGACCTGAAAGTTGTCCATTGATTCAAATGTTGGGCTTGGGGTGTGAGTATATTGCTCCAATTCATTTTTGCTAATTGGGTCCAAATCCCAGATTTTGTAATGTTTGCAACATTAAGGTCCAGTCTACCCTGTCGAAGGCCTTTTTGGCATCTATTGACAGGAGCAGACTGGGGCCCCTGGAGCGTGTAGCATAGTGTATGAGGTTTAGAATCCTGGTGGTGTTAAGTTTGTCTTCCCTGCCTGGTATGAAGCCGGATTGGTCTGCGCGTACCAACACCTGGAGAAGCGGGCGAAGCCTGTTAGCCAATACTTTTGTGAAGAGTTTAAGGTCGATATTTATTAGTGAAGTCGGCCTTTAACTACCGCATTGAGTTAGGTCTTTGCCCGGTTTTGGTATTAAAGTAATCGGTGCGTTTAGGGCTTTTGATGGAAGGGTGTTGGTTTGTAGTAGGGAGTTAAAGGACTTTAGGAAGTGAGGTGCGAGGGTCGTGTAATATTTTGCAGGGTTTTTCCCCAGTGGCAGGTGTTTAATTCCATCTAGACATTCTTCTATTAAGATGGGGTGTTCCAGGGAGTCTTTCAGGTTGTTTGGTAGGGCAGTCCGTATTCTGTTCTCGAGGAAAGACTGTATGTCTTGTGCCAGTGGGGGGTTTGTCTGAGTTTGTACAGGGAAGAATAGTAGTCTTGGAAGGCTTTTGAGATATCAGTCATTATCAGCTCTTTCCCCCCTGGGCATAATATAGGCCTCTTGTTCTAGTTAGTGCGTGCTTTGTGCGTATGTTTAGTATGTTATTAAGTTCCGTTCTTTTCTCTAGTATCTGTTTATATAATGGCAGGGTAGCATCCCGTTTATGTGTTTCTTCCAAGGATCTGATTTCTTTGATTAGGTAAGTGGATTCAACTTACCGCTGTTTTTTGTGTTTGGACGCGATTTGGATGATTGTTCCCCTGATGGTACTTTTACGGGCTTCCCATATAACCGGGTGTGGAGATTCTGGGCTTGTGTTTAATTTTGAAATATTGGATTAGCCCTTCCTTAATTTGTGATGGTATGTAGGGTGTGTTTATCTTTCATTGTGTTCTGGTGGGGTGTAAAGTTGGGATAGTTATGGTCGTAGATAGTGGGGCGTGGTCTAACCAGGTTATTGTGGCATAGTCACAGGCTGTTATGAGGTTTAAAAATCTATGTGGGATTAAAAGCATATCGATTCTGGAATATAAACCGGAGGAGTGGGAGTAATATGAGTAGTCTCGTTGTGTTGGATAGGAGATTCGCCAGTAGTCATATAATTGGTATGAGTCTAAGAGTTTCTAGATACAGTTTCTTGTCAAAGCTTGATATGTTTGGGCCTGGGAGGTGGTATCTAGCGCCCCATCCAGGGAGATATTTAAGTCCCCTCCCAGTATCAAGGGACCCTCCGTGAAGGTTTCTAGTTTACTTAGTACTTTGCGTAGGGTGGGAGTTTGTTTCCTATTGGGGAGATAGATGTTGGCTAAAGTGGTGGGTGTGTTCCCTATCTGTCCTTTAAGGAATATAAATCTGCCACTGTTGTCTGTTCAGTAGTCTTTGTATGTAAATGGGAGGTGGGGGGAAAGGAGGATTGCCACCCCTCTAGATTTCAAACCAGTGTAATTACTAAAGTAGCCTTTGGTGAAAAATCTGGACCTGAGTGCGGGAGCGGAGTCCTTGCGGAAGTGTGTTTCTTGTATAAATACCACGTCGGCTTTGCGTCTGTGATAGTCTGTAAGCCTCATGTGTCGTTTTTCCGAGGTATTCAGGTCCCTGGCATTGTGTGATATGACGGATATAGTAGCCATTACCCTGTATGGGCTGGGATGGGGGGGAGTGTTTTAGGTCAACCTCTGATCTAAACCAGTTGTTCTCGTATCCCCTGTAATTCAATACACAGTATGCAAGTTATAGACAGTTTTAATAGGCAAAGTAATCCGAATATATAAACTTTGAATAAAACAACAATGTGATGAATACAAGTTCAATTTTTGTCCATCATCAATGAACTAATTACAATCGGCCGGTTCTAGCTCTGAACTGGTAGATAAAATCTTTTAGTGTTTGGTGATAGTTACATTTGCGCAACTAAATGAACTGGTGTCTGCCCCTGAGATGTCCCTGAGTCTGCAGCAGGCTAATATGAATGACACCGTTGGTAGCGAGGGGGGGAGGAGGGTGTGGGCTTGTTTGAAGGTGAGTCTGTTTTGCTATAGGACTAAGTCATCCGGTTCTGGGTTGGTTGGCAACTCACTGATACTAAAGTACAAACACAACAGAAAAATGGTGGATTGGCGCTTAACACCAAAGAATAGGCAACTACCCCCAGTGCCTAAAATCACTAAATGGCACTCAGATATAAAGTGAAAGAAAAGAGTATAGGGGGGTGCAAAGAAAATATACAATATTTTGCTGTATACTTAGTATAGTGAGTGGAACACCTCCTTATCTTCCTACAATAGAAACGTATACATTGTATAATACTGTTACACAAGGAATAAATTTATCAATTTGAAGGTATTGGGTCACTCACAATATGCAGAGCCACATGATGTAGGCTCTGACTTCAGTGGCAGATGAATAATAAGCTTATTCTGGCTTTCGAATTCCTAGACAGGATAGCTCCTTTTCAGCCCTTCAATAACTTCCAGGATATCCAATATATTGAAAACAAATATAAACTTTACTGGATATACAATAACACAGGAAACAGAAATAAGCTTAAAATAACATAAAATGAAAAGTCCACAACACTAACGTGTTTCGACCTCCAGGTCTTTATCAAAGTGTGTGGTGAATGCTGGTCTTCCTTTCTTTAAATAGTATATCAGGTGTCCAGTTTGGCGCCGTTTACCGGCGTCCGTCATCACTTCCGGATCTGCCGAACTTCCGCGTCATGTGATTCTCTGTCCGATCACCTGATTCCGATGGCGTGCATATTGATGTCACTTCCGGGTTCTCGGTCTTCTCTTTTAGAATCCCTAAACATTACTAGCACTAACAATTTCGCCATATTTAAAGTGGGAAAAGCCCGGCAACATACAAATGAGCTTCAAATAAAATAATACATTAATATATATAATACCCAAATTTAATGTTGTTTTTTATAATATTAGAAGAAACAATAAACAAGCAAAATATTACAAAATATAGCAAGAGAACATTCTCTCAAATAAACATCTATAATATAAGGAGGAGGGTCCCCTTAAAGTGAAATCCACTTATAATAGGAACTTAAATTGATAATTTTAGCTGCAAAATGAGGCTTTCTCAAATTTAAATAAAATAATACAATGTATATAATATAGACATAGCATATCTGCGGGAGACAAGGAAACAAGAAAAAAGTTAATTTTTAAATTCCACACACTTTGATAAAGACCTGGAGGTCGAAACGCGTTAGTGTTGTGGACTTTTCATTTTATGTTATTTTAAGCTTATTTCTGTTTCCTGTGTTATTTTATATTCAGTAAAGTTTATATCTTGGAAGTTATTGAAGGGCTGAAAAGGAGCTATCCTGTCTAGGAATTCGAAAGCCAGAATAAGCTTATTATTCATCTTCCATTGAAGTCAGAGCCAGCTTCATGTGGCTCTGCATATTGTGAGTGACCCAATAACTTCAAATTGATAATTTTTTCCTTGTGTAACAGTATTATACTATGTATATGTTTCTATTGTAGGAAGATCAGGAGGTGTTCCACTCACTATACTAAGTATACAGCAACATATTGTATATTTTCTTTGCACCCCCCTATACTCTTTTCTTTGACTCACTGATACTGTTTTCTCCAGTATTAAGTCAAGGTCAATTATTAGGTACCCGGGTGGAGTTTACGGGAGGAGGATGTAGCTTAGTGGAGGAGGATGTCATGGTTAAATGTATGGGGGAGGTAGCGGTTAGAGGTACATGTCCTGGTCCCAGATTGGTGGAGGGGGTATTTGACACAGTCAGGAGGGGTATTGTGCATATTTACTTATTATTATTATTTTTTATTTATTTTTTATTTCCTACTCTATTTGTGGATCTTTCTTGAAACCCTGTACATCATGTCTTTATGGTCTCACTTGTAACATTCCCTTCTGTCGATCTGTCGTTGGTAACTACCCTCTTTGTTATGTGACATGTGTGGTTGTGGTACACAGGTACTTATACATAGATATAGATAATCATACGACCTGGAGATGAGAGACCATGTGGGGTCCTCTTGGCATTAGGCAAGCAGCTTGTGGCGACAGTGGTATGACAGTCTCGGATGGGCTGCATGCAAAGGCCTGGCATTTTCCTGTGGGCTTAGGCCTGCCAGAAGGTATATATTCCGGTGTGAGTTTGTCTGTGTTTCTGCGGCGTTGTGAGTGGATGATGGTACATAACAGGGATAAGTCTCCTTTGGGGTTGTGGGGTGCAGGGTGACCACCTGGGAACAATATGTGTACGTAGTTTAGTCCTCCACAGCACCTCTTGATCGCCTCTCTTCTCGTTGTGGGAGGCCTGGTTGTCCGGTTCTCTGTTTCTTCATCGGTGAACGCCATCTTTGGCCTTGTGGATGTGTAGTAGGAGATGCTGCTGGGTCAGGAGCATACCAATCCATGATGAGAGAGTCATTCAGGTTTAGTGCCCTAGTGAATGGTGCTATATCTTGGTGCGTGGATATTGTGAACGTGGATCCTCTGACGTTCACAATTAGAGCGAACGGGAATCCCCACCTGTAGCGAATATTTCTTCTTCTCAACTGATCTGTAATAGGTCTCAGGGCTCTTCTCGCTTGGAGGCTGAGCCAGGAGAGGTCTGGATAGATTTGGATTTCTTGGCCGTGGAAAAGTAGAGGGGAGGTGATATCCCTCAGTTTTCACAAGATTTCTTCTTTGAGTGAGAAGTAGTGGATGCTACAGATGACGTCACATGGTGTTTCACCTGTACCATTTTTAGATCTCAGCTATCTGTGTGCCCTATCGAGGGTTACCGGTGTGTCCGGTGGGCGGCTCAGAATCAAGTTGAAAAGGGTAGTCAGTTGATTAGGTAGGTTTTAATTATCTGCCTCAGGTAGCCCTCTTTTGCGGAGCTTATTCCTCCGCCCTCCATTGTCTATGTCGTCTAATGATCTTTGTATCATGGACAGGTGCCTGTCATGGGTGTTAACTTTGGAGGCTAGGTCCTGTATCTGGGTCTGGTATGAGCCCCTTTCATCCTCTAGGTCAGTGATGGTGAACCTATGGCACGCGTGCCACAGGTGGCACGCCGTGCCCTCTCTGTCGGCATGCGGCCATAGGTTAGCCATCAATGCAGAGTAGGCACCTGCCTGCCCAAAATGGCAGGTGCCTACTCTGCTTCCGTGTCGGGGGGCAGGGGGAGGGATCTGTGAAGCAGATCCCCTGTCCTCCTGCGAGCAAGCTGTGTGGAGCGTTGGCGCGCGTTACCATGGCAATGCTCCACACAGCATCGCGCAGGAGGACAGGGGAGCTGCTCCCTACAGAATTTGCCACCACTGGACTTCCAGGGATGACTGTGCCCCCCCTCCTTCATTAAAGGTAAGAAGGAGGGAGGGGGGATACTGATGTAGCATACTTTTTTTTTTAAAACACCTTTACCCCCCCACAAAGTACCCCTTCCCCCACAAAGCACCCCTACCCCCACACACACAGTACCCCTACCCCCCACACAGTACCCCTAACCCCCACACAGTACCCCTAACCCCCACACAGCACCCCTACCCCACACATCACCCCTACCCCCCACACAGTACCCCTAACCCTCACACACACAGTATCCCTACCCCCACAGCACCCCTACCCTCCACACACAGTACCCCTATCCCCACACAGTACCCCTAATCCTCACACAGTACCCTACCCCCCACACACAGCACCCCTACCCCCACAGTACCCCTACTACCACACAGCACACCTGTCCCCCACACACACAGTACTCCTACCCCACACCCAGCATCCCTTCCCCCACACCCAGCACCCCTACCCCCCACACACAGCACCCCTACCCCTACCACACACAGCACCTCTACTCCACACACAGCACAGTACCCCTCTCACACACACACAGCACCCTTCACACACACACAGCAACCCTCAGACACACCACACCCCCCCCCACACACAGCACCCCACACACACAGCACCACACACACAGCACCCCACACACAAACACATACACTGCACCCCTCAATGCAGTATGTGTGTGTGTGTGTATTCAGCAGTCTGTGTGTGTGTGTGTGTGTGTGTGTGTGTGTATTCAGTGGACTGTCTGTGTGTATTCAGCAGACTGTGTGTGTGTGTGTATTCAGCGGACTGTGTGTGTGTATGTATTCAGCAGCCTGTGTGTGTGTATTCAGCAGTCTGTATGTATGTGTATTCAGCAGACTGTGTGTGTGTGTGTATTCATCAGTCTCTGTATTCATCAGTCTTGTGTGTGTGTATTCAGCAGACTGTGTGTATGTATTCAGCAGTTCAGTTCTTTTAAAACAAAAGCTGTTAATTAGTTCGGACAACTGGATGAGTTGTTTTTTCTAAACTTAAACCTCAGTATTCAGGTTTAATTGCCGTGTTGGCACTTTGAGGGGAAAAAAAGTTGGCATGTATTGCTATTTGGGCACTCGGGCTCAAAAAGGTTTGCCATCACTGCTCTAGATCTTGCACCCTTTGGCCTACCTGTTTGATCTCGGAGCTGAGGCCCTCCATTTTATGTTGGAACGTAGTTTCCAGCTTCCCTAGCATTTGTGCTAAGCCTGACCTGGATGATAGGTTCCTCAGGATTTCCTTAATGTCGATGTGTGTGGAATTCATGGAGCTCTCAGAGGCAGTGGGGCTTGGCGGATCTGAATCCGTGTGGGCCGCCGCCGGCACCATATTGGATTCCCCATGGTCTGACACGCGGTCGGCATATTCTTTGAAGATGCAGGTTACCGATCCCGGTTTGCGGTTTGCAGGGGTGTCTTCCCCAGGTGCGTGTGAGCATTTTGCTGCCGTTTGGGATTCCCCATAGTGGTATAATTCTTCCGATATTGTTGATTTCTGCCCGGGAAGCTTGGAGCTGAATCAATGTGCGGCCATTCAGTCCGGCTGCTAGCCACACCCCCTCCCTTAGTTCTTATTTTTATACGTGAAATTTTCCGATTACATGGCATCCCTCACAATATTGTCTCTGACAGAGTTTCTCAGTTTGTGTCTCGGTTTTGGAGGGCTTTCAATAAACATTTGGGTATTGAATTGTCATTTTCTTCCTCTTACCAACCCCAGACCAATGGCATGGCTGAGAGGGCTAACCAGTCTCTGGAATTATATTTGTGTTGTTTTGTTAATGGCACTCAAGATAATTGGTCCGAATTACTTCCCTGGGCCAAGTTTGCTAAAAATAATGCTAATCATGACTCTTCTGGTCATAGTCCTTTTTTCATTAATAACGGTCATCATCCTACTTTACTATCTGCTGTTTTCTCTGACACGGCTGCACCTGCTCTGGATGATCACCTAGCTTCTATCCGTGAGACGGGACCAAGGTTCACTCCACTCTGGAAACTGTGGCTGATTGTTTCAAGTATTATGTTGATAAACGGCGATGTGCCAACCCTGTTTACCAAATAGGTGAGAGGGTGTGGTTATCATTGCGCAACGTTAAGCTGAAAGTTCCTAGCATGAAGTTTGCTCCCAGGTTCCTTGGTCCGTTCCGTATCATTAGGAGAATTAATCTTGTTTTATTCTCTGGCACTTCCTGCCTCTTTGCATATCCTCAACACCTTTCACGTCTCCTTGCTCAAACCACTTGTTTGTAATAGATATACTGTCCCAAGTATCCCCCCTCCTCCATTGGTTGTTTCTGGACAGGAGGAGTATGAGGTCTCCTCCATAATTGATTCCAGGTTTTCTCATGGCACCTTGTGGCGAAACCAACCTCACCACTGCGAACTGGAGAAGCCTGGTTGCTCGCCTGCTCCCTTTGGACTATGGCCCTGCAGGTTAAACCGTTTATTTCCCCTGCAGAAAGGCTTATTTGTGTGATCTGAGTGCCATTCATCTAATAATGTGCACTCAGATCCCAGCTATCTGGGGATATGTGAAATGTCTGTGTGTTATGTGTAAATGTGACTTTATGTATTTTAAAGTGTTTTGTGTCTTTTGCAACCATGTGCTTAATGGAGTCTTGTGTCTGTCCTGGGAGATAATTGAATTACTTATCTCCAGGATAGAAGACTCTGAAACTGGTTTGGGCCAGAAAGCCATGCTTCATTTAGTCACAAAGGACTTTCCCTTAACTTTTGAACCCCTGGTCTGATTCGTGCCATTTTTAATATGTTGTTCCCCTGAATGGATTGATTATGAAAATGTATGTTTTATGTTTGTGACATGTATATTTTAGAAGTTATAAATATTGTGTAAAAACTGTATTCCTCTGCCGGTGATAATGAGATTACCCATTGTGTTCAGTAATCATATCACCTGCAGAGGGGAGGATTTTGTGTGGGAGTGTCTGGGTGTATTGTACGGATTGATTGGTTGTTTTGTAACACCCTGTGGGCTGTATTATGTTTGTGGATTGGGAATAAAAGAGACTGTATGTGACAGTACAGGGAGTTCCTGTTTTAACCCTCAAAGTGAAGTGTCGTCTCATTATTGGGGGAAGGATTTATTGTATGCTGTTCCAGTTTGACTGCTAGGAGAGTAAACCTATTCGTATGGTTCCTATTCAACTGTCTACAGCATTCATATGCTTGGGAGGATTCATATGCTTCTCCGGTTCGGTGGTTGTGGTGTCTGCTGCAGTGCTTGGAGTCCTCAGGAAGCGCTAGGAGCATCCTTTAACGGAGGTACCCAGTCGGGGTGCCAGGCGATCCGTTACACACCTCACAGTATTTGGTTGATTGGAGGGGGTATGGGCCTGCTGAATGTTCTTGGGTTCCGGCCTCTGACATCCATGCTGGCCGCAAAAGTCGTTCTTTTCATGACAAATTTCCTCTCAAGCCTGGTCCTGCCCACCCGGTGGGCTGTCTTCAGGTGGGGGGTAATGTAACATATTCCTCCTCACCTTGCGATATTTGCATCCAGCGGCCATGCATCTGTACAAATGACTCTTGCAACATGTTAATGGATGCTGGCCATTGCGGTTCCACGCCAAATTATACCCCCACGTCCACCCACGTTAATGACGATGATGGCGTGAGTGTGACGTCACGCGGGAGACGTGAGCGCACGTTTTGGAGTTAAAGCACTTATTTAAGCTCAAAATTACTTTTCCTCATTGCCCTGTCGTGGTTTCCCTTGTGGTTGTCCAAGAGTGTGTTCCTGAGCGTTTTATTTATGGTATTTGACTTTGGCTTCCTTTTGAACTTCCCATTCTGGTATCTGGTATCCCTGACTTCTGGCTTTCCCTTATCTTTGTGTCTCATTCTGTCCACCCGACCTCGGCTATTATCCTGACTATTCTTTGGTGCTTTAAGTCCAACCATTCTAAGGCCTGGTAATAGTTACCTTTTAGTCCTAGATGTGACACAATTCTATGTGCTGGATTAATTAGTAATCCTAACAAAATATCACTTTAAAGGAACACTATAGTCACCGAAATTACTTTAGCTAAATAAAGCAGCTTTTGTGTATAGATAATTCACCTGCAATTTTACTGCTCAATTCACTGTCATTTAGGAGTTAAATCACTTTGTTTCTGTTTATGCAGCCCTAGCCACACCTCCCCTGGCTATGATTGACAGAGCCTGCATGAAAAAAAAAACTGGTTTCACTTTCAAACAGATGTAATTTACCTTAAATAATTGTATCTCAATCTCTAAATTGAACTTTAATCACATACAGGAGGCTCTTGCAGGGTCTAGCAAGCTATTAACATAGCAGGGGATAAGAAAATCTTAATTAAACAGAACTTGCAATAAAGAAAGCCTAAATAGGGCTCTCTTTACAGGAAGTGTTTATGGAAGGCTGTGCAAGTCACATGCAGGGAGGTGTGACTAGGATTCATAAACAAAGGGATTTAACTCCCAAATGGCAGAGGATTGAGCAGTGAGGCTTAAGGGGCATGTTCTATACACCAAAACTGCTTCATTACGCTTAAGTTGTTCAGGTGACTATAGTGTCCCTTTAAAAAGCCTGTTCTGTTTGGTGACATGCATTAATGTTTATTCATTTTATGCTTTAACCCCTTAAGGACACATGACATGTGTGACATGTCATGATTCCCTTTTATTCCAGAAGTTTGGTCCTTAAGGGGTTAAATATTTATTTTCAATATTTTTAATCATATTTGGACCTTCCTGATTTGCAGATGAAAGTGCAGGAGAAAACATCTAATATGGTGGTATGTGATCCAACTAACCTTTTGCACTTTTGTAGCAACACATTAAGTCTTTGAGATGCAGGCAGTGCAAATTAATGATGCTTCACTTTGTTGAATATGCTCAGACACACAACCACATTTAAAGAAGCTAATTTTTCTGTAAAAATCACAATTATTTCCTGCAACCTTGCTATTTTGACTGGACAAATATGCCATATAAAATATTTCTTCACATAGCACCTTTATCTCTTTTACACTGTCCATCCTTCCTTATTCCACCACATTCACTTCCCAGGTCGAACAAGCATATCAATGTGATACAACCTCATTGTATGTTTTAATTTAATTTGCTTCATGTCATACTGCCTCTCTGAAGACAATCATGTGCTTTAAATGTCTGGCTGAAAATCCAAAAACATTTCATACATTAAAAACAAAGGTTCACGAAGACAAATTCTTGTAAAACAAATTCCATTATGAGATCTATATTTCACGCATCTTTCATCAGCTAAAAAGGACTTTCTCTATTGTTAATGTGAATAGTCAGAAAAAACATAGTGATAAAATAATAATAATAAAAAAAAGGAATCAACTCAGTGGCAATAACATGTTTTATTTTTCTTTATCAAATTGCCATCTTACCTGGAAAACAAATGAAGCTAACTTGATACAAAATGAAAGCTTTATCCTGGCCGGATATATGTCCTGAATACACATAGAGCATCTGCCAGTATAAATTTTGATTTATTTCAGAGTCTCTTAGCTAGCTGCATGATTCCAAGCTAAATGTATTATATAAAATAAACCATTCTTATTAATATTATTAGTATTATGTTAAAAGTTATTTCTCATCTTACTAAAGCCTTGATTTAATCCCTATCGTTATGTTTTATCAGCAGATTATCGGCTCCTGATAAACATTTTATCATTTCAGATCTATTTCATTCCCACTATTAAAGGCTTAACAGAAGACAATAAACAATGTTTTGGGTAACGAATCTGAAGATTATATTTTCACTGAAAATATAGGCTTCGGCGATTCAATTTCATTTAATGATCACATTGCGACTGTTAAAAGGACTTATCAGATTCGATAGCTAAAAGCTGTTGATAAAAGCTGTTGATAAATAGTATTTGCCCACTGGCAGCAATATCAATCAGTAAGCAAATAGTTTAAAAAAAACCTATGTGGTTTATTATGACTCCATATTAGTAAAAGGAAAGTTTTAAACACGGCGATGGCAGGGGGCAAGTCTGCTAAACAGTAAGTGGCTAGTGGATGTTTTCTGTAATAAAAGACTAGCTACTGCCCAATCACTATTAAGGAGGACATGCCACAGATCCCCGACCTGTGAGCATCAACTATTTTCTGATGGTAGAATTAAATTAATTAAGCGATGGATTGTTTTGTTTCATGGAGGCATGAGATAAAAGTTTCCCCCAAAAATCAAAACATAAAAAAAATTGCATTTATTATATACTGTGAGGAATCCCACAAATACAATCATCCATCTCCCTGCCTATTTTCCTACACATAAAGGTTTAGTCACTTAACTGTGAACTGAGCACAACTGACCAGGGAATTTTAAATATCAGGCCTAAATATCTAAATGAAAAAAAATACAGGGTTGTTCATGTAAGTCAATGTTTTTTTTGGACTTAAATATTAAAGGCAACATTTAGTCTAAAATAGCTTATATGAAATGTTTCCCCATTTCACCTAAAGTAACTGCTTAAATAGTCTGCCTCAATGTTGCCATTAAGATTTCAGTTTGGTACATTTTGGACTTTACTGAATAATCCTGTGAGCTGCAGATTTTTTAAAAAGTAAAATTCCCTAGTCCTGCATCCATCTGGTATGCAAAAGTTCATCGCAAACTGAGTCTTTTTGTTTTTATACTTACTTGTTTATAGTACATTAATCCCCAAATTTCCCTACCACCATTATTCTTTATCACCTCTAGCGATGGATTATTTTTTATATTCTACCTAACTAAAACATCTCACTTTTATTCTATCATTTTAATGTCTATATGCCAAATTACAGTTTCATGTATGGTTCAGTTACAGAGAAAATGAATCAACATTTTCTAAAGATAGTTTTAGAAAAAAAACAAAAAACAAACAAACAACAAATGCATCGTTCATTTGATACTAGACAGAGAATACTCTCAAGGTTTAGGGACTGTAATAGAAATCATAACTTTCCCAATCATTTCTGCTGCTTGAATTTACTCCCATAAGAAATGACACCAGACCTTGGAGGATGTGTGCACAGCGATCCTTAGATCTGCTACAGAAATGCGGCTGTCAGAAAACTCTGTGGACCACGGATTAAATTACTTTCTGAGCAAAAGGAGTTTGTCCCAGTAATTCAGCCATCATTAAAGGACACCTGTCATACACTTGATATGCTTTTCCACTTGCCTTGAGCTAGGGAGTGCAATCAGAGAAGAATTAATGGCATCATATCAATTTCTTGGAAAGCAATTGTATTTTTTTTCTTTCATGAATTGGGTTGCAGGAAACATACAGAAGATATCTTAGGAACTGAGTAAGCAAGGTCAGTATTAGGACATCCAATTCCATTGAATTTATTTTTTTCATGCCCTCTATATACAGTTTGCGTACTGGTATTGAGTGTTTGTGTGGACAGCTAATGAAAATGTTTGTGATGCTAAAACCTCTGTAGATGTGAGCAGGTCAAAAACTATGACACTAGCTGAAGTTACCAGTTCAGTGGAAAACAGTTCTTTATCTCCACTCCAGTGACTGTGCTTTTACTTATATTAGCACCTTATATGACTCCTGCAGAGCGAAATGCAATATCCTGTTCTATTTCCCCATCTATCCAGAGTGTAAAAACATGCAAAGCACAACAGCTTTAGAAAATGTCATCTAACTGAATATCATCTGAAGCCCTTAACCAGTGCTCAAAATGCCCTCTAAGTGCTTCATATGCTGTGGTTAGTTGCAGATTGCCCCAGGGAACTGTGGAAACTTTATTTCGGAGGGCAATCACACTTTTTTCTATTATACATAAAATTTTAAATCCTTGTATTATTCAGCTTTTCACCATTTTGACATCATTAATGAGCTCCATTTTGTCTCTTGATAAGAACAATTATGCCTAGAGACATCCTTGAAATGCAGCAAAAGGGTAAATGTTTATTTCCTGCTTAACTCTCGTTTATCCATGCTCAGCTCTACCCATTGCTTAACTTTTCTTTATTTCTTCATTACACACATTTAGATGTATATACACAAATTATGTGGTTATAAAGAAAATGTTCAATGCTTTTTTAAGTTTGTGTCTAAATTTCAAACCAGTCCAGCCACAACCAGGCCAGTGCTAGAAGATGTAATCTATTAATTACAATAAACCATCAATTTGTTTTAAAAATAAATAAATGCTTCAACAATCTTCTTTGTATAACCTTCCTTTAGTCTTGCCCTCAAGTAAAAGTGTTTCTTATTTTCTTTCAAATAGACTACAATAAGAGCTGTTTATTCCACAAATATGTTCATATACTAGTTAGTATGCATCATATATAAAACCAAGACAATGAGTGAGCGCTAAACAACACAAATAAGCAGCAACCCTAAAAGGGAATCCCTCAAAAACCCTTTAGGATAAAACACAAAAAATACAGAAAAAGGGCTGTGCTTAGATAAAAAGTATAAAAGTCCAGATAAAATAAATAAATGAAGGAGAAGAGGTCTTATCTTGCAATGTCCGTAGTGCTTAGTCCGAAACAGTAATCTTGCTTACTGTCTTTCTTGTGGACTGTCTCGTATGTAAGAGATAAAAACAGATACAAAACCACAATGGTGCAGTATATCTTAATGTGAAAAGAATAAAATATAAAAGCTTGATTGCGAACTCACATATCCAAGAGCTAGAACCTGCTCTGGTATAGAAGGCGTACAGCGGTATAGATCCCCGCTTATGGGATATGGAATGGTTATCCTTCACGTATTTCCTCCTTCCGTGGTGTAAGAAATGCTCAAATAAAAAAAGACAGCCAATAGTGTTCTCGGCCGGCGTCGAACTACACATCCCACTATTCCCTTCGGTTTCGATGCCGGTCATGTGACCGTGCATCACATAGTTTTTTGCACTAACCACTGATTGTTTTTAAAGTTTAATTATATGATGTACAAAGTCTTTTTTAGTTCTTTTCTTATGCATATTATTTATCATGTTTTATTAGTGTTTTATTGAATGTAATTCTTTACTGCAATCTGATTGGCTGTCCAAATTTTGGCGCCAATTTTTGAATTAATTGTATATGCTATTTAAATGATCTATTGCCAGGTATCAGGTCCTTTACCCATATTGATAACGCCGATTGGCGAAACGCGTTTATGGTTTTTTATATTGTGTAATGTTACAATTAAAGTATATTTTATAATCTTTTATTGTACCACTTATCTTTTAATACACATATAATTATTATTTCTACCTGGCATCATTCGCTGGACTCCAAGCAATCCTAGGTGGGGATTATTCCACCAGTGCGAAATATCAGGAGCAGTTGACCTGCTCCTGTCTTGTGAGTATCCATTTTTATTTTATTTTATATTTATTTTAATTTCATGCAGAGAACACTATTGGCTGTCTTTTTTTATTTGAGCATTTCTTACACCACGGAAGGAGGAAATACGTGAAGGATAACCATTCCATATCCCATAAGCGGGGATCTATACCGCTGTACGCCTTCTATACCAGAGCAGGTTCTAGCTCTTGGATATGTGAGTTCGCAATCAAGCTTTTATATTTTATTCTTTTCACATTAAGATATACTGCACCATTGTGGTTTTGTATCTGTTTTTATCTCTTAAATACGAGACAGTCCACAAGAAAGACAGAAAGCAAGATTACTGTTTCGGACTAAGCACTACGGACATTGCAAGATAAGACCTCTTCTCCTTCATTTATTTATTTTATCTGGACTTTTATACTTTTTATCTAAGCGCAGCCCTTTTTCTGTATTTTTTATGCATCATATATGTCTGCACACTTACCAAAACAACATTTTAGACAACTAAGAATGGAAAAAAATCTCAGTAATAGACCAGCTCAAACTCTAGAATCTGAGTTATGCATGTAATTAATAATTTTGAAGTGAGTTGGTTGAATAAAATGGAGAGCTGGAAAGGCTGAATGTAGTCTAGTTAAATTAGGCTGTAAATATTATTAGATACATGCAGCACAAATTTAAAGGAAAATTTAGAGGTCATCAAATAGATAAAACGTACTTAGTGTTTTGCTTGTATTTTTAGGATCAGCCCTCACACATGTTTTCAATATATTAAAATACATGTCAGACTTTAAAGAGGAACGGTTAATGTCAACGATATTGTTCTCTTCACCTAGGGCCAGATTTACCATTTTAGCAGACGCATGTTTTCAGTGCATTTTTGGAGCTCAAGGGGGTTGATGGGAGGTACCAGAAGCCTGTGCCAGCATTGCCTGTAGTCTAGTCAGCCTCTTTTTCTTGGTAGCAGAGCTTCAGAAACAGTTGTAGGTGTAAAACTGAGAACTTTCCCAGCTCTTGCAATGTGTGAGGCTGGACAGGAAGTGGAAAGGATAACAGCCCACTAACAGCCTCTTACACTGGAAGTGACTTGCAGTAGGAGCAAGGACAGCAATTAGCGATACACACTGCATTACAGCTCCTGCAGTTCTACTATCAATCACAGGAAGCTGACTGGTCTAGAGAAGACAAAACAAAGTTTAGTACTTTGCAAACAACCCTTCAAATTCCACATGCATTATAACCATATAACCTTACCCTACATTTAAAGGGACACTATAGTCACCAGAACAACTACAGCTTTTTGTTCTACAGAATTTGTTCTGGTTAGTAGATTCATTACCTTCAGGATTTTTGCAGTAAACACTGCTTGTTTCAGAGAAAATGCAGAGTTTACATTACAGCCTAGTGATAACTTCACTGGCCACTCCTCAGATAGCTGTTAGAGATCCTTCCTGGGTCATGGCTGCCTAAAATGCATCCAGACATTCAGTGTCTCCTTCCTCTGCATGCAGACACTGAACTTTCCTCATGAAGATTCATTGATTCAATTCATCTCTATGAGGATATGCTGATTGGCCAGGGCTGTGTTTGAATTGTGCTGGCTCTGACCCTGATCTGCCTCCTTGTCAGTCTCAGCCAATCCTATGGGGAAGTATTGTGATTGGATCAGGCTACCACTTCTGATGATGTCAGCAGGCAGTGGGCAGGTCTAAAGGAAATAGATTTTACTATATTTAGGGAGGCATGAGGGGACTAGGGTGGCTAGATGGTGGTTCTAACCCTATAGGGTCAGGAATACATTTTTGTATTCCTGACCCTATAGTGCTTCTTTAACCCCACATTTAAGCACTCAAAGTCTAAACCTGAAAAAAATTATTCATCTTAATTCTTGATTAACTCCTTTTAAACACTAAACACCAAATGTTCAAAAATACTAACATTAACCAAACACTAGCTCTAAACTAAATAATTTAAAAGACCCCTTACATGACTGCTTTTAATCTTTAAACACTTAACACCCTGTGTAAACAAACTCTGATGTTAACCCTTCTCAAACCTTAAACGCCCTTTACCTTAAAGGAAAACTATAGGTTAGGAATACAAATTGTCACTTACCTGAATCCAGTGCCGATGTCCCTCAGTGCTGGATCAGGCTCTGCCTCTGCTCTTCCTCCTCCGGGGACCTAATATGAATGTGTGGCCAGTACCTTGATCACATTAGGACAACCCCATAGTCAATGCTATTAATCAGCGCTTTCATATGTGGTTTTAGCTGATGCTGCATGAGGACCTCCAGCATCAGTTAGGTGACCAAAAGTTTCCTAATGACCTGGAAGTGCCTACAAGTGAACCCTTCAATGTAATTATTGCAGTTTCTCAATAACTGCAATAATTACCATTGCAATGTTAACCTGACAGGGGCACTGCACCCAGACCACTTCAATGAGCTGAAGTTGTCTGGGTGTCTATAGTGTCCCTTTAAAAAGACATTATAGGCACCCAGATCACTTCAGCTCATTGAAGTGGTCTGGGCACAGTGTCCCTTTGGCCCTTAGACCTGCAATTTAAAACATTGCAGTTTTAGAGAAACTGCATTGTTTACATTACAGTGCTAAGAGAGTCTCTAGGGGCTGTCTACCAGGATTTTACCAGACTTTAGGTCACCTAACTGATGCTGGACATCCTCACACTCTGCATGTGGACATTCCACATCAGTGAAAATCCCATAGGAAAGCATTGATTCAATACTTTCCTATAGGGAGAGCCTAATGCACTTGAGTCGCATGTACCTCGGAGGAAGTGGAGCACTGAAATCGGGTAATCGGTCATATTTGAGCATATGCCATGTATATGAAACTGGAAACGTTAACTCACCTGGCAAAGTATGTAAAGGAAAATACAATTTTCTACAGAAAATGAAAAAAAGCATTACCAATACTAGTTTACTAGGTTGTGTTAAAATTAAGGAAGTCACAGTTTCTCTTTAAACACTTTGTTGGCTTGCTCAACCTTTTCTATCGTGCCTATATTAAAACCTTAAGGACACTGGATGGAAATTTTCCATCATGGCAGTCCTGCCCTTTAGGACACATTTGCACTGCTCTAATAAAATGTTACTTTCTCCCTGCCCTTTGATCACTGCCTACAGTGATCAAAAAACAGATCACAGTATTTAACCCCAGAGAATTAACATTTATATTTCTCTATTTACATAAATAGTTTAAAAATATGTTTGTTAGTTCTGAGTTTGAGTTACTATTTATGTCCATCAAAACATTTGAGCTGTTGCAAAAACATGTTATGACTCATGAAAAAAAACAGATGCCCTAATAAACCTAAAGTGGCTATTACTAATGAACAACACATTGAGAAAGAAAGACATTGGTCACAGGAAATCTCAAGAACACACAACAGTGTAGATTAATGATTACACTGTGTACATCAGTTTGGCTTTGCGGCAAATAAATATCTGACCTAAAGCTCATCACAGGATAGATACCATATTACTGCTCATTGAATTACAGTTCAGGAAGGTTTATTATTATTTTAATTACTACATCTCTAATCCTTTAAAATAATGTTCTGAAGATAATATTCTTACAGTTAGGGAATCAGCAGAAGGTATGGTTGACTTCAAGCAATGGACTGGAGTGACTTCAAGGAGTGATTCTCAAACCAACATTAGGAATGATTAGTAAATATCAATTCCATACATCACCAGTAATCATATATATCTCTTTATTTAGAGTGGACAAAATAGAAATAAATCTATGCATTCAGCTGAAAGACAATGATTAAATTATAATTGAAGATTATACTAGCTTTAGTGTACTAATAATCTTAATTTTAGTAATGACAGGAGGCGAATATTTGCATATCTTTCTTTACTCAAAACTCCAGCAGCATAGTAACATAAACAACCAATCAGAAAAAAGATATAATGCCCATAAAAGGCCCTGTCTATGACATCACTTCCTCTTTCTTTGAAGCGAAACAATAAATAGCAATAGGAGACATAATCATATTACGTCAACAGTTCAACAACATATTAGAATATCCAACTCCACTAGTTCCGCGATGCAGAGGTATAGAAGGTGAATCTTTGTCACGATGAGAAGACGTTCACGCTGCAAGAAAAAGAAAAAGGTGAAAGGTATCTGGCGTGATAACTTGTCCGCATACAATAAGCATTAAGCATCTGACATACCAGCGAACATTAGAGTGTGAAACATATCAATATATATTTATTCTAACGCAATGATATTTAAGAATCTATAAACACAACATAATGCAAGGTTCACGTCTAATATTCAGCCAATACAAGACCCACAAGATACAGGTCTAAGTAGCAAACATACAAACCATACGTACTTACCTTCCTGAACATAAAGGACATATTCTGTTCAACACGAGGAACATGGGAGGGATTCTACAGGGTGGGAAATATTCGCCTCCTGTCATTACTAAAATTAAGATTATTAGTACACTAAAGCTAGTATAATCTTCAATTTTACCACATGACAGGAGGCTTCATATTTGCATTTTTAAAGCTTGAATTGACCAATGTGAAGGAAGCATGAGATGTTTGCCGAAAATAGAACGTTCTAAACGTACTCTCTCGCGCTCAGTCCGCGCAGCGTATAATGTCGGCTAGGGAAGCGTCGGCCGAAAAGGTTTGTGAGGCCGCTGCTCCCCTGACCGAGTGGGCTCCGAAACAAGGTTCGACGCTAAAGACAAAACCCCGCGGACCCATCTGGCCAGTGTTGCGGTAGACAGCGGTCCATGAGGGTTTACGTAAGAAGTCAGAAGGTGATCCGTCGAGTGAGTTCGAAGGGGGTAGAGATATTGGTGTACCCCATTGGCGTTCTGACCACGCATAGTGTGGCGTCTGACACAAAGCATGGGTATGACACTGAAGACGAATCAGACTTAGTTTGTCTCGACATGGTAAAGGTAACCCCGTCTGGTGTGAGAGAGAAACCATCCATATCGCAAGCCCTAACGTCCGCCACCGTCTAAATGAGGCGAGGCATAATAAGAAGGCTAGTTTGGCTGAAAGTTGCTTCAGTGACCAACAAGGATTGTCCGGCCATTCCCTAAGGAATCTCGGCACCACATCCACCTGCCAGAGGCGTGAATATTTGGGTGCCGGGATCTCGACAATTCGGCACCCCGCAGTAGTCGACAAACCAGTGTATCTTGACCTACTGGTCTGCCCTGTACCGGAACGTGCGCCGCCCACATGGCGGATCTGATCATGTTGAGGGATCGATATGACCGACCCAACGAGACCAGGTGTGACAGATAGTTGGGGATCAGTGGGACAGATGCGGTAAAGGGATCGGAATCCCTTTCCACACACCAATCACTCCAGGCCGACCAGGCAGAAATATAGCCTTTCCTGGTGCCGGGAGCCTATGAGTCCCATAGGAGGTCTTAGTTGATGCAATAGGTCGTGATCTGACCAGGAGCCCCTGAAGCCGTCCAGGCAACTAGTGTCAGTTGTCCTTCCATGACAAGGGAGTGGGCTCCCCCTCGAGGTCCCGTCAGAAGTAGAGGGAAGGTAGGGAGTAGTAGAGGGTCTTCGCGAGACATCTCCAGGCGATCCGGGAAATCACGGTTGGCCCTGCCCGAGGGGTGTCATGAGCAGGAGCGATATCTTGTGGGTGTGTGTGTGTATTGAAGCACCTTTGCTATTGTGGAGAAACGGCTGGGTCGCGTTTGCAGGGGTTCATCCATCGCCCCGTATCCGAAGGAAGAGTCAAAGATCGTTTTGCCAATCCAAGTTTGTATGTGAAGTAATCACCATCGAAATTCCATCCTCACTTCCGCCGACAGTGGGATCCAGTGGTCATATGAGTGAGCGGTGCGTACGTATCTCACCATCAGTCGTAGTGGGCCAGGGAATAACGCTTGTATGGAGGAGGAGAGGAGGAGAGGAGGAGAGGAATCCCACAATCCGACAGTTATCCTTATAGAGGCGCTCTTTGCCGTAGACTGACGCGGAACATAGTTCTCCAAGCCGATGTCGAAACTGAGGAACTGGCCCGATTCAGATGGAGAAGCGATCTTTGTCTGTGTACAACAAAAAATCCCTGGAGTCCCGAAAGTGAACAACAAATCTGTCTGCAAATGTAGTCTGGATTCATAAAGAATCAGCAAGTCTTCCAGGTATACGAGGCATCGCACGCCCAAATTTGCGGATGTGTGCCCTCACTGGTTACAGTAGGTTCGCGAGCACCACGGAGTCGTAAACTGCCGTGTTTGTCCTCACCATCGGGATCGGAGGAAAACTTCGGCAGTCCAGGGCAACGGGTACTGACAAGCGTGCGTCCTTGAGGTCTAGATGTGTAAACCAGTCGTTATCGCCTAGGAGGTCTTGTAGAAGACGAATTTCCTCCATCTTGCAGCATTTTTATACCATGTAGGAGTTCCATTGATGTAGTCTCCTGGCTTCTTCTTGACCAGGAAAAATTTGTTGGGGAAGCCTTCCCCTCCGTTGCGTGTTGAATTGCGCACCTCCTGAAGAGGGTGCAGATTTTCTTGTCCACGAGGCGTTCCTGTTCCGCCAGCGTGCGTAATGGAGGTGAAGGGGCGACCTGTACGGCTGTGATAAAACTCTATGACATAACCTTGTACTGTCTGGAGAACCCAGGTGACTTTGGTAGTCGTCTCCCAATTCTGTAAAACAGAGACAGGTTGCCGGTCATAATATTGGAAACAGTTAGTTATGTAGGTTGACACACTAGTAGATGAAGCGGATGGGTTCAGACTTGTTTTAGCGAGGTCTGGGTTTAGTGTGGTGAATAAATTCACGTGTTTTTTGAGTACTGCAATGAACACTACGTCGAATAGTAGGCCTTGTGCTTTTGGGCCGAATACTTGTCGTTCCTAGGTCCAATAGTGTGTTGTCGATGCGGCCCAGTACAGATTTGCGTCTGTCGGCGCATAGTGCGTCATTTACGTTGCCCAGGAGGCATATCGAGCATTGAGACCATTCTTTGGAGGTGGTAGGGTTGAGTTGTGTACCCTGGGGCAACTCGGTCTTGAGGCGTGCGCATCCTTCCATCCCCCGAGGGTTGTGCAGCCAATAGTGTTCGTCCAGGAACGTTCCGTCTTCGGCTACTCTGGTTTAGTGCCGCTACAGTTATCTCTGCCTCAGCCGCCGTCACGGAGTAAGGTTTCCCTAACTTACTTCGAGGAAGTGTGGGGAAGGTCTTGCCGTTCCATTTCCTCAGACGGTGAGCTGTCTTCGTGTCGCTCATCTACCATGTCCAAAGTACGTGGTGGGTAATAGTCTTTTTTGTCGGAAGATTGTGGCGGACGGGGTTTGGATTCCCGGTGCTCCGCCTATTTGGTCTGTTCGATGGGCATCTTGCCCTTGACCTTAGTGGCAGGGGGGCTGGAGCCCTTCCCTTGCCGTTTTGACTTGAAGGCTTGTGGGCCTGAGGTCTCCATCAAGCGGTGTGGGGTAGAGTTCATAACAGAACCTTCTCCACTGAGGCCGTTACTGTGGCGTTTATCATTGTCTCGAAATCTTGGGAACGTTGAGAGTGTCCACCATGACTCGTTCCCGTCCTGTTGGGAGATAGTGTGGGGGTCAGCACGTAGGGGTGTTAGACTCCTGGTAGAACTGGGGATCACCCAGGTAAAAAGAGGGGTCACCTCTATTAGTTTAATCTGGCTACTGAGAGCCGTGGTGCAGGCGCGACTGCCTGGTAGCGGTGTCGGTCTGGCTAGCCGGGTTCACCACAAATGTACGCCAGAGCTGTATGCAGGGTTTTAACTACACAGGCTTACTATATAGGCGCATGGGGCCTGTCTCCATAAGGTCTGCAGCCACAGGACCCATGTCTATTAGGCTGGGTTCATCCCAGGTGGTGTGCCATGGTAACCCAGAGGACACCCATATTATACTTATTGGCACCTTACAAGCATTGCATGCATATCTGGGAGTCATCCCAGGTGGTGTGCCATGAAAAATTACCCAGAGGACACCCACGTTCCATATGTACACTAGGCACAGAAAATATACATATATGTATCCCTGTGAAGGTTACACCGCAATACACTCAATTTTCTTAGTGATCCTGCCATCAAATCGCATCCGGCATGGTACTGTTGTTTTAATGTAAAACTGACAGGCAGTGTTTAACCCCTTAAAGACACATGAGATGTGCGACATGTCATGATTCCCTTTTATTCCAAAGTTAAACATCCATAGTTAAGGGTTAAACATCCATATATGTCTGTAGTAATCAGTGGTAAAGTTGAGGCGTAGGCCTCCATGCATATGATCGGGTTCACCCCGGGTGGTGTGCCATGGTAACCCAGAGGACACCCACATCAAAGGTAATGGTCTGTCAGTGACCTTGCATGCATATCTGGGGGGTCACCCCAGGTGGTGTGCCATGGTAACCCAGAGGACACCCACATCAAAGGTAATGGTCTGTCAGTGACTTTGCATGCATATCTGGGGGGTCACCCCAGGTGGTGTGCCATGGTAACCCAGAGGACACCCACATCAAAGGTAATGGTCTGTCAGTGACCTTGCATGCATATCTGGGGGGTCACCCCAGGTGGTGTGCCATGAAAAAAATACCCAGAGGACACCCACATAAATTTGCACCGTCAGGTACAGTAATATAATATGACCCTCTGTAGGGTACAATAATATAATATAATATGCCCTTTGTAGGGTACAGTAACATAATATGCCCTTCGTAGAGTACAGTGATATAGTTGATCTTGATATAGGTACAGTATATGTTTTGTATAACGACTGTGATATTGTATGGCTTCACAATAATACATAGATTGTGTGCCTGCTCATGAGAATAAAAAATAATAATTGTATATAATTTTTTGCCAGTATGCCGTCTGATCCTGAGGAGATTATAACCATGTATAGTATAACCCTAATTGGGGTATAGTAGCTGATATGACCCTAAGCAGGGCCTAGAGACATAAAGGTCTGAAGCTGGCAAAAAAGGGGGGAATGTTTGTCTCTTTAATGCATGCATTTATAATAGATAGGCAGCACAGCAGGCAGGCACTGGGCAAATATATATATAGAAAGGCAAAAATCCACTGTAACCTAATACCCTCCCTTAGTACATACTAGGGAGGGTATAAAGATGTGGAGCCCAGCGGTCGGGTGAGTTACCGATCCGCCGGGCAAGCGGGGAAGGCGGCCGTCCGGTATCTCGCGAGCCGCGAGATCCAAGATGGCCGCTGCCCGCGTGTGAAGTAGCGCCGCGATCGACCGCTCGGCGCCGGAATGACGAGGGAACGCAGTTCCCAGTCCCCCTCCACCCGTCCCCTTGCCGGCCCCACAAAAGGAAAAACGTTAGCCGGCCCGCGGCGCGCGGCACTGACAGCCGTTGCTCGCGGGTACCGGTAGAGAAAAGCAATAGGGGCCCAAAAAGAAAACTGCAGGGACAGGGAGAAGGGAACAGCGAAAGTAAAAACTAAATAAATAAATTAATTAAATGAAATAAGTAAATGAAATAAATAAATTAGCTAAATAAATAAATTAACTTAGGTAAATAAATTAACTTAGGTAAAAATAGAACAATACCATCCAAAATACAGAGAAACAAACAATATATGTAAGCAATTGCCAGGGAGGCAAAATACTCTGACCTGATGTTGGCTGGAGCAGCAAAGAAAGAGGAAGTGATGTCATAGACAGGGCCTTTTATGGGCATTATATCTTTTTTCTGATTGGTTGTTTATGTTACTATGCTGCTGGAGTTTTGAGTAAAGAAAGATATGCAAATATGAAGCCTCCTGTCATGTGGTAAAATTATTATTATTTTTATTTTATTTATATAGTGCCAAGAAATTTAGTAGCACTTTCCCTGCTCAATGAGCTTACATGCTAGAGGGAGTAAGGTAAGGTGACACAAAAGGGTAAGGGTAGTATTTGGGAAGTAAATTGGTAGAATAGTATTCAATGAAGAATTAGTGTGGGATTTTGGAGCCATTAACAATTTAATTGATATGTTTCTTATGAAAAGGTGATTTTTTTAATGATTTTTTGAAGGAGTGGAGACTAGGTGAGCATCTAACAGAAAAGGGAAGGGAGTTCCACAGGAACGGTGCAGCCCTAGAGAAGTCTTGAAGGTGAGCATCAGAGGTGGGAGTACGAACAGATGATAGACGCAGGTCTTCAGCAGAGCATAGGGGCCTAGACGGGACATATTTGTGTATTAGGGACGATAGATAGGTGGGAGTAGCATTATGTAGATATTTGAAAGCAAGAACCCGAATTTTATATTGAGCCCTATATCTTATGGGAAGCCAATGCAGGGACTGACAGAGGGGCACTGACAGAGGGGTGAGGTGTGGGAGGTGCGGGCGGACAGAAAGATGAATCTCGCCATCGCATTTATTATAGACTGCAGTGGGGCCAGTTGGAAACATGTAAGACCGCTGAGAAGTGGATTGAAGTAGTCAAGGCAAGAGAGGACAGTGGCATGGATCAGCACCTTAGCCGCATCTGGCGTTAAGTAGGGCGGATGCGCGCAACGTTATAATTTTTAAAATTTGGCGATCGACTGGACATGAAGGAGAGGTTGGAGTCAAAGAGAACACCAAAGCAGCGAGCCTGCATGGTGGAGCTGATGGTAGAACCATTAACAAGGAGGGAGACAGAAACGAGGGTAGCAACACTTGAGGGAGGAAAGACCAGAAGATTTGTTTTGGACAAGTTAAGCTTCAGTAAGTGGGCAGCTATCCAGTTAGAAATAGCAGAGAGGCAGTCAGAGACACTAGTCAAGAGGGGCTGGAAGAGGTAAGGGGAGGATTGATAGATTTGCGTGTTTGAGATATTGAGAATTTTAGTGAGAGGCAAAGCAAGAGAAGGAGACAGAGTACAAATGAAATGTGAGGGAATAGGATAAAGAGGCAGGTGGGGGGGGCGGGAGGACTGCAGAAGATCAGAAACCTCTTCCACTGTAGAGGTGTGAATGAACATACAACAGCAGAGGGAGTGAGGTTGGGGGGCATTTTGTAAGGGGAAGGAGAGAGATGAGAGATCTTTTCCCTGATTGTAGAGATCTTGTGAGTGAAGTAAGTTGCAAAGTCTGTGGCGGTTAAGTCGGTAGGAGAAGAAGGAGCAACAGGGCGAATAAGAGAGTTAAAAGTGTGCAATAGTCATTTGGGAGAGTGTGGTCATGAGGGTATTGAAGTAATTAACTTTTGCAGAAGAAAAAAAACAAGCTGTAAGATGGCAGCATAAATTTATAATGGAGAAACTCACTAGACCGTCTTTATTGTAATTTTGACTAACATGCATACCATAACATTTACATTTACTCCCAATTTAAAATTTCATATTATGAATAATTTCTAGAGCAGATGCCAAGGCTTAGAATTGCTTGTGAATACCATGTGTTGTGGGTCAAGAGTGCAGGCAGTGTTATTACTGTGTGGGAATAAACACCTGTGTCCATTCCCCAAACCCATGATCTTCCAGTGGCCTTGCTTCTTTTAGGTCTAGGAGCTTGCGTAGATCTTGGAATACATATTTTTAACCAAACATCTGCTTGTGTAAGGGAGAGAGATTGTGTGTTGTGCACAAAATTTTAGCGTATACTTTTTTAATGCTTTTCTTTGTTACAAATAAAAAGAGCAATGATGCCAAAACAAAGGTGACCAATTCAAACAGATCAATAGATGACATTCCCCTGTCCAGAGTGTAACATAATGACTCTAAGACCAGGAAATGAAGTATGTAATCAAGATAGGCCAGGACAAATAAAAAAAAAATCCAGATATTTATCCAATTTGTTGGCTTTGAATAGATATTTTCTGTTATAGAGGCAGAGATTGAACATGCCAAAAGTGGCATATGTCATAAAATGTAATCTAGTTGACAGCAATACTCATAGAATTCTGCCTAAGGATTTTATACAGAGGTGTGGCCTCTCACAGTTTTCACACTTCTCTGGAAAATGTATTTAATAAAAACAAAGAGTCATTTTATTTCTTGGCCCTAAAAGTGCAGGTCAGTGGACATGGACAAAAGTGTTCATAACGTTTACCATGCAAGACCTACAAAATAGCAAAGATTTTACCCATTCATTCTAATAGTAAAATTGGGAAAAATCATTATGACCTAGATAAAAGTGGGTAAATCCTGCTGCTGTATGTGTTTGTAAAATACATTTCTGGGTTAAGCACATGTAGGCAATGTAAGCAAAGAAAATTCTCCATTGAAAGAATAGGATGTGTAAAGCATATCATCAGCCCAATTAATTGATTAGAATGATTGTACTGTCTGTGAAACAATCTGATTCACATGGGGAAGCTAAACCAAAGTAGGCTCACTAAAGCCACTCTGCTGTAAGGAAATACAAGAAAAATCTGGAATGTAATTACAAAATTATATACATCTGCATGCTTATAAATAGTGTGCTGTGAATTTACACTTAACAATACACAAAAATGTTAGGTTCACGAAGGGGACATTGTACTGGTTTTAATAAATATGTAGCATCAACTGTAATTCATTCTAGCACATTAGGTCAGTACGCATTATTCCATTATTAATCCCAGTATCATACTCTGGAGAATGTGTCGCAAAAAGCCATTTCTTGTACTGTACACACAAAATATAAATCATATCATCATTCTTTTAAAACCTACCTTAATGCCAATACAAACCTAAGGATATAATCACTAATAAACCAGGGGAGGGTGTGGTGGCCAAGAAACAAGTTATTTAAAAAAAAAAAATGTGTAAACAAATAGTGTTTTGCTTTGCGCTTTGAAGCTCTTTAAAAATGCATTCTGAAAAGACTACTGTACCCTCGATGACAAACGCACTATTGTGTGCTTAAAACATCATAAACAGAAGAAGAGGGAAAAATAAAAACAGAAAAAAGAGAAAAAAAAGTTCTTGCACTTTTTGTTTGCAGAAACTCTACAGCTTTCCTCATAAAGAGGCGCTGCTTCTGCTCGTTATGCTTTACCGGGGCGACTGGTAACAAACTGAGCTGTCATGATTATCCATCTTATTTCTATTAGAAATGCCAACAACCATGCCAACAACTGCATCATGAACATAAGCATTTTCAGGTTGTAGCTAAAGCTCCCTGCATATATATTTCACAGAAAATGCAGTGCAACATCTATTGTAAAGTGCCAGTTTACAAACATAAATATATGGAGATATCCTCTCCGGATTACGTCCAAGTTATCCATGTTCATTTATTAATGCCATCAGAGTAGATGATCCTCTGTGTAGAGTCAGATTAATTTGGGGTTAAATCTCAGCTAAGCCTGACAAATTAAACCCCAGTTTAGATGGAGCAATTTGTCGTTTGGCTTACTGCCAGAAAGCACTGTTTAGTAGATTGCTCCCAGACTGCCAGGCTTTCACCATGTAAGAATTGGGTCTCTACCTGATTTTATTTAATATTTCTTGTCAGTATCTACTCTGCCCCTTTAGAGGTGCCAACTCCATAGGGAGACTATACTTGATTTCCCATGCCTCCTATATACTGTGCTTCAAGTTTAGACACACACAAAACTTACTGACAGACAGACACACACAGACTGACAGACAGACTTACTGACAGACACAGACACACACACTCACTGTCAGACACACACACACACTGACAGACACACACTTACACACTTACACACACACACACTGGCACACACACACACACACACACACACTGGCACACACCCTCTGACACACACACAAACACTGACATACAGACCTATTGATGGTAAGTGTGTGTGTGTGTCTATCAATAAGTGTGTCTGTCATTCAATGTGTGTCTGTCAGTATTTGCGTGTGTGTCAGCGCGTGTGTCTGTCAGTGTTTGCGTGTCTGTCAGTAAGTGTGTGTGTGTGAGTATATGTGTCTGACAGACACATAAACACTGGCAGTCACACTGACATACACAAACACTTACTGATAGACACACTTAATGATACACACTGACAGACACACAAACACTTACTGACAGACAGACTGACTGACAATCACACTGACAGACACACACACGTACTGATAGGCACCCTTGACACAAACAAACACACACACTGACAGACATACACACACACACTGACAGACAGACACACACACATTTTCAGACACACACACACACTTACTGGCAGACAGACACACTGACAGTCACACTGACAGACACACACACACACACATACACAAACTTACTGACAGACAGACACACACACACACACACACACACACTGACAGTCACACTGACAGACACACACACACTTACTTTCAGACACATACACACAGTCTTGCACACACTCACAAATTCATTGTATTGCTTGTTTCTCCTACCTTTAGGAGTCCTCTGAGTCCTCTTTCTGGGGTCTAATATCTTCGATGCTCTCCTCTCTCCTCCCTCGCGCTATTTAGTGATGCAGGGCTGGAATTACGACATATTCCGGCTCTCAGCATCACCACAGAGGGGATGCGAGGGAGCAGGAAGATCATCAGCTCAGACAGCGCTCCCTCACCACCGTCTGACTCTGTCTTCACCCCAACCCGGTCCAGTATATTGCTGCAGATTAGGCACCTGCCTCTGGGACAAGCATGTGCCTACTCTGCATTGCTAAATAAGTGCTGCTCCAGGGGCGCCCTTAGGTGGCTGACTGACCACCTGCTGGGCTCCCTGTGACATGCCATCAGCCTGCTCCGCATGGTGCCCCACACCTCCTGGAACCTGGGTGCAGTGCACCCTTTTCACCCAACCACCCAACCACCCAACCATGGTAGGCCCTGCAGACATTCCTGCTGTGGAAAAAGTGCAGAAATTACGTTCCCAAGCATTCCTGCAGGACTCGAGCCCTGCTTATCAACCTTTAGAGTCCAAGAAATATAATAAATTATATGTAATGCAAAGTACTTAGGAGCTAGACATTTGTCTTAAGACTATGTACCCTGTGTGGACTTAGACAAACTCTGCTGACCAGTATAGACCAAGGCAGCCTGAACAATGTAACCTAACTGCTACGTGGATTTCTTTTGGTGCATCACCATTTCTTGGTTGAAGACAACTTTGTTGCAATAAAATTTAAATTTCCTTAAGTTAAACCATTTGCATATTTGCGTTTATTTACATGCCAGAGTCAATGCAGGCAGAATACTCTAGGTTTGTATTGTATTAGTTCCTTTGACTCCAAGTTAAATATTGTAGCACTGCATTGTCTCCCCATGTTGTTATGTTGTATGTGCTGTTTTACATTTATCACCATGCGTTGAATGTAGAGTTTTGAAAGACTAGTCCTAGTTTAAAATAATTCATTTTAACAACTTCTTTTTAGAAAAGAGAATTAAACTTGGCCCTTTCAGGTACCCTAGTGGCAGCAGTAATGACAGTTGCCCATTCATGCAGTAGGAACCTGCAATAGAGTCTTAAGATCTTTGTCTGAAGAGCTATCACTTTAGCTTAAGTAGCCGATGCCTCTTTATAATGTGTCAGGAGCAGACAGAGGGTCAATACCTGCAAGAGAGAAGGAGCAGGCAGATCATTTGAAACCCTGCAGTTAGGATATCCGTTTGATGCTGGAAAAGGGGGATTTTGTGTAGAAAACTCTAAGAGAAACATAAAAGATAGCATGGGGAATTGTATGTATTAGATAAACTAAGTAAAGTGTGCATTGACTTGGTTTATTGACACCAGAAATTCTATGCTGCCATAGCCACTTATAGGGCTGGCATAACTTCATGTCTGTCACTATTTCTTACCTGTTTCCTCTTCCCAAAACTTTAATACCTGTGACTACTTTTGGAAAATAGTGACTGATTAACATTTGTTAATTTGATGAGTAGATACAGTGAGTAATCAGCAGCTGCGACTAACAATTCAGTCGCTAATATCTCCCGTTGTTCTCATGTAAAGAACTTAGCAGCTGGTTCCAGTCCTGTCACAACTTTTACCAGCTCTTTAAGTCTTCCAATAGACTAATAGATAAAGCAGGTGAAATCTTAATGTAATTAAAGTAGTGAAGTTGGATTCTCAGTTTTCCATGGATGAATATAGGGCTGGTTTTGCATATCTAATATCATTGGTACCTTAAAGCTCTACACCAAGAACATTTTTGTGCTGGAGCTGTACATATACGTTACTTCCCGATATTGCGAGTCAGAGTAATACATTTCACTGATCTTTTAAAAGAAATGCAAGAGTAAATCTTTTTATTGCTTACACTGGTTTTTCTGTGCACTAATATATCGAGACATACATTTTAAATGCCTTTGCAGATAGATGTGATATCTTCTGGTGGCTGGTGGAAAGCCAGATCTTTTGACCAACCTGGTATGAAATTGAAGGTCTATTACTACTATGTCTAGATATTATGTACAATATATAATGTTTGTTTGAACTGTTCTTGTAGCTGCATAATACACTTCTAAACAACAGGAATAGTGTCAAACAACAAGCATAACTGGTAGCACTGAATCATTATACCAATACATCAGAGGGATAGGAGAATTTGATCTTTAGGTCATTTAGGTTCTTTGGTTCTTGGTGAAAAGGAAGGTAGAGTGTGTACTTTCATCTGAAACTATAGAGTTAGGGAGGTCATACATTCTGTATATTTCCATATGAAATAAAGTAGCAGTCCATGGATTTTGATAGGACATGAAAGAATGTACGTGGACATGAATGAATTTCAATACAGTGTAGCAGTGCAGAATGGGAGGCTTCTGATTGGCCAAGATACTTCCTGGCAGGGGCAGAGCTAATTTTTTTTGCAATATGCATCTACTTAAAATGTGAGTAGCTATATATCTATGTGTTTCTATGCATGTATGAGTATCTATGTATTCATGTGTTTTAATTTTTTGAAATTTCTATATTTGTAAAATATATAAAATTATATATGAAATATATGAAAATGTATAGGAAAATGCTTGCACATTTCAATACCAGAAATTAAGGACTTAATATAGACTCTGGCTTTCTCACACACTACCAAAACTTTGTATAAACACACATCTTAATGTCTTATATAGTTTTTTTTTATATTCTCACTTCACCTTTATTGGATCAATGTATATACATACATACATGCAGCTATATACTAGCATGCTCTGCTCTGCTGGTTTTTTTTGTGGTTGTTATGGTTGTTATTTTTTGGGGTTATTTTTTTCTTTTCAACTAGCTCATTGACTCTGCTCTGTTTATTTATTTTTTCTTGCTATTCTCAGCCAACCTGCACCTTTCACTTTCAAGCACATCTTCTGCTATTTATGACAACCCACTTTCTTTCCTTTCTTTAACATCAGTTGTTTTAAGTGTTAACTCTATCAGATTGATCAGTATTGCTTCAGACCTGATGAAGAGAGCGAAGTTCTCGAAAGCTTGTCTTTGAAATATTATGTTAGTCCAATAAAAAAGGTATCACTGAATACTGCAATATATATTGACATATATATAATATAGGAAAAATAGAAGTTTGAAGGCACTCACTGTTTTCGGTTCTGAGAACCATGAAAATCTTTAGCTAATATAGCCTCAGTGCTCCACAGTGGAACTATAATACATTCTTCAAATATTGGAAAGGAGTAGGCACTCGCAGGACTTTGTTATAACAATGTAAAAAAGTTTTTAATTGTGCAGCGTCAGCGTTTCTGTCCCACTCGTGGTCCTTTCTCAAGACCGTCTAAGAACCCAGTAAAATTAAAAGGCCTTGATGCAGGGATGGATGGTGATTCAGGGGCTAAGAAAGAGAAAACAGTTACTTAAAGGGAATTTACAGCTGAGAGTGGCAAGCAGGGGGGAGGGGGGAGTGGAAGAGGAGGGGGAATAATTTCAACAATTAGTCAAAATTTTAAAGCAAATTATTCTTACCTAAATTTTACAATTCTCTCGCCACCATTTTTGCATAAACCTCCATGGGATTTCAGCATCTAAACTTTCCAAATAATATGATTATTAATCTAAAGGTGAGAATAGCGCAGAAAGATTTTTTCCTGATCTAGGCATCCTCTAGTCTAAGGCAACTTTCTAAGGCAGATAGTAAGCTGTCTTTTTATTATTGCTGCCTTATCCTTTGTATGATGTATGACTTTGCTGTGTGACCTGGTCTCCTCTTCTTGTTTGCTACTAAACTGACTCCCCGATTGTTAATGGACTTTTCTTTGATAGCTGTCTGTCTTGACCCCTGCCTGTGCCTGTTTCTTTGATCCTTGACTACCTCTCTTGACCTCTGCCTGACATGACAGATACAGACATTGTGGTCTATTAGGAAACTTTTATTCAGCCTTACCAAGCACACAAAATAAACAGCTTACTTTATGACAATGAAAGAATTGTCCTTTTTGCTGCAGGTTATATTGCAATGGTCCTTTTAGCAACACCAGTGCAAACAGACCTCATTGAGCAGAAATCCACTTTGTTTGCCGCAGGTCCAATGTGCCTACTAGGAAAGGTAAAGAAGCATGCCCTAGATAAACAGAGAAGGTGTATTGTGACTGCAGGGTTACATTTAAGTATTTAGAGAGAGCTTTACTCTATGTTTAAAGACACTCCAAGAACCATAGCAAGTTATACTCCTCGCATGGGTTATGATGATATTAGCAGATCAGAATTTTATCAAATAGGCTCAGCATTCCCTTTGAAAACAATGGAGGAATAAAGATTGACTGGCAGTTTAAAGCAAATTCATAGTCTGGGCAGATGTCCCTGCAGGGAGCTGAAATTCAATGCGAGAATATCAAAATTGCGTAGCTTTATTATTTTATCTTTTAATTGATTTGTTAGTGCAAATTTGAATGCATTTTCTGTGAAGCCTGAGAATCATCAAGGGTTGGTGTCACCAGGATGCCTTCTTTGCCCAGGAGCTCCTGCACTTCACATGTACTGGGTAAAGGTGGGCCCTTCTTAATGAATCCTCCACAATCCCTCTCTCTTCTCATTACATTGAGACAATGAGACAATGTAGCACAGGAAACAGATATTCATCTGAAAAATATTAACATACAAATGATTAATTTTACATGTATAGCATAATTTAGCATCCCATGATGTTCCCACATTGAAAATTATGCAATGTATATGATGACGAGCGGCATAAAAGCAGTAGGTGCGTTGCTCAGACTCTAAACACCCTTTACATTACATTTGGGTCTCGTTAAAGCAAAACATTCCCACACCCTTAATGATTCTGGCTCAAAAATTCAAAACCACACAAATACTACACAGCCATTTACACTAAATTTACACTAAATCACACTGTCTATGA
Source organism: Pelobates cultripes (assembly GCA_933207985.1). Taxonomy (NCBI): domain Eukaryota; kingdom Metazoa; phylum Chordata; class Amphibia; order Anura; family Pelobatidae; genus Pelobates; species Pelobates cultripes. The sequence continues at coordinate 120,567,991 of OW240914.1, read as the reverse complement.
CTCTAAGCCCACCTAAAGAAGCAGCATTGATTTAAAACTGCAGCTTTTATTCTTATGGATTTTACACTTCTGCAACATCCATTTTGGATAGATCATATTTTAATTGAGGAAGATATTCAGGAAGTAGTTCAGTGTGATCCTGGGAGCATGCTTTGTCTTTAAGACTGTATCCTTTAATTTGTGAGGTGTAAGTCGCAGTCATTTGTAAATTAAGCTAGTTAAGGACCACTTCTGCTTTTCTTATAGTTCTACCCATCTAGTTTCTCATTAAGCGATGAGATACCTCATTGATCATTATAATTAAAGGTTTCTTTTCTATTGAAGCATTATGTCTTAAGGTAAACCAGAATGATAGGTTTGTTTTAGGTTTTCTATGACTATATATTATAACCAAATCCCTATTATTTCAATTATGATTATTTTGTGTTTTTGTAATCTTTAAATATTTAATATATTATAATGTAATACGGTATATATTATATAAAAGATGCCAATTTTTCATTTTAAAGGGACATTATCAGTTCACACAACTTTAAAAATTAGGTTTAGAAATATGACTGACTCCATGTGCTTAGCAGCTGGTTGTTGGCATGGAGGAAAGACAGATAAGGAGAGACAATGTTTCTGTGCAATGTGTTGTGATGTCAACAGTTATATATTTCATTTAAAAAACATAACAGAAATAGCATCATCACTTAAAAAGTGTTAATTCAAGTTGTAGGTGATTTTCCATATTTTACTCAAAGATGTTTTTCTAGGTAAGTGAGTTACGCTTTAGGCAAACCAATATAAAATACCAGTACCCATAGTTTTTCCGCAGAAATCCTGAGTCATTGCTAGGCAACTTGTCATCTAGGCCAGAAATCTATGATGGCATCCCTCCCATCCAAATTTGAAACTTTTATGTGTCACTTTCACAACCATTCATCCCTTTGTGTGCATCTCTGACGCTTTTTATGTGTTTCTCCAAATTCACTTTTCAATCTCGTGTGTCTCTTAAGGACCAAACTTCTGGAATAAAAGGGAATCATGACATGTCACACATGTCATGTGTCCTTAAGGGGTTAAACCCTTCTTCTTCTGTATCTCTTAATCCCCCTTATATATTGTCTCTTTCTTAACCCCTTTTACCTTTTTTGTCCTCCAAAACATACACAGTGGCATGCATGCGTGTGTACATAGATATGCAATCATACAAACATGGATCACACACATCCACAACATAAATAATTATACATGCTTACACACACAGTCAATTCACATAGATATACCTAGATACACAGTCACAAACATACACACAGATGCACAACGTCACATGCACATAGTTAAAAAAACATACATTAAACAAGCATACATAGTCACGGGCACACAGTCACGTGCACATGCACATTGTCACATACACAAACAAGGTCCAGATGCACAGAGTCAGACACAGTCACACAGTAGTCAGGTACATACAGTCAGACACATACACTATGTAACATACAGTTCCACACACACAGACAGATGCACACAGTCACAAACACCATACAAGTCAAAGACACACAGTCATACACATTGTTACAGGCCGACAAACACACAGTCGAGCACCACACACATAATCACCGTTACACAGTCAGAAACATATTTACAGTCACTATTGCAAGGACACACAGTCACACACAGTTACAGTTGCAGGCATACATACAGTTACAACCACACACAGGGCCAGATTAAGAGCCGGTGGGCCTGGTGCTGACCATTATGATGGGGCCTAATTACAGAATCTTATCGACCAAAAACACTAAAACAGTCATTAAATAATAACAGTATCCCAGTGAGACACACAAAAAATAATAGATACTCAAACACCTTAGTGAGTTTTCCCTTTACCCTCACAACAAACTTGAAAATACATACAGTATAAGGTGGAGTATCTTCTTATTTGAATAGCTGACAATAATAAATATTTCTAGAGATAAAACAAAATGGGACACATAATAGTGCAATATTGTCTGTATACAATTATAAAGTGCAAAAACTGGATGAAATTTCACTCACAAATAAGGAGCCTATGGATAAGGCTCAACTTTCCAGCTCTGTGGGATACCAAGGTTCCCACTTCCCTTCTTCTCTATACTGCCAGGAGGTTTCAAGTAATGAGGTATCCTCTCAAAGGTAAGTATGAAAATAAGGTGCTTTATTAAAAGTGCACAATAGTTAATAAACAAAGTAAAATCAAGATCTTACAGTTTTGAAGGTAAGTCTTTTAAATAGTCCTTAGTGGTGCAAAATGTGTTTTGCCTCGTTCAGAGGCTGCCTCACTTGCTGATATGTTGCTGGCTGTGAGTATCCTTTTAAATAATCCATAGTTGGCGCTTGTTTGTTGCCGCCGGTTCGTGCATTCGTATAGCATTTCCGCTTCCATGTTTTGGATTCCATCAGTGGAACACATGTATCGTTTCCTTTTTCCTCTGTAGTGGAACTCATCCATGCGTTCCACTGCGTTCTTACGATATGTCAGTCTCTCATGTGACATACAGCAGTTTGTGATGAATGCAATATAAATAATAATAAAAAAGAGGAGATTAATACTAGGAAATATCTAGTGTATAAAAACAATATAAAATCTTAATAATAAAAAACTGAAAGAGATAAAAATACAAAGTTGCACAATATCTTAATTTCTGGTCAAATTTGATATCACATTTAAATAGGGTGAATAAACAGATAGTGTATATTAAAATAAATAATGTAGTGTGAAATGACCAACATTCACTTAAATAAATTTAATAATCCAGATTATAATCATTATAAATGGGTAATCAGTTGTGCCTAGTGAAAAGGGAAGGCAAAAGAAAAAAAATGTGTAAACATACTACTGTATGTGATGTTAGAAGATAGAGGCAGGGAGAGAGTTCTCTCATTAAAACTTGTATAAAAAATGTATTCCTAAAAAGTTTTATTTGTATATAAAAAAGTTATTAAAAGTGGCAGACCTCAAAATCAGAGATTAAACCATGGGGGATTAGGGTTTTAAAATTATAAATAAAATGCATTTCTTCTTTACCCAATATTTTAATAAAATCACCCCCTCTCAAATCTCGTTTGACTTCCTTTATTGCACACAAAAAAGTTTTTTTGGATTTTGGTTATGAGTCTCTTTAAAGTGTAAGGACACGCTGTGGGTTTCTAAACCATTTTTAATATTGCGAATATGTTCGGCGATCCTAACTTTCAAAGGTCGAATGAAATATTCGTGGTGAACCGTGGCGAACCGTTCGCGAACAGTTTGGCGAACAGTTCGGCGAACAGTTCGGGACATCACTACCAGCAACATATCAGCAAGTGAGGAAGCCTCTGAACGAGGCGAAACACGTTTTGTATCACTAAGGACTATTTAAAAGACTTATCTTCAAAACTGTAAGGTCTTGATTTTATTTACTTTGTTTATTACCTATTGTACACTTTTAATAAAGAACCTTATTTTCATACTTACCTTTGAGAGGATACCTCATTACTTGAAACCTCCTGGCAGTATAAAGAAGGGAGTGGGAACCTTGATAGCCACAGAGTTGGAGAGTTGAGCCTTAACCACAGGCTCCTTATTTGTGAGTGAAATTTCATCCAGTTTTTGCACTTTATAATTGTATACAGACAATATGGCACTATTATGTGTTCCATTTTGTTTTATCTCTAGAAATATTTATTATTGTCAGCTATTCAAATAAGAAGATACTCCACCTTATACTGTATGTATAGACTAAAACAGTCATACCTCCCAAGCGTCATGTATCTAATGGAGTTGGTGTTAGAGGGAAATTCAAAGGATGCAGCTATAAGGAAACACATACTCTATGCTAATCTCTTTATCTAATTTATGCTTTCATTTTTCAAGTAAATCCATACCCCCTAAAAGCAGTGTCCAGTGAAGCAGGAAGTCAATAGGTGGGGTAACAGAGTGGGCCACTGATGCGAATCACGTGACCAGAACTGCCAAAAGGAGCGAACATGCCCAAAAAGGAAAAGAATTGGAAGGCCAGCCTGGCATCAGTGTCCCTATGTATCACAGTGTCAGTGTCCCCATGTAGCCCATTCCCCTAGTCTCCCAGTGTCTGTGTCCCCAAGTCTCCCAGTGTCCCCATGTCTCAGTGTGTCCTGTGTCACTAGGATACTAGGGGACACTGAGAGACATGGGGACACAGTGAAACATGGGGAAACTGAAACACTTGGGGACACTGGGAGGCATGGGGACACTGAGACACTTGGGGACACTGGGAGACATGGGGCACTTGTGGATACAGACATGGGGACACCCTGGAGACATGGAGACACTGGGAGACATGGGGACACAGACATTTGGGGAAACTAAGACACTAGGGACACTGAGCGACATGAGAACACAGACACTGGGAGACATGGGGACACTGAGGCACTAGGGACACTGGCGGGGAGGCATGGGGACACAGACACTTGGGGACACTGGGAGACATGGGGGCACTTGTGGACATAGACATGGGGACACTGAGACACTTGGGGACACTGGGAGACATGGGACACTGGGGACACATACACTGGGAGACATGGGGACACTGAGACACTAGGGACACTGGCTGGGAGACATAGGGACACTGGGAGACATGGGGACACTGAGACACTGTCTGGACTCTATGTGCTGTGTAGCTGCTCCCCGTGGATCAGTGATTAGAGAGAGGCAGGGAGGGAGATGGTGTAACTTCCTATCCCTGCCCCTCTCCATACACAGTAACCCCTACTTGCCGGTGCTGGTATTGAAGAGTAATCTCTGTTTATACTGAGAAAAATATTTGCATTTGTATTGCCAGTATTACTGCAATACCGGCATGGCCAGGCAGCCTCAAATACCGACTGTGCCTTAAAATACCAGTCAGGTGGCAAACCTAAGAGTAGTATGAAAAAAAAAAAAAAGTGTTTTTTTTTGTTTTTTTTTAAACCCCTTAAGGACACATGACATGTGTGACATGTCATGATTCCCTTGTATTCCAGAAGTTTGGTCCTTACGGGGTTAAATGGGCCTATTCCATGGGCCTGGGCCTGGAGCTGCAGCTCCATCAGCCCCTATGTTAATCCAGCCCTGGCCACACAAACATATACAGTTACAGTCAGACACAGTTACAGCCACACATGCAGTCAGACATCACACACATTATGACAGGCACACAGTCACAAACATAGACACAGTCACTGTTACAAGGACACACACACAGTCTCACACACAGTCACACACACACACACAGTAACAGGAACAAACACACACACAAAGTTACAGACAGACACACACAAAGATACAGTGACACACACAATTACAGGCACACACACAGTTACAGCTTGATAAAGGTCTCTGTGTAGGCTGAAACATTTCCGATTTTGTTACAATAAACCTTCCTTTCTACAGCAATCCTGGGTGCCTCAACCTAATTTATTTGACATGAAATAGGTAATATGCTAGAAGATGATATGTATGTTTCGGTACTGCCAATTGCCAGTTATACCTTACAGTCATGCCTTCATTCAAAATATTTTTTAAAACATTTTAATTCCTCAACAGACAAATAATCCCCTATTCTCATTTTGTTCACTAACTGTAAAATTGTCTTAGAAATCCCCTCTTAATTGCTCTGATCATACCAAAGAATAGGTGTGTATATATTCATTGTAAATAGTTCAACTATGTGTAATATGCAGATAGAACTACACAGCATTGTCTCTAACTGTTTGTTGTGTTTTAGACTAAAAGTTTATTTTAATGACTTCACCATGTGTGACGCTGGAGTGCCCGATGGGGTGTCACCACGTCATCACGTGGTCACATTTGAGGCGGGCCACGCTGCAAATATTAACGGTGGCCACCATTATTGGATATAAACACATAGCCTATTTATCTCTGCAACCAGGGCCTCAGAAGGGACATCTGAGTCCCGAGCTCGCAGCCCAGGTACTTCTGCATTTAAGACTACAGGATTCCCATCGGTCTGTGCTATACCTACCAACATGTGATTGGACTCTGTTCTGCACCCTATATTTACAACCACATTGATTTATGGTGAGATCCAACCAGTCTTTCACTCACAAAGCTGTTTAAAACAAAAATTTTAATGTTTTTCTATAGTTGTTCTGATTTTTTAATTTTTTTGCAATTTGTTCTTTTTCTCTTATTTTTTTAAAAAAAAATGTTTTCCCTTTTTTTCATTTTTCGTTTTTTATTTTTATATAATAACACATTTTTGTCTGGTCAGACTATCAATTGTCTATCAATTCATCTAAAGCCTATTAATTATTGGTGGATCCAACGGACTGTATACAAACTATTACTCATCACTATCAACTTAAAATTGAGGGGTGTATATAGGAGACTTTGTACATAATATGAATTTTTTCTATAAGCTGTTGTATATTAGATGAATTATCGGAGTGGGCACCATTCTGTATATTTTGTCAATAGTAGTTCTTTTAAAAAAAAAAAATTTAGATTTTCTTTATAAGTATACAATAAATTAACTTTGCATTACTACATATTGATTACTTTTTTTGTAAGAGTATATGCGACTGAGAGCGGTATCAATATTGCTTTATTTGTGATCATTTATTTTATCTACTCAATTGGATTTTGCCAACCCCGGCCCTGATAAGCACCTGGATTCCTAAGTGGGAGTGCGGTATCCTCTGCTTGTGAATTACATACACTGTTACAGAAATATATACACAGTTACAGACACACACAAACAGTTAAAGGTATACACATTAACAGACGCACACACACATAGTGTAACAGCTACCCCAGTGGAGAGGGGGTATCAGCTGTTGGAGACGTCCTTTTTCCCAGCAAGATGCTGTGCAGTAATGGAGTAGCCTTCTTTCTAGCAGCTGGATCCAAGTAGAGAGAGAGAGGTAGAGCTCTTAAAAGAGCTAGTGATTAGCTGAGCAGGTTCCCTTTCAATAACAAGACAAAGCTACGTTTTGAAGGGTAAAGTAGAACTGAGGTTTAATGACAGGTACTCTCCTATTATGTGGTGCTCCCATGCAAGGGAGACACCCACAAACAATTAGACGTTAACCAATCAGACAATGGTTACAACCTACAGATTCCCTCCCCTCTGCTTGGGATATAATTGAGTTTCTTACTGTATCTACTCAATTATCTCCAAGCTAAAACTTATACTGTTTATGCATTTTTATAACTTTCAGATTTTCCATCATACAGGAATAAAACTTTTTGAACAACAGAACTTGGGGAAAAACATATTCAAAATTCGTACAAATCCGTTCAGGGATTCCAGAAATATTAAAAAGTCTCTTTGGACCAACCGCACGCCTGTTTGCATGCCCAAAACAGTTCCACAGATTCAGGCTGTGCAGTCGGTCTATTTCTGCCCTGAAAAATAACAAAGTCCCGTTAGTTAAGTGGAGGTCTATTTTACACTAAAATGACAAAGTCCCATTCGAATGTGCGTACGAATCTTCGAACGGGACTTAGTCTCCAGCCGCAGTGTCGAAGGGTAGGGGAAGGTACAGGTCAGCGGTGTTTGTTCAAATGTGTGGCGATTTCCATTCCAGGGATTTGACGGCACACACCGCTGACCGCGTTCGACTGGATTAAAATGGCCGCCGCCACGTGTTCAATTGTCTAATTGTGGCCACTTCGACTACTTCTGCACTTTGGCTGTATCCGAAGTGCCATATCAAACGTACCAATCCTTTGCACAAAACAGTTAAAGGGTCAGACACAGTCTTTGTTCTTAGGTACAGGGCAATGTGGATGATGGCAAAAACAAACAAAAGGTAGAGGTTCCAAGGAAACATGGTAGGGGGTTGTTACACATAGTTATATGGACACACACTCCTAATCCCCCACACACAGTCACCAACACTGCCACCTAGGTCCTACCTTTATGTGCAAGGATAGTGGTGAAAGAGCGTAGGCTGGGGCACATTGCCTTGTGTCTAGTGGCACATTCCATCATGTCTCGTGTCCCTGCTTCCCCATTTCAAGTGGCTACTTAGAAGAAGGCATGGTTGAGCCTGGCACAATGAAGTATGTCTCTGCAACTGCTGCTTGGTGGGAGTGCAGCTGAGGTGCTGCGCTTCTCTTCATATGATGCCCTGTGCACCTGCTCCTTCAGGATCATCCCCCAGCATAACACTTTTTTGTCAGAAAAGTAGTATATTTTTCACAGCCACTACAAGTGTTGCAATTATTGCTAAAAACAAACGAAATCCCCTCAATGTATTAGAGGCTGTCATTAACCCTTCAGGACGGAGTCAGTAGTGCAAAACAAAACAAAACGTAAACAAAAACTGGAATTTGCGCTATATGTCTGTCCAACCGTAATTCACCTCTTTCATATTATATGCACCCACACTTATTATATATCATTTTGTTCAGGAGAAACAGGGCTTTAATTTATCATTAACTATTCATATATGGAACATAATTTATTATGAATAAAATTTTTAAAAAGTGAGAAAATAAGATATTTTTTTTAAATATTTATTTCCGGCTGACATTTTAGCTGTTAATGTCATAGTACTGTTAGGTTTTACTGCAAATAAATGCACATATTTGTAATCAGTGATGTCCCACGAGTACTACAGTACCCCCCATTAACAGGTTTTATGGTGTTTTGGAAAGTTACAGGGTCACATATAGAACGGTCCATTTTCAAATTGAAATTTGCCAGATTAGTAATGTTACCTTTGAGACGGTGTGGTAGCCCAGGAATGAGAATTACCCCCATAATGGCATACCATTTGAAAAAGTAGACAACCCAAGGTATTGAAAGTGGGTTATGTTTAGTCTTTTTTAGTAGCCACTTAGTCACAAACACTGGCCAAAGTTAGCGTTCATATTTGTTTTTGTGTGAAAAAAGCAAAAAAATTATATTTGGCCAGTGTTTGTGACTAAGTGGCTACTAAGAAAGACTCAACATACCCCACTTGCAATACCTTGGGTTGTCTACGTTTGCAAATGGTATGCCATCATGGGGGTAATTCTCATTCCTGGGCTACCATACGCTCTCAAAGGCAACATAACCAATCTGGCAAATTTCAATGTCAAAAAAATGAAATGCAAGCCTTATATGTGACTCTCTAACTTTCCAAAACACCATAAAACCTGTACATGGGGGGTACTGTTATTCTCGGGAGACTTTACTAAACACAAATATTAGTGTTTTAAAACAGTAAAACATATTACAACAATAATATAGTCCATAAAAGTGCCGTTCGTTTGTAAAAAATGCAAAAAATGTCACTTTTACTTAAAATATCATCGTTGTAATACAATTTAGCATTTTGAAACACTAATATTTGAGTTCAGCGAAGTCTCCCGAGTAGAGAGTTACAGGGTCAAATATAGTGCTTGCGAATTAAATTCTCTGCACTTTCTCCCTGTGTTGTCAAGAATGTCAATCAAATTTTAATTAATCAAATCACATAATTATGTTAAAAGATTACTTAAATAAACACGTAGAATTTTAATATATATGCATTTATAGGTATTTAAATTCTACGTGTATACTAATTTAATCTTTTATATAATTATATGTATTTATATATATATATTTGCGGTTTATTTGTATTTTATATATAGATAGATATATATAGAATGTCATTCTAAGTATATTTTTTTTACCAATATATATATATATATTAATAACAAAATACAGTTAGAATGAAATTACATATGAATATATAATTTATATAAAATTTTGTTTCAATATTGTATTTATTTTATTATTTTATTTATTTATTATTGTAATTATACGTATATATATATATATATATATATATATATAAATATATGTGTATATATCTATTATATATATAATATATATACATATTATAGATATGTAACGTCATACTAAGTGTATTTTAATACTAATATATGTGCTTATATTAATATTAAAATACATTCCGTATGACGTTACATATATATATAATATGTATATATATTATATATATATATATACACACATATATATATATATATATATATATATATATATTTATTTTATTTTAAAACATGTTTAATATTTTTTTTTTACATTTCTCAACAGCAGGGAGACTGTCTGATATTTCAGGCAGTCTCCCTGCTGGCAGAACCAGAGCCAGCTATAGGGGGCCATGTGATCGCTCTTTGAGAGCGATCACATGGCCCCGGGGGCCTCATTTGCTGGGAGAGGGCGACCTGGGCTGTCAGACAGCCCTCCAGAAGAGGTGAGTAGTTGGTGGCTCCTGGGGGCTTAAGCTGTTACAGCCTTCTATGCCGCCGCAACGGTTTAAAGCCTTTTAAATGCGGGACGGCATAGAACGCCGTAACGGCGTTAAGGGGTTAAGATACTAAGAACACTGCATTTACTAATGTCTGTATGTTATCAGTTATGCTGGCATGCAAAACCCTCAGTGAAACACCAGAATAGAACAAAGAAATAGCAATGGGGAATGGTATTCTATTCATTAGTTAGATTAATTATCTCTATAAGAGAAAAAAAAAGGAAAGTTCCAATTCTCATATAGACTGTAGTATCTTCATACCTGTGTCTACTTATTATCAGCCAGCCACTACTTTTTAAAGTACTTGTCACTACAAATAGTGGATGCTTAACATCTGCCAAATACTTACAAATGCAGGGAGAGTCCAGGCACAAAGATTAAATTTTTCAGATATTTGCACACGTTATTGGAATAAACACAACATGGCAATGTTTCGGCTGACAAGGACAGCCTATTTTTTTTATTTTTTTTTTAAAGAAAAAGTGATTCTTCAGAATTTCTTCCATTGGTCCATGGTCCTTTTCTGATGTCTGTCACTTTTTGGCGGAGGACAGGCGTCATCATGGTCACTCTGAACGGCCTGCAGCTATGCACCAACTGCAATACCTTTCTATCATGGCCAACATTACATCTTTCACCAGTTTAAACTACAGAAGCTGTTATGTGTGATCAGACCAGACAGGCTATCCTTCACTCCCCATGTGCTTTAATGAGACATGGACACCCATGACTCTGATGACACTTCACCAATTGCACTTTCTTGCACCACTTTTGGTAGGTATACACCACTGCATACCAGGAACACCCCACAAGACTTGCCCTTGTGGAAATGCCCTTGTCAAAGTTATTCAGATCATTTTGCTTGCCAATTTTTTCTGCTTTCAACATATGCAATTCAAGAACTGTCTGTTTACTTTCTGGCTAATATAGCCCACCCTTTGACAGGTGCCATGGTAACAATATAATCAATGTTATTCACTTCACCTGTTAGTGGTTTTAATTTTGTAGCTGATCAGTGTAAGTTTGATCGACATTGAGTTTGATATGCTTAATCTCACTACAACCATAGTTGTGCAGCTGTTTTAACGTGTTGTCATGTCCTTTGACTTTAGGGATTGTGTCACTTGAATTAAGATATCAGAATCTTTTAATGACTGATTTAGTCTTAAACTCCAGTCTGTCAATGACATTTTCCATGACCTTTTTAGTATTCTGTATTTAGACTGTAATCCAATTTACCTTCCCCTTCAGGTTAGGTTGCAGTGAGCTTTGTACTTGGTACTGGTCATTCATGCTAAATTAAACACATTAAGAAGGTCAAGGTGCTGTAGAAATGTATTTTATGAAGTTTCTCGCATAAAGAAAAATCATTAAACAGAGGCAATTTAAAACCAAAAAGAACAAATGTTTTTGTTTTTTTCTTATACATTCATTGAGTCACATTTTCCTAGAAAGCTATTATATATTTTTTTGCATGTCTTCCAGTAAACATTTGGATTTTAAGATTAAACATCAAAAACATGGAATAGGAGTTGAATCTCTTATATTGAAAATAATATAATTCAAGCATTTGTAATGGTAAAATATGTCCTTGTCCTTTATTAATTGACGGAGAAGTCAAGCATTTGAAAAAACTGCATATTACTACATAAGGATTTATACATGTATTCTAATCTCTGCTAGGAATGCAAGAATGTGATGCACTGTGAAGGTGAAGGTGGAATCTTGCTTGTCTATCATTGGGTATTGTTTGCTATTTCTGTAATATGTTGAAAAAATTATATTACATTAAATGCATTACATTTGGATACTTTATGAGATGTTTTGTGAATAAACAAATATAATATTGCCTGAACTATTAAATGCTATGCAGATCATGTGATATACATCTACTACACAATATTATACAATTGGACTAACGAATTAGCCCTATATATAGACTTGGGGGGAGGAAGTTAGATTGTTTTTTTTTCCCAGTTGGGACTTGGCTTTAAGTATTGCTTCACTGTTTACTGTGATTACATTGCTGGTCACTGAGGAAGTCCATATGGATTGGACAAAACGCGTCGGACCGATTTTATATCTTACTTTATTTTAAAGTTTTTTTTAAAACTTGACCTAATTTATCAATCTTTTGGGTATAATTTTATTTGTACCTATTGTCAAATAAAGCTATTATCAACCTTTCCTTGGACTCCTGATTTTGGTTCCTGTGACATCCTGTTTCAGCAAAAAGATCCATACATAGGGAGAGGATGTGTTAACCCCCAATACCATTGTGGGAGGCACCCTTAACTTAAGGCAACATTAACTTCACATTATAGTGAGTACTACCAGTAAAGGTGTAATTATTTATGTTGACATAATGTTCTGTCTATTTTCGTTTTAACAGCTGTATCCCAATTGTTTGACGAGTGATATGTGTTAAACAAGATACCAAATTTGGTCCTCTTCCAGTAGTTCTCATATGTAAGCTGATGTGGCCTTTCTTTTACAGTCATACTATCTTTTTGTAGCATTTATTGTAACTTTGAATAAAAACAGATTGTAAAAAGGCCCCCAATTTAGGATACCTGCAAAGATTGTGCATATAGACAGGCATGAATCATAGTTGTACTTAATATAATTACTTCAATACCTCCACTGTACTCATCAAACTTTATCCAACTGTCATTTGCCAGCTATATGTTGCAGCGAAACAGTACACAAAGTGTAACAAAAATAAAAATCCATTGTCTGAGGAGCCTGAATCTAGCACTGCCATAATCAATGGGTGCAATAACTTCTTTTTTTATTATGAAATCTTTTAGATCCCTCTATGTTCCTCCAAAAAACACAAAAGTATTTATTTTTAATAGCTCTTATGTGTTCATAAATTCTATTTTTTTCTTTTCTTCACATATTGTTTCCCATAATGGTATTCCAATAAATAACATATGTGGAATTACAAATTATAAATGTATTAATATTAAAATCCTCATTATACTGAAAATGGTTAGATTTAAATCTAGTGTTGTTACGTTTGGGAATATATGTGTAATCAATGCATCATTTTCTTCTACATTTATAAATCCTCTTAAGTAGGAGGGATTTTCTTTTTGTATATAGTGATTTTCTTATTTCATCCAATCCTGCTAGGGGCCACCATATTTTAAATGGTAGTACTATGTCTAAAAACAACATTTTTTTCCTGATTAATATGTGTTATGCCATCTTGCACCACAATGGGCTAATACTTCAGCATCACATTTTCAATTTGTTAGGCTGTCCATATTGTTTTTGAAGTAATTACATTTAGTGTGATTATGATTAATGTTGATCTATCAGCACATTTTTTGTGAGTTGTGTGGATATTTATGGGTGATAAATATAAAAATAATATTTTCATAGAAATTATCAAAAATTAATTTAATAATTTTATTATATCAAAATTTGATATCTCGAGAATTACCCACTATTTAATTCTCTTAGATCCTAGAGAACGAGCATTATGAGGATTTTACTCCATACAATAAATCACAAATTCTTTCATAAAAATATAATTTATTGTGACATTATAATAAAATAATAATAATATGTAACATGCGTGATAATAATCAGTGAATATTTAGTATAACATAGGTATACAACAAAATGGCAATGGTTTTAAACAAATTCAATGGCTACAGCATCAACTGTCAAGACTTACAAATTTACAATATGTAAACAATCCCACAGGACACAGAAAGCTAAACTTCACAGGAGGAGAATTCCTCACAGTGCACAGCACAACGAAAAGCCATAAAATCTTTGCTCACAGTTAGATCACTTGATTAACTCTTTCAATGCTGGCTAAATCCTCCTAGACATATAATATCCTATTCTATTGCTATTTTTAATTAAAATAACGTTCACATCATTAACCATTCAATGGAACCGTCCAATAAGAAACAATCCACCAGATTTTTACAAAAGTCGAATTTAACTCTACATAAGATACACTATCTTATTTCATAACAAATCAATACATCTGGATAAAAACATTATGCTAACACGTGCTAAATATCACATTAATACAGTTGCAAGAAAAAGTATGTGAACCCTTTGGAATGATATGGATTTCTGCACAAATTGGTCATAAAATGTGATCTGATCCTCAACTAAGTCACAACAATAGACAATCACAGTCTGCTTAAACTAATAACACACAAAGAATTAAATGTTGCCATGTTTTTATTGAACACACCATGTAAACATTCACAGTGCAGGTGGAAAAAGTATGTGAACCCTGTGGATGTGAAAATGTGGATTTAATAACTGGTTGAACCTCCTTTGGCAGCAATAACTTCAACCAAACATTTCCTGTAGTTGCAGATCAGACATGCACAACGGTAAGCAGTAATTCTTGACCATTCCTCTTTACAGAACTGTTTCAGTTCAGCAATATTCTTGGGATGTCTGGTGTGAATTGCTTTCTTGAGGTCATGCCACAGCATCTCAATCGGGTTGAGGTCAGAACTCTGACTGGGCCACTTCAGAAGGCGTATTTTCTTCTGTTTAAGCCATTCTATTGTTGATTTACCTCTATGCTTTGGGTCATTGTCCTGTTGCAACACCCATCTTCTGTTGAGATTCAGCTGGTAGACAGATGGCCTTAAGTTCTCCTGTAAAATGTCTTGATAAACTTGGGAATTCATTTTTCCTTCGATGATAGCAATCCGTCCAGGCCCTGATGCAGCAAAGCAGCCCCAAACCATGATGCCCCCACCACCATACTTCACAGTTGGGATGAGGTTTTGATGTTGGTGTGCTGTACCTTTTTTTCGCCACACGTAGTGTTGTGTGTTTCTTCCAAACAACTCAACTTTGGTTTAATCTGTTCACAGAATATTTTGCCAGTACTGCTGTGGAACATCCAGGTGCTTTTGTGCAAACTGTAAACGTGCAGCAATGTTTTGTTTGGACAGCAGTGGCTTCCTCTGTGGTATCCTCCCATGAAATCCATTCTTGTTTAATGTTTTACGTATTGTAGATTCGCTAACAGGAATGTTAGCATTTGCCAGTGACTTTTGTAAGTCTTTAGCTGACACTCTAGGATTCTTCTTCACCTCATTGAGCAGTTTGCGCTGTGCTCTTGCAGTCATCTTTACAGGACGGCCACTCCTAGGGAGAGTAGCAGCAGTGCTGAACTTTCTCCATTCATAGACAATTTGTCTTACCATGGACTGATGAACAGCAAGGCTTTTGGAGATACTTTTATAACCCTTTCCAGCTTTATGCAAGTCAACAATTCTTAATCATAGGTCTTCTGAGATATCTTTTGTGCGAGGCATCATTCACATCAGGCAATGCTTCTTGTGAAAAGCAAATCCAGAACTGGTGTGCGTTTTTTTATAGGGCAGGGCAGCTGTAACCAACACCTCCAATCTCATCTCATTGATTGGACTCCAGTTGGCTGACATCTCACTCCAATTAGCTCTTGGAAATGTCATTAGTCTAATGGTTCACATACTTTTTCCACCTGAATGTTTACATGGTGTGTTCAATAAAAACATGGCAACATTTCATTCTTTGTGTGTTATTAGTTTAAGCAGACTGTAGAAATCCATATCATTCCAAAGGGTTCACATACTTTTTCTTGCAACTGTATATATAATTATCTTGATTCCACCTGCAGAATGGAATGTTTATAACCATATATTCTTTAGTTAACTAAGATTTCGAAATATTGAAATCTGACCGTGTTTTATCCAGTCATATATCATGCTCTTAGTAAATTTCTAATTAATTTAAATTGATTAAATAAAACCAGCATAATTACCAGTTATGTAGATGTTCTCATCTGATGATTAGATAGTCCCAGGAATTAATGGAAGTGTGGTTAATGTTTGTAAGGAGGTGTGCATGTGATAGAGAAAGTGATATTGGTTAGAAAATAATAGTAACATTCTAAACATAGAAACATAGAAACATAGAATGTGACGGCAGATAGGAACCATTCGGCCCATCTAGTCTGCCCAATTTTCTAAAAACTTTCATTAGTCCCTAGCCTTATCTTATAGATAGGATAGCCTTATGCCTATCCCATGCATGCTTAAACTCCTTTACTGTGTTAACCTCTACCACTTCAGCTGGAAGGCTATTCCATGCATCCACTACCCTCTCAGTAAAGTAATACTTCCTGATAAGTGTCTAGGAAGTGTCTAGGAAGTGTTTCTTGAGTTGTGTCCAAGAGAGTTTGAGAGTTGAGTGTTAGTCCCAGAGTGTCCTGAATATCTGTCCTGGATCTCCAAATCTGAATCTGAATCTGAAGGTCCTCTCTTCCCTTTGTTCCTACTTTTTAAAGGGCCAAACTCTCTGTACGTCATCATCTGACCTGACGAATAGGAAACTGTAGGTGTGTCTACCTTATCTAGTATTATATAGTTTTTGGTCAATAGATGGCGCCCTTTCATCACCAAAAGTTCGTGTCCCGAAAAGGGTTAACTTATTTTGTTGACGATTCTGATGTAATTTCTATATCTATTTTATGACGGCATAACTCAAATTTGCTGTCAGTGCAAAGGATTTCTTTGGTTTTTTCCTAGTCTTGTCTCAGACATTGTGGCAGCAATATCTGTCATATTTCTATTTTCTGACACGTCTAACCTTAATTTTACGCTATTTCTTACAATGGGTCCTTGTAAGATTTAGAAAGTAAAATAATTTACTAAGTCTTATCTATCACTGGTATCTGGCTTTCTTATGTCTGTTTTCTTATGTCTGTCACGGGTGGCGGTCCGGAAACCGGGACCCCTGAGTGCCTGATGAGAAGTTGGGAGTCTCAGCATGGTAATGGATTATCAGGGCCTGTTGCAGGGTAACCACACGTCCTCTGGCGTTGAGCACCAGCATTTGCGCGGCCACAAACCGAGAACCTGTTGCAGCTTAGTGGAAGCCATAGCAGATGAATGATATGCAGACCTCCCAGGAACTGGATAGGGGGGCTCTGCAGCAGACAAGTATCCAGTACAGAAACAAGCCAAGACTAGAACAGGCACCAAACATGAAAACAAGACAGAACTAGTAGAACACAGAACCAGAGAAGGATAGGAAGCTAAATCCAGAACATGTACACAATACATAAGGGAACATTAACTAAATAGGGGCAGGACAGGACAGGACTGGACTGTAGATGGACTGGGAATACAAACTAAAACAAGAAAAGATATACTAGGCAAAACAAGAGGAGACATAACTAAGCACTATATATGAAAAGTATGAGCATTTAGTGACATTATATGATCATACATTGCATAAGCCTGCCACAACACCAAGGTACCCCATATTCGGCAGGTCCTAAACTGCCTAATGTTCGCTAAAAGAACCATACTAAACCACAATAGCACTTACCTGGAAGAAAGGGCAGAGACTTGAAACACTGCTGCAGGTTCAGACTGAAACAAAAGGAAAATGGAAAACAAACAGGTGTGGCAACATAAAACAAACATATAAATGAACCCAGGAGACTGGGAATTCCAGGGACGGAATAATGGAATGAACCCAGAAAACCCAGCATAAAGAAAACCAGACATAGAATAGAAAACCAGGAAAAGCAAGAAAATCTAAACAAGAATTGTAAAAAGAGTACTGGATACCAGATACCAAAGCCAGACATCTCCGCAGAACATGGCATGATGTGACATAACTCCCCTCTTAAGGAGCGACCTCCAGGCGTGACAAGTAGCTCTCAGGCAGAGACCAGGAAAGAAACGAGGATCCAGCAACTAAGTCCTCAAGACTTACCAGAGGCAAGGATTCCCCAACACAGCAGGAAAGTAGTTTGCGGCTCACAATGCCATTCTGAACTACTTTACTTCCTTTGGAAAGGTCTCCTGCAAAGGCACCTCCAGCCAGGACCAAGATCTACTCCAGAATAGGAGCATTGCCACGAACAGGAACCAAGCATCACAAGAGAACACCTGAAGCGACAACCGTACAGCTTAGCAGATCGACCTCCTCCACGACAAAAATAAGGAAGCCATCTCCAGCAGACTGGTCCAGATACAGGATCTCTTGCATGCAGAAGAACCAGGCATGACACGACACAGACAGAACAGGAAAGCTGCAAAGTCCACTCCACGAACTCCAAGTGCCTATGGCCATCTGTCACAGGTGGCAGTACGGAAACCAGAACCCCTGAGTGCCTGATGATAAGTGGGGTGTCTCAGCGTGGTAATGGACACATAGAGCCTGGTGCAGGGTAACCGCACGCCCTCTGGTGTTGAGCACCAGAGTTTGTGCGGCCACTTACCAAGACCCTATAGCAGCTTAGTGTAAACCAGAGCAGATGAATGATATGCAGACCTCCCAGGAACTGGATAGGGGGGCTTTGCAGCAGACATGTATCCAATACAGAAACAAGGCAAGACTAGAACAGGCACCAAACATGAAAACAAGACAGAACTAGTAGAACCCAGAACCAGAGAAGGATAGGAAGCTAAACCCAGAACATGTACACAATACATAAGGGAACATTAACTAAACAGGGGCATGACAGGAGAGGAAATCTAAACAAGAATTGTAAAAATAGTACTGGATACCAGAAACCAAAGCCAGACATCTCCGCAGACGATGGCATGATGTGACAGTCTGGTCTTTTTGTGAAGCTGTATGTGTAGGATTATTTTTCTAGTCCACTAAAATTTAATAAATAATATGATATTTCTTCATGAATATTTATCCATGAATGGTCTATATTATTAAAGGAACACTATAGTCACCTAAATTACTTTAGATAAATAAAGCAGTTTTAGTGTATAGATCATTCCCCTGCAATTTCACTGCTCAATTCACTGTCATTTAGGAGTTAAATCGCTTTGTTTCTGTTAATGCAGCCCTAGCCACACCTCCCCTGGCTATGATTGACAGAGCCTGCATGAAAAAAAACTGGTTTCACTTTCAAACAGATGTAATTTACCTTAAAAATTGTATCTCAAACTCTATATTGAACTTTAATCAGATACAGGAGGCTCTTGCAGGGTCTAGCAAGCTATTAACATAGCAGGGGATAAGAAAATCTTAATTAAACAGAACTTGCAATAAAGAAAGCCTAACTAGGGCTCTCTTTACAGGAAGTGTTTATGGAAGGCTGTGCAAGTCACATGCAGGGAGGTGTGACTAGGATTCATAAACAAAGGGATTTAACTCCTAAATGGCAGAGGATTGAGCAGTGAGGCTGCAGGGGCATGTTCTATACACCAAAACGGCTTCATTAAGCTAAAGTTGTTTATGTGACTATAGTGTCCCTTCAACATAATACTAATTATATGTAATTAATATAACAGTAAAATAAGTGTATATTGGTTAGATATATACAAGTATATATAATGTATATACTTGTCTCTGGACTTAGTAATCCATCCCCCATTCTTGCTGAGACTGCATTGCTTTGTTTATATAAATCATTCCTTCGCACAGGCTGATGGCTAGAGTTACTGAAAGCAAAAAGAAATTATGTGTCTTTGCTTGCCTGAATATCCAAAATGGAGTCAGCTTGGTTTTAAATGTGACTGGCAGTAGACACTTTTAATTTCTATCTTAGCACAAAATGCCTGCCGATATAAATATTTCACAGAGTATCCTATTTTGGGGTCTTTTTACAATCCATTTCTATGTTACACAGTTAGAACAATGTAATTTCTATTAATCCACAGTGCTTTTCCTCTTTTATCGTCTATCTTGTGATCTGTGGGATGCTCGCTCTGTGGGTAGCAAACTCACAGCCATAGAGAAATACAGATAAATGAATAAACAAGCTGGGTCAGGATTCCAGAAATGTTCAAAGTTAGAAATAAGCTGGATCCAAATGCCAGAAATACAGAAAGTTAAATACAGTCCAAGGTCGATATCAAAATATCAAGACAGGCTCACTACAAGCATGACAATGTACACTCTTTCTGTAGCAAGCTATGGACTTAAAAATACGTGTTTCATACCAGTGTTTCAATCCTCATAAAATATTCTTCCTAGTATGCTCTTAGATGTTGTAGGAGATGAAAATGCTTCTTTTGCCAAAATGGTTAATATATTGGCTGTTTATTGGAGAGATTTACTCTACAGCCTCTTCTACTTAGTGTCCTAAAAAGTAAAGCACTTTAAATGTTTTGCTGCCATGGGGTATGGCTGTGTATCACAAATTAACTCACTATCTTTTCCTCTGGCCATGAAACTGTTTCGCCACAATTTCAGATAAATATATGTGAAAATGTCTGCGCAAAGGAGCACTCTCCAAGGCTGATCTATGGTGTTTGAAGCAATTGCACTCTTTGCAATCACTTAATCCCAGGTTGTTAAAGTCATGCATGACAATATGCTCCGGGTCACTACATTAAAGAGTGCTCTTAGTAGGTTACGTAAGATCTATTTCTCGTGCGCAAATATCTGACGCCATACTCCTGAGAAATGGGCCAATATTGGTCCATCTATTCATACATTTTACTGAACTTCAAAGAATCTTCAGGAACACACCACATCAAAGGCAGGAGGAATAGCTCTTCATTATTATGAGCTGCTAGCAAACTTCACCTGCAAGGTGGGAGGGAACGTTTAATAGGGAGAAAGAGAGAGACAGCAAAATGTGAACTTTGCCATAAATTAAGTTTGTGAGATTCTAAAAAATTTGTTAGAACAGCACTACAGGATGATTGTGCTCTACATATTGCATAATAATAAAAACTTTTTGAGAACCTAACTTTGATCAAAAATGAGTAAACACACAATGATTCATATATGTTCAGCCAACAGTAAATTTGCACATTATTAATATTATTATTATGATTACTATTATTATTATTATTACTATCATTATTATTGCCAGCATGTATCTAGCAACTCCATCTGTAACGCTTTACAATTGTATAAAGGAAGAATTTAACAACTGATACAAACTATTCCAAATGTTAACCAGGATTATAGGTTGATGAGGACCCTGCTCAAATGAGTTTACTATGTAAAGTAGTTGGGGTATAAAAACACAATAGGCAGGGCAGTGGGGAGAACCAAGTGACAGGGTGAAAAGTTTCATAATTATGAAGACATGGGGAGAGTCTGATGGGGGAGGCAAGCTGTTCCATAAGAATGAAGCTGCCTACAAGAAGTCCTGTAAGTGTGAGTTAGCAGTACAGATACAAGCAGCCGACAGGAGAAGGCCACTGGCAGAGCAGAGTGGCTAAGAAGGAGGGGGTAGAGGTATGAATTTGTGTAGAAATGTAACTTTGGGTAGAGTTGTTCAGAGATTTATAGGTAAGAGTTAATGTTCTGAATTAACCCCTATAAAGTAGAGGAAGCCATGAAAACAATTGACAAGTGGTGAGGTGTGAGAGTGCTATGACAGAAAAATAAGGCTGGTAACAACATTCATTATGGACTGTAGAGAGGCAGTATGGTTTCTGGAGAAACCAATTATTTGGTAATTACAAAAGTCAATGGAAGAAATTACAAGAGCATGAACAATCTTCTTAGTAACATCTTGTGTAAGAAAGAGACACATGTTCTTAAGGTTAAATTGACAGAATTTAATGAAAAAGTGGATATGAGGAGTAAAGCCAGAATCAAAGATTCTGAATTTGCAGTGAACTTGCAAGGATTGGGCTGAAACGTGCCATCAATTTGCAGGGAGAGCAGAGGAGTTGATCAAAGTAACTAAAGGCTTAATCACAGCTCTATACTAATTATGCTAGACCTCTCTGCTGTCTTTGAGACTGTTGATCATGTCCTCCTTCTTCAAACTCATCAATCCCTTGGTCTCTTGTGGTTTTCATCCTATTGCTCCCAATGTTCATTCAGTGTCTCCTTTTCTAATAACTGTCAAGACTTAGCATCTTTCCCTCGCTGCTCTAGCGGCACCTCCAAGCCATGGCTGAACACGTGCATGCGCGAATGCTAGGGGCAGGACGCAACCTCTGAATTCTGATCGCATCACATCTCAACGATAGACACTTTAGAGATGAGCGCAATCATTCCATGTTGCAGAACAGCTCTGTGGGCCGGGCTGGAATAAATTAAAAACATGTTTAGCTCCCATGGCATCTCTGATGACTGACAGCCCCATGCACCATGAGGGTGTTATGGAGGCATGTCAGAATAGGTGTGTCTTTAGTTTGTCTCCCTATTTAAACTGTGAACAGCTGAGCTCTCATTGCTTAGTTGTTCTGTGCTATTTCCTTGCAAAACCACTTGTGTGATTTCTGCCCTCCTGGATTACCTGACTTTTGGCTTGCCCCTTTGCTTCTGAACCTTTGCTGCCTGGATATTTAACCTTTGGACTGCTTGACATTGCCTTTGCCTTGCCCCTGTCATATTTGTTTGCCTTTATTATTTTTTGTCTACCGTTGCAAGTACTGCACTTTGGGTTGTATACTGCTAAACCTGACAGTAGCACTTCCTCCGCTCGCCCACTACAGTACCCAAAAATCCAATTAAGTAACCTGTTAACTCTGTGCAGCTAACTTTGCATGTTGCTCAAAGCAAGATCAAATACAAGTACATAGAATAAATAAATCAAGGCAGTACAATTATATGCCAAACATACAGGGAGTACTACATGCAGTTTATTTGAAGGACCAAAAATAAACCAACATTTTGGATTTCCCATTTGCCAATGCCAAAGTGATCTTCCACAATGAAAGCACACTCAAAGAAATCCCTCAAAGCTCATCTCTTCAGAAAATCATATGGCTTCCCAGAGTAACCTCTTTTTTAACAAACCTGTCTCTTGCTCTCTCTTAAAGTGCCACACTCCACAATCACCAGTTTTGCAACTTCCCCGCCAGGTTTCTATACCCATCGCTACCCTACCTACTGTGTTTTTAAACCCAACTTTATCTAGATCTAGAGAGAAAAAGAGAGAGACAGAGAGAGAGACAGAGAGTTTTACTGCTTCTTCTTTTTCCCTGTATTGGTCTTTTTTCACTTGATTTTTGAATAAAAATTAACAGTTAGATTCCATCCCTTAGCCTTCCACCATCTTTTTTCCCCATCAATCTTTCTTTGGTTTTGCGGGTTCCAAATTGCGAATCATACAAGCATGCACATCTATCGCATATTTCTCATTTTGGCTAAAAGTTCAGAAATTCATATGATCACTTGATCACGCTAAATTGTAAAAAAAAATTTGTAAAAAAAAATCAAAGTCTAACAGTTGCAATGATTAATTGTACTGTAAAACTTTGCCTGAATATTGTAAAAAAGGATTACAAAAAGATAGCTAGACCTACCATAGACAACTTACATGCTTATGTTACAATGAGTTAAATGAGAGAAGTTGGACATGTAATATTCAATCAAATAACCACAATATCATACATATTTCATAGAATGTAAAAGTGTGCAGAAATTCTGAGTGTATCAATAATTAATTTTCCAGACAAGATTCAAAGTAGCAACTTTATTTTACTATCAGATAAATTCCAAATTTCACATAAAATCAAAAAGAAAGTAAAAACATATAATATGTGGTGTATTAATATAAGATATTAAAAAATAAACACACTCAATATATATTTCACAGTACAAATAATATAAAATAAATGAAAGATCCCCATAGTTGCAATAGTCATATATCAACTCTGATTTAATTACCAAAAATGTGATGTATGGTTTAAGTACTTATTTCTGAATAAATAGACCTGCATGCATTCTGCATGTCTTCAAGCAGACTATTGCACTTTTTTCTGCTTAGAAATTCACAATGTGGTTAGTTTGATTAAATGATTTAATATTGGTAAATGACAGCAGATTAAATTGGTTTAGCATAGTAAATACATTACATACAAAACATTACATACCCTTGCATCAACAAATTATTTTCAAAAATATTAACTAATGGTTCCCATGCTATTGTTCTAGATGTTAACTTCAGGAAGAATAGCGTTAAGCTCTAAGCTGTCTCTCCTTCTCAATTTAGTTAGTCAGAGAAAGGTCATGGCACATCCAAGATTTGTAAAATCAAAGTCACTCCACATATTACTCCAAAGGTTAGGAAACAAGGCATATGTATTCCCTTAAATGTCATCACTAAATTTGTATCTAATGCTGAAGCTGAATAATGGTCTATAAATAAAAAAAATAAAAAAATATTCACAAGTATTTCTTTAAAGCATCATGAAAAGAGAAAACTGAAGCATTTTGCCATGATGTCAAGACTGACTTGTTTACAGTTGATGCAAGTTATTCAAATATATCTGTTATAAATAGTATAAAGTAGATTTGGTTATTAATTTTCAGACTGACATTTCTGTAATTTGTCCATTCTTCTGAAAGATGAATGGAGGAATGCATATTACAATAATTAAAATGAACTAATTGCTTAAACAATTAGATAGAGGTACAGCCTAGGTAAACTCAAAACAGGGGGGTGACCCCTGGTAGAAATGCATATCAAAAGAAAATGGAGAGAGTACCTATCTGAAAAAGTGAATAAACTATCGCTGAATATAAACTGTACAGATAAAGTACATATTATGATGAAGCAAATGTAAAATAAAAATAACAAATAACTTTATTAAATACAAGTATTAAAAAGAAATAAAGAATGAAACACTAATAAGCTAATAAAATCAAACATACAAAACGATATCCCAAAATGGGAGTGTATAGCTGATGTCTCGAGTTACAAAAATACTCATCTGCACACGTCTGTGCAGAGTAAAAAGAAGAAAGGAGAGAAGGGAGGGGGGGGGGCTGGGGAAAGGACGCTAAATAGCTATATCGTAAAATACTATCAGAATACGAACACTAAAGATAGAGTGCCCAATAATAATGTTAACTAGAAAATATCCGGTACCGGACAGCTGAATATCTGTATCAGAATCAAAAAGAACAGTGATAGTCCTAACAATACACGCTGAGCTGGTATAGAGCTGTTGTTACAGAATTGGAATGCAGCGTTCAGTTCTGCATACAGCACCAAAACTAACGTTGTTGAAATAGTCGATAATATATTATGAGCACAGATATTGCCAGATAGATACAAAGTTATCAAATAAAAGATACTGACAGCTAGAGTACTGTATAGTACATAGTAGCGTTTACTAGATAGTAATAGGAGCAAAGGAGAATTCTGGCAGAAAGCCTAGATTACGATAAAAGCTCCTGCTAAAATGTACAACAGCATGTAATGCCGTATTGAATGAGCTAAATAAGTGTAATACTGATTGCCCAAAAAAGAAAGAAAGGTAAATAAACAGAGAACTGATTAGAATAACTAGCGTCCTAGAACCTAAGAGCCCCCCATGTGCCTTCATGGGCACCAGGACTAACCCCCACTAATGATCTCCTAAATGAGACAGCAGAAAAGATGAAGATACAAAATATGAAGAAAATATGATAAATAATGGCGAAAAAGTAGCGCCAGAGTCCCCTGATGCGCGCATTTCGCCCAAGCTCGTCAGAGGGGAGCTGGGTGCCGCCAACTCAAGCGTTTAAAAAAGGAGGCTGGAGAGCTGATTGGTCGAACAAAAGATGTTCTGATTGGATGATCAAAAGATGATGTCACTCAGTGGGAAGAGTGTGTCGGCAGCTATACTTGCCGGACACACATTAACCCTAGATTTTCCAGCCTTGAATTATACAAAAAGAAGAAGAAAGGGAGGAAACATAGTCTGGATTCCATACTGCATAAGCTACAGTATGTTACAAACAGCAGAAATAAGCCCAATAGTCAGTAAAACATAAACTTGAAACGTGAGAAAAGAAAATCACACCATATCTAGCACTTATAGAGACACATTTGGAATGGTAATACCACAATGAGAGCACAGTAACCGCTGTGTATGCTCTACATTTATTGTAATAAAGAACTGATAAATGTAACATTGTTGTGGTGTGAAGGAATTTAATCCATATGGTGAAACACCCATAATATTGTATCAAGAGACAATAAAAGAAGTCAAAAAAGCAAAAGGACATAATAAACTGTTATATAAAAGAACATGATTATTTATGAATAAACGGAGTACAATTGAACTCCTCATTAAGACCATTAGGAGAAAGGGTCTTAAAATGATAAATCCATCTGGATTCTTTCATTAACAGCATTCTGTTATAGTTGCCTTTACGGGAATTCAATGTTAATCTTTCAATAGCTTGAAAAGTTATGTTAGTTGGGTCTCCATTGTGATGTACCCTCACGTGGTTTGATAAAGGGGTAGAGATATTAATGTTGGAAATGGAACATATAAGTTGAAGAATTCTCCTCCTAAACTGTTGGTATGTTTTACCAATGTATTGTACTTTACAACTGCAAGTTATAAGATAAATAACTTTGGTAGAATTGCAGTTAATAAATTGTTTTATTGGATATTCCTTCCCTGTGTATGTACTTTGGATAATTTTGGACGGTTTAATGTGTTTACAAGCTTTACAATGTCCACATTGATATACGCCTGCCACCGGGGTTAACCAAGTTGAGTTACGAATTGGTTCTGTATGGCTATGCACAAGATGATCACGTAGATTTCTAGCCCTACGTGCCGTGATATTAGGAAACTTACTAATATTATCCCTCAGATCTTTGTCATAATTCAGGATCGGCCAATTTTGGGACATAATAGTGAGAACAGGTTCCCAGAGCTGGTCAAAGGTGCCAATGCATCTAATAGTCTGGGGATCTGAAGTGGATCTAATAGCATGTAGACTCTCACTCCTATTTTTAGCAGCGGCTTGTTGATACGCTCGTTTTAATATTCTGTTAGGATATCCCTTCTGTTTGAACATTGTTCGCAATGTTTTGGCTTCAGACTGAAATGTCTCCTCGTTAGAACAGTTACGTTTGGCCCTAAGGTATTGTCCATAGGGAATACCCGATTTTAATTTGAGCGGGTGGTGACTGTCCCAACTAAGTAAACTGTTTGTTGCAGTTGGTTTTCGATAGAGTTCCGTTTCAATCGTGCCATCTGGTGAGATCTTAATATTGAGGTCAAGGAAAATTAGATGTTCCGTATCAATGACGTATGTCAATTGAAGGCCAATTGAGTTGTTATTCAATCGATCGACCAATTCCTCAAACTGTTTAACAGATCCCAACCAGAATACCAACACATCATCGATGTATCTGTGCCACATAAGGACGCAATTTTGATACTTGTCCTTGATGATGGGGCCAAGAATGGTTTCTTCCCACCACCCCAGATAGATATTGGCATAGCTTGGGGCACAAGCCGTACCCATCGCTGTACCCCTCAGTTGGAGATAATGAGTGCC
The DNA here is from genome assembly GCA_933207985.1 of Pelobates cultripes. NCBI lineage: Eukaryota > Metazoa > Chordata > Amphibia > Anura > Pelobatidae > Pelobates > Pelobates cultripes. The sequence goes on along the minus strand of OW240914.1, from coordinate 120,540,481 downwards.
ATTAAATACGAAGAAGTTGTGTGTCAACACAAACTCTAAGAGCTGGATGATAAAGTTACTCTGGGTGATGGAGAATTTTTGAGATTTAAGAAGAAAATATCTGACTGCCTGAAGGCCAGTCTCATGTGGAATGTTGTTATAGAGTGCCACTACATCCATGCTGCCCAACAGGCAGTAGGGTGGTACAGTTAGATTTTCTAGTAGGATGAGAGTCTGCTTGGTATCTTGAAGATACGACGGAAGGCCAACTACGATTGGATGTAAGAGTTTCTCCAGAAATTTACTACTGCGCTCAGTAATAGAACCATTCCCCGACACTATAGGTCGACCTGGTGGTTTAGAGATATTTTTATGTACTTTAGGGAGGCAGTATAGGGTAGCGATAGTAGGAGTGAGATTGGGTAAAATAAATTTATATTCATCTTGTGTTATTGTTCCACTAGTTAATGCTGGTGTTAGAATAGACTTTAACTCATTAAGAAATTGTGGCGAAAACTAGGACTATCACTGTTCTTTTTGATTCTGATACAGATATTCAGCTGTCCGGTACCGGATATTTTCTAGTTAACATTATTATTGGGCACTCTATCTTTAGTGTTCGTATTCTGATAGTATTTTACGATATAGCTATTTAGCGTCCTTTCCCCAGCCCCCCCCCCTCCCTTCTCTCCTTTCTTCTTTTTACTCTGCACAGACGTGTGCAGATGAGTATTTTTGTAACTCGAGACATCAGCTATACACTCCCATTTTGGGATATCGTTTTGTATGTTTGATTTTATTAGCTTATTAGTGTTTAATTCTTTATTTCTTTTTAATACTTGTATTTAATAAAGTTATTTGTTATTTTTATTTTACATTTGCTTCATCATAATATGTACTTTATCTGTACAGTTTATATTCAGCGATAGTTTATTCACTTTTTCAGATAGGTACTCTCTCCATTTTCTTTTGATATGAACTAATTGCTTGTACCGACTTGTGGCTCCCTTCTTGTAATATTTAAAAATAGAAGATGCCAGCCCCAAGGCTTACCTGTTAGTAGAGATGAGCGGACACCTGGATGTTCGGGTTCGCCGGGTTCAGCCGAACTTCTGGAAAAAGTTCGACTTCGGACTCGAACTTGACCCTGAACCCAAACCCCATTGAAGTCAATGGGGACCCGAACATTTGGGCACTTAAATGGCTCTAAAAAAGTCATGGAAAGGGCTGCAAAAGGAAGTAAAATGGGAGTAAGAGTAGGACAAGTGCCCTGCAAACAATTGGGGTAGCCCCCAAAATATTGGGACATATAAAAAAAGAAAACAAAGAATAAGTGCACTTGAGTAAAACAATGGCTGAGTGAGGTATAAATATCTATTCTGCACAAGGTACAGACAAGTCCGGTGGGATCCATGCCTGGTTCATTTTAATAAACGTGAGCTTGTCCACGTTGGATGTTGACAGGCGGCTGCGCTTGTCTGTGATAACGTCTACTGCCGTGCTAAACACACGTTCAGACAATACACTGGCTGCAGGGCAGGCCAGCACCTCCAAGGCATAAAGGGCAAGCTCAGGCCATGCGCCCAATTTGGAGATCCAGAAGTTGAATGGGGCAGACCAATCAGTCAGTATGTGTAGGCGTGTACACACGTACTGTTCCACCATGTTGCTGAAATGCTGCCTCCTGCTAAGACATTCCATATCAGCTGGTGGTGTTGGTTGTTGTGGCGTGCTGACAAAGCTTTTCCACATTTCGGCCATGCTAACCCTGCCTTCTGAGGTGCTGGCAGTGCCCCAGCTGTGTTGACAACCTCTTACTCCTCCTCTGCCTTTGCTTTGTGCTTCCACTGAGCCCCCGGTGTCAGTTGGGAATGCTCTCAGCAGCATATCTACCAGCGTGCGCTTGTAGTCGTGCACCTTCCGATCACGCTCCAGTGAGGGAATTAAGAACGGCACGTTGTCCTTGTAACGGGGATCCAGCACGGTGGCCATCAGTAAGCAGAACAAGTTAGAATGTGGGCAACTCGGCAGTTGTTGCGCAGGCACTTTGGTGACTCTAGATAATCTCGGGCCGATCGCATGTCCCTGTGACAGTGACGATGCATTGGGATGTCTGCCCTATCAACTTTCGATGATACTTTCTGCGCCTACCATGGTGACCATGGGTAACAGGAATCAGGGTTCGATTACGGAGAGGGAGCCTGAGAGATGGCTACCACATCCAAGGAAGGCAGCAGGCAGGCAAATTACCCACTCCTGACGCGGGGAGATAGTGACGCTAAATAACAATACAGGACTCTTTCGAGGCCCTGTAATAGGAATGAGTACACTTTAAATCCTTTAACGAGGATCTATTGGAGGGCAAGTCTGGTGCAGAGCGACTGACCCGTCCGTGCTGCAGCTGAAACTCCACTATCGCCTGCTGCTGCTCGCACAGTCTCTCCAGCATGTGCAAGATGGAGTTCCATCTTGTGGGCATGTCGCATATGAGCTGGTGAGCGGGAAGGCTGAAGTTACGCTGCAGCGTAGACAGGCGAGCAGAAGCAGGGTGAGAACGCTGAAAGCGCGCACAGATGGCCTGCACTTTCTGCAGCAGCTCTGATATATCTGGGTAGTTTTTCAGGAACTTCTGCACCAGCAAATTCAGCACATGTGCCAGGCAAGGGATGTGCGGCAAACCGGCTAGGCACAGAGCTGCTACGAGATTTTGCTCATTATCGCACACCACCAGGCCTGTCTTGAGGCTCAGTGGCAACAACCACTCATCGGTCTGTTGTTCTATGCCCGTCCACAGCTCCTGCGCATTGTGGGGTTTTCCCCCCAAACATATGAGTTTTAAAACAGCCTGCTGTTGTTTCCCTCTGGCTGTGCTGAAGTTGGTGGTGAAGGTGTTACACTGACCGGATGAGGAGGTGGTAGAGGAGGAGGAAGCGGAGTAGGAGGAGGAGGCAACAGGAGGCAAAGAGAAATGCCCTGCAATCCTCGGTGGCTATCCGCCTCAGGCCCAGCCGCCACTACATTTGCCCAGTGTGCAGTTAGGGAGATATAGCGTCCCTGCCCGTGCTTACCGGTCCACGTATCAGTGGTTATGTGGACCTTGCCACAGATGGTGTTGCACAGTGCACACCTGATTTTGTCCACCCATTGGTTGTGCAGGGAAGGGATGGCTCGCCTGGAAAAGTAGTGGCGGCTGGGAATCACGTACTGTGAGACAGCCACCGCCATCAGGTTTTTAAAACTGTCCGTCTCCACCAGACGGAATGACAGCAGTTCAAAGGCCAGGAATTTTGAAATGCTAGCATTCAGGGCCAGGGATCGTAGGTGGGTAGGGGGGTACTTCCTATTTCTCTCCAGTGATTATTTTTATTGGACTACAAGAAATGCACCGCATTGCAGGCTGCAAATGTCCTATTTAGCACAAAAAAATGTGATTTTTTTTAAACCAATTTTTTCAAAGTGCGATGTAACCACAGTATTTGACGGTTCTATTTGACTCTCAGATATGAAGTGCACTGCAGGCAGCAAATGTACTATTTAGCACCCAAAAGACTTAAAATTTATCAAAGATGATCTGCATCATAAACTAAGTGTATAGTGTACCCAGAGATGTTGTCGTGTGCATCCACTTCTAACACGCTCAAGAGATATTACTGGAGGTGGCCAGATACTCAAATGTCTTGGCAATCTATGCTGACATAAATCTAACTACAATGGCAAAAAGGCAGGAATTCAGCACAGTCACAAAACTCCTCAGAAATATCTTCTACCGCTGGGGTATACCTTCCAAATATCTCATATGGAGCAATGTGGTGACACAAGTGGTCAACTTTCATGGAGAAGTCATGCAGACCATGTACTCCTGGAATGTAGGCAGTGACCTGGAACCATCACCTCTCTTTGTCCGGATTGACAGAAGTTGGGACTGCAACCTGGCATTTCATTTGAACAGATGACCAGATATACCACTACTTCACTGGGAATGTCACCAGTGACAACTAGTCTCTACAAGAATTCCACTTGCAGTCACATGCAGGACTCCCTTTTGTAGACAGAGATGAATGCACAGACTTCGTTTGGGTTTGCTAGTGATGCTATTTTCAGTTCACTTAAACATAGGCATTGTATATCTTACAGCGATATTGGCAGACACTTACCTAGCTATCTTAAAATAAATTATACTAACAGGAAGGACATTTTACTGTAAAGAGATGGTGGTATGCCACTAACAATGCTCGTATTTCTTGGGAGGGAATACAAATGGCAAAAAAAAACAAAACATAAAAAACCCCCAAAGAAACTGAAAACTCTCCCCCCACCCATGATACACAGTATATGTTGCCAGTTATTAACTGATACTCCTTTATTCCTCACGTCTAAACTGAGATGTGTGCTTAGTTGTATATGTTTATAATGTTAATGGTATTGGTAATGGGGTAATAGTATTTTCTGGTGCAGTCTCACAACATGTAGTGAAGTTACCTAAACCTCCATAGAAGTCACTATGGATCTAGAAGTGGATTGCTTACAGTTTGAAGTATTGTATATATTGATGTTCATAAGACTGCTTCTTTTTTCCCTTCATTACCCACCTGTTCTCCCAGCCCTTTTCTCAAGACCCTCGCCTCTCCTGTGGATCCTCCTGCTCACGAGGATGCACAGTATGGATTTTTATCTTTTAGTCTCTGTACTGCAGAAAGACAACAGCAGGTACCATACTCATCAATTCCGCAATGAAACATGTCATCAACATTCTCTCATGTAATGTTAGGGCCCTCAATACATGACACAACTAATGATTAGCATTCCGACATTTTCCAACAATCTTTTTTTCCACAATACCACACAGTTTTCCACACATTTCCCAAAACCTAATCCAAATGGGTGTCTATTAGAGTCGACAAAGATTGTGTATTTTCATTGTAATCTGAACACTCTGATTCTGGCCACTGTGGGCAACCTAAACAATTTTCATTTTAATATTATGAACAGCCCTCACCAAATCCAGACTCAATTAATAGAAAACTGCTTTAATAAATTAGATATGTTTAGATCAGGACACACCACTGTCTGTGGGTACTTAACTGTGTATTGGATCCCAAGCTATGGCTAACCCATAAGGCTTTGATCCACGACCTGCTTTTCCTGCTTTTCCAACATGGGCCAGAGAAAGAAACAGTACATTAAACAAAAAAAACACCTTGCTTTCTCAACTCCTGCATTTTGAAAAAAATGAATCAATCTGTGCACACCAGTTTTAATATTTACAAAGTGAGACAGGAAATGCAAAGCATGGAGTTGCAAACAATGGAACACACTACGAGTAAGCTAGGCTAAATATCTTATAACCAAGGCAAAAAGCCAGGAAACTCCCAGGGCAGAAATTGAAAAACAAGTTACAGTTTACGAACATTCTTTACCTTCTAGACACAAATGGCCAAAAATTTGTAAACCCACAAAAACTGGTCAATGAACTAGCATCCTACTATAGTTCCTTATACAATCTAGTTCAAGACTCACACATTACATAACCAGCCATCACTTCTACTTCTGACTTTTTCTCTGACGTCTTTTGTCCCAACTATCCCTGATCAGAGAGCACTATTGGGTTTCCCTATTACAGATGAGAAAATCATGAAGGCAGTCATGTCCCTACCAAAAAAAAAAAAATGACACCCTGAGGGCCTGTAACAATGTATGTTAAATGGCCTCTATTAGTACCCCATTTAATTAAACATTTTAGTCAAATTAAAAACTCGGTCAAATCCCAATCAAAATGCTGCTGGTAGTATTGCCTCTCCAGAGCAGGATTTATGCCGTCTAAACAAGTGTCAAATAACCTGCATACATCTACAATTCCTCCCTCTATTACTGAAGTTAAATCTTGAATTGATTAAGCAAAGCAGTACAAAGAAATTAATCACAGACTTCTGGGCAATTTGGCCAAGTCAAATAAAATACAGTCCTCGTGGACATAGTTGACATCAATACAAAACACGAACCTTGAGGTCTCCCCTCCCTCTTCTTCCCTTACACTCCCCCATTAATTTTCTCTTTTCTCTTCTTCACTTCTCCTAGAGACAACCTAGGCGACTGCAGTATATTGGATGTGTATACATTGGTATCAAGATAAATAGTTAAATGGGAAGCCAGGATTTGGCAATGAGAGCACTCCAATATTACATGTCTATGTGTATGTATTTTTTCATGGTCAATGTAGCTATGAATATTACAGATTAAGTTACAGCGCACACATAAAAATACACCTATAAATCTTAACAGGCTACTTAAAATCGCCTATCTAAGAAAACAAACATGGGGATTCAGTTTCACCATATGGCCACATACTTATTTAGCACTATCTAATTTGTCTTCCACAATTGGAATTAGTGTAGGAACCACTGATATTGGGGTACTGTGAAGTAGTGGTGGACTTAACACAATAAGGCCATATAGTAGAACTTATTCCACATATTTGCTTTCTTAGATAGGTGATTTTAAGTAGCTTGATATCATTTATGGGTGAATTTTTATATGTGCGCCGTAACTTAAGCTGTAATATGTATGAATATTGGTCACTACGGCAGCACCATTGCTGCAGAACACATATTTTGAGTGTGCTCCAATCATTTTTGTCTTTTGCAATGTAGCTTGAATGTCTTATTATCAGATACCGCTTATCATTCGTGTTTACCTATTAAAGAGTGTATTGACATACATGCAATGTGTACTGTTCCTTTTGTTTCAAAAATATTAAAATGCTACAAACTGTGAAAAAAAAACATGGAAAAAAGAGAACTGTCTCAAGTCAATCCTTTCTTTACCATACAAAATAAAAAAATCATAATAAATAAATAATACATGTATGGGATCATCAGGACTCAATAAAACAAAAGAGCCCTAATGGGGTAGAAATAAATATTTCATAGGTTAGACTCCTGAACCTTAGACTCCTGAACCTTATGAAAATTCCCTTACAAGGGTTTAGGAGATGCATAGTCCCTAGAGGCATTATGTGGTGGACCGCCTGTACTGCGAACGAGTACCTCTGCCAACTCTGTTTCCTTGCCATTATCAGCGATGGGAACTGTAACGGCACCCCCAGGCATAAAAGGGTTAAACCGCTGTTTAGTAGATCTTCCCTTCCAGAAGCACAAGCACAGCTACTGCAGAACACCAATCCGCCGAACAGGAAAAGCATTTGAATGCCGTAAACAGCCAAACCGGAACCATATGTTTTTAAGAGCTTTTCTGGGAAACTCCCACCCTACCTGAACAAAATGCTTTCCCCAGCTGTTCCCACTTTCTATAAGCTCCGATCCAGTACAAGCACTTTACTTAGTCTACCTCAATACAAAAAGAAAGCGGCCCGATCCTCCTTCTCCTACAGAGCACCGCAATTGTGGAACGACCTCCCGCACAATTTAAAATCTTCCCTAAGCCTAAAGTCATTTAAGAGATCCCTCTCTACATACCTCAAAACAGAATGCACGTGTCATGGTTGATTATATATTTCCTGCCTGTTCTATGTTAAATTTTGTATATATTGTGTATTAATATTGTTTTTGTATTTTGTTGTACCTAATGTAACAATGCAATGATTTGTGGACCCAGGACATACTTGAAAACGAGAGAAATCTCAATGTATCTTTCCTGGTAAAATATTTTATAAATAAATAAATAAATAAATATGAATGCTGTAAACAGCTGAATAGGAAAAAACATACAAATAGGTTTACACTCCTAGCAATCAAACTGGAACAGCATACAATAAATCCCCCCAAGAACGAGACTCTGTTTTGAGGGTCAAGCAGGAACAGACAGAGCTGTGGGTTTATTGTTCTTATATACACATTAGTACCACCCACAGGGTTTTGGAAAACAACCAATAAACACATACAATACACTCAGACACTCCCACACAAAATCCTCCTCTCTGCCTGTGATACAGTTACCTTACACAATGGGTAATGTAATTATCACCGGCAGAGAAATACAGTTTTTCCACATTATTCATAACTTTAAAAGTATGCATCACATTCACATAAATCAGCATACTCCAAATACAAACATACGTCAAAATCATACAAATTGGTCCAGTGGTTCAAACGATAGATCATAGTCCTTTGTGACAAAATGAAGCATGGCTTTTCTGCCCAAAACCAGTTCCACAGAGTCTTCTATCCTGGAGATAATTGGGAAGTAATCTAATTATCTCCAAGGACAGAGGCAAAACTCCATTAAGCACATGGCAGTAAAAAGACAGTAAAATACAATAAAATACACAAGGTTACATTTATTACATAACATACAGGCTTGCAACATATCCCCAGATAGCTTAGGTCTGAGCACACATTATTACTGAATGGCACTCAGACCACACACATACAGTTCAATTGCCATGGAGCCAAAGTCTTTCCCATAGTCTTTCATTATACGAATGGGCTCCATGGCATAGCTATCTGGGGTATCACCGCTCAAACAGGGCAAGCACTGAATGACCCGGCATTCATGTCTTTGCAGGGGCAAATCAAGCGTTTCAACATGGGGCCATAGTCTAAAGGCAGCAGGTGGGCAACCAGGCTCCTCCAATGCACAGTGGCGAGATTGGTCTCGTCACAGGAACCCTGAACAAATCCTTTTGGGGACAAGTCTTTAAGCATTTAGTGACAAACACTTAAAATACAAATGTATAATACAGTCGAGTATGAGCAATTATAATTAATACATGAACTACATAATACAAATAACATTTTCAAACAATAATGATAAGCAACCATATATGCATATAACGGTGTATTTGGTTGTCCTAATTTGCATAGCAGCATTATGCACGTTTACACACTTCTATTCCATTCCATTTCAATTCCCTCGCAAGCTCCTTTCAGCGGCTCTGGGGACCAGGACCATAGTCTGCGGGCAAGAAGCTGGCCTTCAAACCTATCCAAAAGGCCATGGGAGTGTATTACAGATTACAGATTATAATAATAAATAAATAAAAGCAAATAATGACTCAGGCTGGTTTTGGATTGCTCAATTCATGGGCCCATGAGACTTGACAACCCCTGAGATCTTATGAGGCTTATATAATGACAATTATTTATATAATGCCAACATATTCTGCAACACAGTTCAATATTAAGCAAGACAAACATTTAATTCTAAGAAAGCATGCATGGCATGCAGGATGAAGCTTGTAATGTATTTTACAAAAATACTCAGGATACTAGGCATTTAATGTATTTTATTTAATTTGTTCATCTCCACCCCACATACCATGCAGTGGAGAAAGAAGAGACCCTCCCTCCCAGACCCTCCCACCTCCTGGACAGCATCCATTTTCCATTCATTGTGAAGCTGCATTCTTAGTGAGCTGTCCAGGAGGTGGGAGGGTCTGGGAGGGAGGGTCTGCTGCTGATTGGCTGGAATGTGTCTGCTGACTGTGAGGTACAGGGTCAAAGTTTACCACATATGTTCGCCATCCGTGGCGAACCGTTCGGCGAACCATTCGGGACATCACTAGCTCTCAGTGATTGAGATGACAGGGTCTATTTTATCACCTGCTGAGTGTGTTCATTACATGGTCAACATGTATAACCACTGATTTTAAATTTTAGTGTAACAGGGAAAACAGTGCATTAAACTGCATTCTGCTGTGGTACTCAAATATTATATTGTATTGGCAGCATTCACCTAATGAGACCTAACACTGGGTCTCACTTGGAATTGCATTTATACTACTAAAAGGGCTTTTTTTTTGTAAGCCTTTTTTATCCACAATGCTATTTAGAGTACACTAAATGTTGTTGTGTTTCTATAGTATACTATGGAGTATTTGAGCTCTGGTCAGAACCCTTTGCTTATTGCCATCAAAGGAGAAATTAGAAAATAGCAAATCATTTGTATTCCCCCCTGTCATGCCAAAGGTGCATCATTCATTGTTGCACAATAGAATATTGTAATTTAATGTAATTTGTATAGTGCATATATGAATTGGCCGCTTGGTAGAGTTCAGATGACAGAAGGGGTTATGTAAATTGTAGAGGAATGTGAAAGGGGACACATGGTTTACAACATGGATTGATCCTTTGATTAATCAAAGGCTCTGTAAGGTGTCACACATAAGTGGCCTGGAAGTCTAGTTCCAATGTAAACTGTCTTCAACCATATGGCCTGTACCTTTTAATTGATGAGTTCATTTCTTTGATATGTTAATAATCAAGAAAACCATTGAGTTCCAGTATTATATCCAAAAGAAACATTAATACTTATCCACAGAATAATAATTAAGCCTCATTTTTATTATATTTAGAATGGGACAAGCACAGTCTTCTAATCAAGCCTAAACATCATTTGTGTAACTTAAACATATGACAAGGGATTGTGATGTCCACTGTATTGGGTCACAAGTACAGAGTGTGAAATATATATGGAATGGAAAAATGGTTAAAAAACAAATCATAGCTGTAATTATTATGTCTGTGGCAAGTACAGAAGAGGAGATAGAACCAAATGTTTCCATTTGGATTGATGTTGGTTGGGAACATAAGGGGGTGGTAACTTTTTGTTTCTATAGGTATGCCTTAACTCCACCCCCTGGACAAGACTTGGTAATCCACAGGGTACCACAAGGTATCCACATGTGTTTGTACTTGCTTGGGACCAGAATCTAAGTTTGAGTGAGTCACCATCTTCCTTGCCAGAGACCCCCTGGGCAGAAGTTTTACTTTGAAAACCTGAGTGAGTGATTAGGGCTTCTGATATTTTATCCCTTTTGTTTTTATCTGTTGTTGGTGTAACACATTTGATTGTCATCTATATTTTTGTATGCACTGTGACTATATTTTGCTCATAATAAATATTCCTTTATTAAGTTCTGCTTTTGTCTGGTAAAGAATCACGTTACCTGAAGAGACTAGTTAGTGTTTTGCAATTGCTTAAATTTTGTGCTGTATTGTATTTGGTGGGTTTTTATTATTAAGTTAGCTAGGGGACCAAGGCACCCCATTTATGAATTGTCTTGGTGGTGGCAGAGTTAAAATAGTAATATTATTATTATTATGGTTAAGTGTGGGTGGTGTTAAGTGGGATTTTATCATTATTTCCAGTCTAGTACAGACAAATAGTGAACTTTAACCCTTTCACCACCACATCTATGTATCACAGAAAATGAACAGAAAAGTAAATTAAGCAATATGCCCACACAGATTATCAGCCAATTAAAATAAACCCCTCAAAATAAGAAATTTAATGAAGTCAGTGTTTTAGTCATTGTTAAAGTGGCGAGTTCTGCTTGGAGAAGTGTTCCCAAGCTAGTTAAAGGGACACTATAAGGACTAAAACTGCTTTGGCTAAATGGAGTGGTTTTGATGTATAGATCAAACCCCTGTAGTTTCACAGCTCAATTATCTGCCATTTTGGAGTTAAATCACTTTTTTTATACAGCCCTAGTCACACCTTAATGCATGTGACTTACAAAGCCTTCCTAAACACTTCCTGTAAAGAAAGATCTAATGTTTAACCCCTTAAGGACCAAACCTCTGGAATAACAGGGAATCATGACATGTCACACATGTCATGTGTCCTTAAGGGGTTAAACTTCCTTTATTGCACAGCCTGTTTAATTTAGAATTATTTATCTCCTGCTTTATTAATACCCTTCTAGACCCTGCAAGAGCCTCATGTGTGCGATTAAAGTTAAATTTACACAGAAGGTGAAATAAAAATTCTAAAACAAGTTAATATCTGATTGAAAATAAAACATTTTTTTTCATGGAAACTGTGTGAGTCTCAGCAAGCAAAGTTGTGGCTAGGCTGGATTAATAGAAACAAAAGTGACTAAACCCCTAAATTTGAATAGTGATACTGCAGGGGCATAATCTGTACACAAAAACTGCTTCACTATGCTAGAGCAGATAAGATTCCTATAATTTCCCTTTAAACTACAAAGCTCGATTAAGGGATTTAGACAAGAGTGACAGATGAGTTATAAGTTAGGCTAACACATATAAATACTACATAATGGTGATGACTGCGGGTGCTTGGGTGAAAGTTAGTAAATCCTAATACGTTAGAATGCAGTTAAAATATAATTTATCACAATGATATATTATATATCAAATGCATTAGAGGATATTATTAAAGTAAACCTTGCATGACACATTTATTTTAAGAAAAACTCATCATGCAAATCCCTTAAAACACGTTTCCATAAATGCCATGTAACTGTGCTTCAATAACATGCGGAACAGAAAATAATACAAAACTGAACGGAAAAAAAAGAGAGTCTACAGGAGTTAATTATTATCCCATTATCAAAAGACCTAATACATTGTGGAGCAAATTATATGAATAAGAGATCAATAAAATTGTTGGGCAGTAATATCATCCAGTAAATTTATGATGGTTAATTAAATTCTGCTTCTGTTACCTCTTGGTTGAAAAGATGGAGTTATATACAGTATAAGCAGTATTTTTTTTTCTTTTTATGAGTGAGCTATATAATTTACGAGGAATGTAAACTAATACAAACGCGCCCACATTGCACGTTTCAGACATAAGTGTACTGCTTTATGTGATGTCAGGAAACGTATCATTGTTTTGCTAATGCAAGCAAGTCTGTCACGAAACAATTCTCTTAAAATTCATCAACACAGTTTATTTGTGTAGGTAATATAATACTAATGCGCACAGATTGAGGTGGGTGATTTACAAGCCCTATTTGTGATAAAAATTAAAAGGAATTCTATTTTGGCTAGCTTGTTATAATGCACAATGATTAAAGTTCTATTTGGGTTAGCTTGTTATAATTCCATAAATATTCCTATAGTATTTGGTAACCAGCTAATAAAATATTGCTTTCACTCAAACATACATCTCCTCCACCGCTTACATACATTCTAGTTGTGTGCCGAGTGAAACAAAGCATGACTTTCAAAGCTTCGAGGCATGCTCTACTTTATTCTTTTGAATGATCAATTTGTGCCTCTACAAGTAAATAATTTTGCTCTCTCGGCACTAGATCACTGAGGAAGTGGTCCTTTAATGGAAAGCTCTGTTCCAAACATGGGAGAGGGAATAACTATTTAGTAGATATACATCTAATTAAAATATGCTTACATTTGTTGTTGTCTATTGTCATTTGGGGTATATCCAAAGACTGCAGCCTTGGCAAGCTCTCCCCTTATTCCCTGGAAGATGCTCTTTGAGAAGTCTCTGAATATGTCCCTCCCTTCATGCACACATCTGCTCTGGAAGAATGCTGGTCCAAAGTGAGGTCTGAGAGGAGGAATAGGGGAGAAGATTCAACTAGAGCACACCTGCCACTTCAGTTAGCTCAGAACTCCACAGCAATAATACTTAAACAGTAATGTGTCTCTAAAGTATAATAAAATTGTGTAGAAATTAGCCTGTGTAAATAAGAGAAACTGTTCTTGTTCTAAATTACATTTTAGTTGCATAAAATGTTATTAGCAAGTTATCTAAAATTTATTTGAACAGCTCTGCCACTGGCCACACTCGAGCTCCCCCTAAAACTATAGTATCTCTTTTTGTCGATTTTGAATGTTTGGAGGTCAACTTCAGTAAGTTAAAGCGCTTTATGGGTATGAAGTGGTCCTTTAACCTTACGTCAATAGAAATAGGGTGCTTCTGTTACAGACCCCATTATTTCTGTTACAGGAGATGAACAGCCAGACAATCATTTTGGGATCTCAGAATTGTTATTATCCAACTTAAAGGACCACTATAGGCACCCAGACCACTTCAGCTTAATGAAGTGGTCTGGGTGCCTGGTCCATCTAGGGATAACCCTTTTTTCTATAAACATAGCAGTTTCAGAGAAACTGCTATGTTTATGTTAGGGTTAATCCAGCCTCTAGTGGCTGTCTTATTGACAGTCGCTAGAGGGCTTCCGCGTTTCTCGCTGTGAAAATCACAGTGAGAAGACGCCAGCGTCCATAGGAAAGCATTGTGAATGCTTTCCTATGGACTGGCTGAATGCGCGAATGGCTCCTGCTGCGCATGCGCATTCAGCCGAAGAGGAGGAGAGGAGGAGGAGAGGAGGTGGAGAGGAGGAGGAGAGCTCCCCGCCCGGCTTTGGAGAAAGAGGTAAGTTTAACCCTCAGGGCACTATAGTGCCAGGAAGACGAGTATGTTTTCCTGGCACTATAGTGGTCCTTTTACCCCTTAAGGACAGATGACATGTGTAACATGTCATGATTCCCTTTTATTCCAGAAGTTTGATCCTTAAGGTGTTAATGATACATAGTTACATAGCTGAAAAGAAACTTGCGTCCATCAAGTTCAGCCCTCCTCACATATGTTTTTGCTGTTGATCCAAAGAAGGCAAAAAACCTAATCTAAAGAGCTTCCAATTTTGCAACAAACTAGGAAAAAATTCCTTCTTGACCCCAAAATGGCAGTCAGATATCTCCTTGGATCAATCAGCTATTACCCCACTAATTAGAAATTATATCAATGTATGTTATGTTTTTAGAAGTATGTATCCAATAAAACCACCTCTTCAGGCAGATAATTCCATATCCTTATGGTTCTTACGGTAAAAAACATTTTCTTTGCCTTTCTTCTAACCTAAATGCGTGACCTCATGTCCTATGTATAGCCCTGTTTATGAATAGATTTCCAGATAATGGCTTGTACTGGCCCCGAATATATCATTTAACCAGTCTGTGAAGGATGCATAGCTGAGTTAACCTTGTCTGTAGCAGACATTACATAATTGTAAAGATGAGGGTGTCCAAAAGCACCCTATTGCACTTTGCAAATGATTTCAAATTATTTGATTGCTAAAAGCTATGAAGTTTGGCAAGTCTGAGATGGGTAAAGCCCAGGAACATTCCTTTTTATTTATCTGTTTGTTTCCGAATTAAGTCTGCATGCTTTTCCTTTTGGCTTACCTGTCATATAAATATAGTCATATAGTCATTAATTATGAAAAAAATACATTATATTCATAATTGTAAGATGGGGGCTAGTGGTACCCCCAGCACACGTGACATTGGCAGCCAAGCACTCTATTCTAGACCACCAATGTCACATGCACACATGAGATCTGAGTTGGCAAAATGTTCCTTTACGAGAAGCCTGTGATTGGACCATGCGTGGCTCCTGTGACATCAGAGGGGGACTGAAAGTTATATTGCAATAAGATGGAGGGGACTTTTTCCATACTTTATAGTACACCGGAATTGCTCCCCCACTCAAAAAGGTTATAGTAACCCTTTAAGGTGCCAGTTTGACACTATTATAAATTAACCTTGTTATAACTCCTTGAGTTTCAATCGGACACTCAATCTTGTCACCTCCTGGTTGCTTAGCTCAGCGGAGCTAAACTCAAGAGGCAGGCAATTGCCCAGAGCACTTGCTTTTTAAAGATTACTCAGTGAGCTGTACTAAAACTTGCTGAGAAGTCTATGCTAGGGAAGAAGATGCCCCAAAGGAACCATGCAAATGTAGCCCGAAGAAACGAGCACAGCTTAGTGGAAAGCTCTTGACAGAGCTAGGAGGCGAGCTTTGGTGGAAAGTGGGTTGTAATTGGGCAATTTAGCTAGTGGGTAAAACAGTATAAATAGTTAGCCATTTTGGATCCCCTCATTCAAATGTACTCACTGGGCCAAATTTGGACCTCCCGCCCTCCCTAAGGAGGCTTGGGGGTTTGCAAGGGTTATTCCCCACTTTGTCACAGCGGGGGGGGGGGGTTAGTGAGCTAAAGTTTAGGGGTAAAACAGGCCCTTGTTATGTACAGGGTAGTTATTATGTTGGGTAGGAAAGGATTGATATTGTTCATGTTTAAGTTTGGTAGGTTTTGAGCTTGTCGGTAACTCAGAACCTGTTGGGGTAGGGGTATCCGAGTATACCATGGTTATCAAAAATTTGGCACCTTATGTATTTATTTTTTTATGTTGTTGATTGTTTGTTATAAATTGTATTTTTATTGCTGAAAATATGGATCATTGCCTTTTGCATGAACAAAGGAATATGCTGTGTTATGCTGTGGGGTGGAGGGCAATGACTTTAATTATTAATGTTCTCATGTTACGTTATTAATTAGAGTTGAGCGGACACCTGGATGCTCGGGTCCGGCAGGTTCGGCCGAACTTTGAAAAAACTCCTGGAAAGGGCTAGAGAGCTGCAAAAGGAAGTAAAATGGGGGTAAGAGTAGGACAAGTGCCCTGCAAACAAATGTGGATAGGGAAATCACTTAAAATAACATAAAAATTAAAAATACAGCTAAACCATAAAATAGCACTAGATGGAATCTTTTATTTTAGCTTTGGAAGAACATAAAGCAAAATCTAAAGCATGGATGTCAGGAGGATACCTAGTTTATACTAAGTGACCCATAGATTGAGGAGGCGGTGTCCGTGGCGGTGTAGGTGGAAGCAGCGGTGGAGGAGGGGGAGGTGGTAGCCAACTCTGTTTATTTATTTTTTATTATTTATTTATTTTTTTAAATTGGGGTAGCCCCCAAAATATTGGGACATATAAAAAAAGAAACAATTTGCGGTCTGCGGTGCATTTCATGCAGTCCTGATGCATAGAGAAATGCTCAGCTCCTGATGGATGGAGAAAAGGCCTTCACAAGCCTCTGTTATTGTGTACATAGTTTATACTATGTGACCCATAGGTTGAGGAGGCGGTGACCGTGGCGGTGTAGGTGGAAGCAGCGGTGGAGGAGGAGGTGGTAGCCAACACTGTTTTTTATTTGTTTGGTTTTTTTAATTATTTTTTTAAATTGGGGTAGCCCCCAAAATATTGGGACATATAAAAAAAGAAACAATTTGCGGCCTGCGGTGCATTTCTTGCAGTCCTGATGGATGGAGAAATTCTCAACTCCTGATGCATGGAGAAAAGGCCTTCACAAGCCTCTGCTAATGTGTACCTAGTTTATACTAAGTGACCCATAGGTTGAGGAGGTGGTGACCGTGGCGGTGTAGGTGGAAGCAGCGGTGGAGGAGGAGGAGATGGTCTCGCATGGAGGTCCACTCATTGGTGGTGAAGTGGTGCTGTTCCACAGAGCGACTGACCTGTGCGTGCTGCAACTGAAACTGCACTATCGCCTGCTGCTGCTCGCACAGTCTCTCCAGCATGTACAAGGTGGAGTTCCACCTTGTGGGCAAGTCGCATATGAGGTGGTGAGCGGGAAGGCCGAAGTTACGCTGCAGTACATACAGGCGAGCAGCAGCAAGGTGAGAATGCAGAAAGCGCGCACAGACGGCCCCACTTTCTACAGCAGCTCTGATATATCTGGGTAGTTTTTCAGGAATTTCTGCACCACCAAATTCAGCATATGCACCAGGCAAGGGATGTGCGGCAAACCGGCTAGGCCCAGAGCTGCTACAAGATTTCGCCCATTATCGCACAACAACAGGCCGGGCTTAAGGCTCAGTG
Organism: Pelobates cultripes; assembly: GCA_933207985.1. Classification (NCBI taxonomy): domain Eukaryota; kingdom Metazoa; phylum Chordata; class Amphibia; order Anura; family Pelobatidae; genus Pelobates; species Pelobates cultripes. The sequence goes on along the minus strand of OW240914.1, from coordinate 120,523,093 downwards.
GCAAAAACCACTCATCGGTCTTTTGTTCCATGCCCGTCCACAGCTCTTGTGTGGTGTGTTTTTTTTCCCCCAAACATATCAGTTTTAAAACAGACTGCTGTCGTTTCCTCCTGGCTGTGCTGTTGTTGGTGAAAGTGTTACGCTGCCTGGATGAGGTGGTGGTAGAGGAGGAGGAAGCGGAGTAGGAGAAGGAGGCAACAGGAGGCAAAGAGAAATGCCCTGCAATCCTCGGTGGCGGAAGAACATGCACCAAACTGCTATCCGCATCAGGCCCAGCCGCCACTACATTTGCCCAGTGTGCAATTAGGGAGATATAGCATCCCTGCCCATGCTTACTGGTCCACGTATCTGTGGTTATGTGGACCTTGCCACTGATGGAGTTGCGCAGTGCACACCTGATTTTGTCCGCCAAATTGGTTGTGCAGGGAAGGATTGGCTCGCCTGGAGAAATAGTAGTGGCTGGGAACCACGTACTGTGGGACAGCCACTGTCATCAGGTTTTTAAAACTGTCCGTCTCCACCAGACGGAATGACAGGATTTCAAAGGTCAGGAATTTTGAAATGCTGGCATTCAGGGCCAGGGATCGCGGGTGGGTAGGGGCGTACTTCCTCTTTCTCTCCAGTGTTTGGGAGATGGACAGCTGAACGCTTCCATGGGACAGTGTGGAGATGCTTGGGGACGGTGGTGGACGTGGTGGCGTTGCTGCCACATCCTCTCTTTGCCGGTGGCAGGTGCCACTGTCACTCCACATGTGGAGGAAGAGGCCGGGACAGGAGCAGAAGAGGAAGCAGGAGGAGCCTGAGACCTTTCTTGGTTTTTGATGTGCTTACTCCACTGCATGTAGATGCCTGGTCATGCAGGTTGTGCTTAGGTTTAGCACATTTATGCCTTGCTTCAGACTCTGATTGCACAGCATGCAAACCACTCGTGTCTTGTCGTCAGCACATTGTCTGAAGAACTGCCATGCCAGGGAACTCCTTGGAGCTGGCTTTGGTGTGCTCGGTCCCTGGGTGCGGTTGGTAGTAGCAGGCGTACCGTCAAGGGGACGGCCACTCTGCTTTTGCACCCTGCTGGTGCCTCTGTGCGACGACCGCCTCTTCCTCCAAACTGGACACGTGACTCGCATGACCTTGATTCCATATGGGGTCTAGGACCTCATCATCCTCCACATCATCTTCCAGCCACTCCTCGACTCTGCCCTCCTTGCCGGTATACACACTGTGTTTTGTCATCATCAGAGACGTGCTGCGGTGGTCCTTGCATGTCCACATCCTCACACATAAGTGGTTGTGCATCAGTGCACTCAATCCCTTCCACTTCTGGGGCAGGGCTAGGTGGATGGCCCATGGAAACCCCACCAGCAGAGTCATCAAAAAGCATAAGAGACTGCTGCATGACTTGTGGCTCAGACTGCTTGGGTGATTTGCAAGGGGGTGAGGTGATAGACAGATGGCCATGGGCTGCAGGTGCCAACTCTCCGGGTGGGAGATAATGTGCAGGAACTGGAGGCACTGTCAGCCATCCAATCTACTATCACCTGTACTTGTTCTGGCCTCACCATTCATAGAGCGGTATTCAGGCCTTCCAAAAAACGCTGAAGGTTCTGTCGCGTACTGGCACATGAGGAAGGTGTTTCACTTGTGCGTGTAGCTGGCACAGATCGACCACGTCCTCTCCTTGCAACAGGGATTCCACCAGCACCAGAAGCTCACTCAATTATCTCCTTCCCACGACTGGGAAACCATTTGCCGCATCGCACTCTGTGTGCTCTGCATAGCGAGCCTGCAGATCGCTGCCCTTAAAATACCTTGCAAGCACAGCGTCTGCTTCATTACCTGTTCGGGTCCTGCGCTATCCGCATGGATCACCACTCCCATCACAATCAGCACCAAGTAAGGCAGATTTTATACAGCAGCTGAGTGTGATAAAGCCTTATGTACGAGTTATATTAACAGTTAGTTTGGAGTATAATGTGGCTGCCTGAATTTGTTGAGAGCTATTCTCCTCAACAGCTGCCTATTGTCTGTCTCAGACTGCAGTTTTCCTAATTGAAATCACCTGTGCCTCCACGCAGCCCAAGCTTTAAGGGAAATATTTATTTTGCGTGTGTGTAATTTATTTAAAAAAAAAAAATTGTTATACATTAGTTTTGCAAATTACTATGGTTGTTGCATATTGTCATCTGCTACCATTAGACTAATTACTGGTTCGCTATTGTCGCCTGTTTCTATCAGGTTTAAATACGTTTTTCGTTCACATTCCAAACAACTGCCTCTACAAGGCCACATTGTTACACGATTGGGTATTGGGGCAGGAGGGCTTGATTCCTGTCTTGCCTCGTCAGGCCACGGCTACACTCGACAACTCGTCATACGTTCATTCAAACTTACTATCCGTAACAATCGTCCTGTTACTTACTACCTTGCTAATTTCACCCTCCTCTTTCCGTCAGGTACTATCACGCTTTCTTGGCAGAACACCTTCCTACATCTCCCTTCAGGAATATATAGTGGCCATCACAAAAATCTTCAGCACTCTCAGGGTCTAAGGATACTGTACTATCATCTATATCTCCAAGAACTGCACTATACTGCATATAATTTTCTTTCCCTCGACCACAGTTCCTTTCCTCTTCTTTCTTCCTCCTTTCCCTCCCTTCTTTTTCTCTTTCTCTGACTGGGAATCTCCATGTACCTATCATAAACTACAACTTGGGTTCGCCAAGCATATTACGTTACCCCCTTATCAAGCCCCCTTATAGGGTCAGAGAACTGGCTTTCTAGGGTTAGCAGCTGGCCTTAGCTGTACAACATAGCTGGTCCCGCGAGGCCAGCTCCCCAATCTCAACATGGAGATTTTCGCTCCTCTGCCCAAATCATAGTTAGGTTCTCGCATTCACCCACCTATCGGGTTTATAGTTAGGGCCTCACCTGACACGGCCACACGTTTTGGATCTTTTACTGTCACAAAGAATCCGACACCCCGCCACCACGCTAGTGGCTTGAGCCTCACGCACAAATCATAGGTAGAGCCTCTCACCAGCTGCTTGGCAACTAGCAGGGACTCACTTGTTACGAGGTAGAGAGCTTTTCGCTTCGGCACTAGTTAGCCAGCCAGTTCTATATTACTTAACCGTATTGTTGTTAATCAGTTCATTGTTGTTGTCATATTCTTTTTCAGTATGTCCTAAGAAGGCAACATCAGACAAGGGATTGCAGCATTTACATAACTATTAGGCATTACTGACCAAGAGACACTCGGTCTCGTACTTCACCCAACTGACAACACCCGAGCATAATCCGCACTTCAGCATCCCCATCCGGTCACCCAGCTTTTGGGGCTCAACAACAAGTTATCACCATAGCATTATTCACTTGCACTAAGATACATACAACAGGGAAGTGACATTCTTCCAATACTCAGTGGAACACAACATCCACAAGCATACCGATCAACTTGTAGTCTTTTCTGCATTTTTTGCCACCTTTCATTCAAACCCTTGTACAACACTATCGCACTATACCAATCAGACATACAAGAACACGTTCTGACAAGCCTTTCAAACCATACCCCGTCTTCGTAAACGCTTAACATAAGAGATCAAAGTATAAATAGTTGCTTTATCACTCTACAATTACATACATCCACAGATGGGAATTCCAGGCAGTATCAGACTCTCTAAACAGCATCCGTACCACACATAACCGGTCTTAAACCTCTGTGCCTTTAACCTTCCAAGGGTTCCGGAGCCCTACAACTTCATGATCACGGCTGGCAAGTCATGTCTCCTCAAGGGAAATTTAAGAAGGCACAGACACTACCTCATGTCACGACAACATTCAAACCAGACAATCAAAACAATTGATCTACTAATTAATCCCCTAACTACTTCTAAAGGCGGTTCTACATTCATACTCCTTGCATTAGATTAGGTTGGGACCTCTGGCTCCTATTTAGAACATCCTATCAACAAGTACAGCATCCAGTAGAAGTACGCCGGCACACATAATAATTAGTCATTGGAAATGAGCAACGTTATACAGAAACATTCCTAACGGATAAGAGGTAAGGCAAACAAATCTCATGGGATAATTATGTTGCAATAAGTGTGTTTTTCTTGCATTTCCTTTTGCCCTCTTTTACAGGCCTACCCCCTATGTCGGTTCCGGCACACCACGCCGACTTAATTCCAATCACAAGGTATTTCACAATACGATATTAACCGACCACAAGTTTAAGGCCGAAGGCATGTATTTGTGGGAGGAGTTAGCGTTCCTATTGAAACGCTACTCCACCCTTCCTACCTTGCCGTACGCACGCTGTTCACCCCACCTACCTCTCCCTCTTATACAATCCATTTGGGGGCCCTCTTTTACAGGTCTACCCCCTTACGTCTGTTCCTGTGTCCATGAGCCTGACACCAACTTTCATAATCTTTTATAAACATCCTGCACTTGAAGGAAAAGAACATTCTTTCTAGAACCGGCAAATTTTTATTTGGTTCCTAATCTCATACTGCTACTTGCATCTGTTAACAGGAAACTAACAGCAATACATAATGTTATATGAAAAATTATACTTTCTGTCATGGGCGTCCGCATGAATTTTTCCGGGGGGCATAATTGTAATGACATGCATGCTTGGTCCCTTTTTGACAGTGTCATGAAAGGGAAGGGGTATAGTCAATATCACATAAAGCCAGGGTGAATAGCGTTTTCACACTATAGCGTTCCTTTAAGCAAATTAAAGGAACATTCTGGTCACCATAACAACTTCATCTAAATGAAAATGCTATGATGCCAGGAAGCCCCTGGGTGCTCTCTTTCCTTTAAGGGGTTAAACCACTTTCAAATTGTTTAACTCCACAGGCTTCCTCCAGCTCCAGATCTCCAGGTCGCTCACTGGTATTCAGCTTCTGAAACGGAGTGTAGGGAAGTGCAGATTGACGTCAGGGATGGGTGCTAGAGTGGTCAGTTGGCTAGAGTGGTCAGTTGATGCTCTAAGCCAATCGCTAGTTCCCGGTTCATAAAAATGTTTTACTTTTTTATAAATGGAGAGCTACTGATTGGCTTAGAGTGCCAGCTTACCACTCTAGCCAATCAGTGACACCCCTACCCAGCGGCACTCTGTGCTTCCTGACACTCAGTAAATAAAAGTGAACACATTAACACTGATATTTTATTTACCTGGGAAGATGAGAAGGTCCAAGGTTTCCCTGCCCGGCCCAGGTACCAAAGCTTTACAATGTGGTGTCCAGAATAAAGTGGAGGGTTCACTTCACTTGTCCTTCCTGCTCCAATCTCCTTTTCTTCTCCTTCATTCTTCTTTTTCTTCTCACACTGTTTTCTCTCCTCCTTGACTCCTTCTGCTCCTTCACCTTTCTGCTTCTTTCTCCTTTCAATTCCTTTTTCTTTCTGATCCCTTTCTGCTCCTTGTAGACCCTTACTGCTCCTTCTCCTACTTTACCTTTGTTCTTCTTGCTGTCCCTGACTGCTCATTTCTGTTCCTTCTCCGTTTTGCTCCTCGAGGTCCCTTCCTGCTAATTTCTGTTTGTTCTCCTTTTTGCTCGTTCTCCTGCTTTACCTTTGTGCTCCTTCTGTCCCTTCCTGCTCCTTGCTGACCCTTTCTGCTCCTTGCTGTCCCTTCCTGCTCCTTGCTGACCCTTTCTGCTCCTTGCTATCCCTTCCTATTTTTCTGCTCATTCAACTACTTTACTTTGTGCTCCTTCTGATTCTTTCTGCTCCTTCACCTTTGTGCTCCTTTTGTTTTTTCCTGCTCCTGCTGCCCCTTTCTGCTCCTAATAGACCATTTCTGCTTCTTGCTGACCATTCCTGCTCATTTTTATTCCTTTCTGCTCCTTCTCCTACTTTACCTTTGCACTCCTTGCAGACCCCTCCTGCTCCTTGCTGATCCTTTCTGCTCATTGATGTCCCTTCCTGCTCATTTCTGTTCCCTCTCCTTTCTGCTCCTTGATGTCCCTTCCTGTTAATTTCTGTTCCTTCTCCTTTTTGCTCCTTCTCTTACTTTACCTTTGTGCCCCTTCTGTCCCTTCCTGCTCCTTGCTGCCATTTCCAGTGCCTTGCTGACCCTTCCTGCTCCATGCTGCCCCTTTCTGCTTCTTGCTGCCCCTTTCTGCTCCTTGCTGCCCCTTCCTTCTTCTTGCTGACCCTTCCTGCTCCTTGCTGCCCCTTCCTGCTTCTTGCTGCCCCTTCCTGCTCATTTCTGTTATTTTGTGCTCCTTTTCCTACTTTACCTTTGTGCTCCTTGCTGCCAATTCCAGCTCCTTGCTGCCCCTTCTGCTCCTTGATGTCCCTTCCTCCTCATTTCTGTTCCTTCTCTTTCTGCTCCTTCTCTTACTTTACCTTCCTGGTCCTTGCTGACCTTTCCCGTAGGCTGTCTCCCCCATCCCTCACTTACCTAATCTGTAGGCTGCCACCCCATCCCTCACTTACCTGATCTATAGGCTACCTCCCCCCCAATCCATCACTGTAACGGCACCCCCAGGCAAAAAAGGGTTAAACCGCCATTTAGAAGATCTTCCCCTTCCAGAGATACAGGCACAGCTACTGCAGAACACCAAACTCCCGAACTGCATACAAGGGAATGCTCCAAACTCCCGAACTGCATACAAGGGAATGCTTCAAACTCCCGAACTGCATACAAGGGAATGCTTCAAACTCCCAAACTGCATACAAAGAAATGCTTCAAACTTCCAAACTGCATACAAAGTAGCACTCCAAACTCTCGAACTGGAACCTCACAAATAGCTGCTAGCAGACGAACAGGAAAAGCACCCAAGCGGCTTACACTCCTGGCAATCAGTCTCTAACAGCATACAGTAAATCCCCCCAAAGACGAGACAGAGCTCCGTGTTGAGGGTCAAGCAGTGGTCTGGTTTATTGAGGGCTACCTGCCCAGTATTTATGCAGGTCTCCCAGCTGGTGGACACTCCCCTAGGGGACCAAATGGGAGACTGTGACAAAGGACAGACATGAACCAATGACAGACACACAGAGGTAAAACATCCCCACAATGCATCCTAATTTCCCTCCCTCTGTCCTGGAGATAATTGGGAGGTAATCCAATTATCTCCCAGGACAGAGGCTAAACTCCATTAACCACATAGCAGTAAAAGACAGTAAAATACATAAAAATGTATAAAGTTACAACTGTTGCACAAAACATATACATTCTACCTATCCCGAGATAGCTTAGATCTGAGCGTGCATTATTACCAGATGGCGCTCAGATCACATACATACAGTTCAATCGCCATGGAGCCAAAGTCTTTCCCATAGTCTTTTGTTACACGAATAGGCTCCATGGCATGGCTATCTGGGGTAATGCTGTTCACACGGTTAAACTACCAAATGAACAGGCATCCGGTTAAATGACCGAATGCAGAAGCAAGAAGGCTTTTTAACATGGGGCCATAGTCCAAGGGCAACAGGCGAGCAACCAGGTTTCTCCAATGCTTCGTGGCGAGGTCGGTTTTGCCACAATCACTTATCTGATCTGTACGTGGATCCCCCTGTCTCTAACTTACCTGATCTGTAGGCTGCCCCCATCTCTCACTTACCTGATCTATAGGTTACTCCCCCATCCCTCACTTACCTGATCTGTAGGCTGCCCCCAAACTCTCATTTACCTGATCTGTAGGCTTCCCCCCATCTCTCATTTACCTGATCTGTAGGCTTCCCCCCATCTCTCACGTAGCTGATCTGTAGGCTGCCCCCATGCCTCACTTACCTGATCTGTAGGCTTCCCCCATGCCTCACTTACCTGATCTGTAGGCTGCCACCCATCCCTCACTTATCTGATCTGTAAGCTGCAACCACATCCCTCACGTACCTTATCTGTAGGCTGCCCCTCCATGCTTCACTTACCTGATCTGTAGGTTGCCCCCCCATGCCTCACTTACCTGATCTGAAAGCTGCCCCCCTCTGCTGTCTGGGACTTGCTGGCTGCATGTGCTGCTCCCCTGCAGATTCAGTCAGGAGAGAGAAGCAGAGATAAGATGTAAGCTAAAAAATGCCCCTCATTACCCTCCCCTCCCACCCCCCCTATGTGGATGCCCATGCTTTCTGTTCTGAGACTCATATGATTGGTTAATGTTGCAGTTGATGTATACACCCCTAGACAAACTGTGCTTTACATATACAATGTATTACGCATTAACCCTTTGAATGCTTATTGATAGTCCATCTGAGTGGTGTTCATTGAGTATTCCCAGCAACTGATTACACAGAGATAAGGGAAAGCAGAAACGTATTTGATTATGCATAAGACAGTGGCAGCGTAAGGGTTTCCAGACCCTGTGGAGATTTTTCCAGTCTAACACTCACCATAACTAATAAAATATTCCTGAATAGAAAGTGTTCTACACACACACACACACATGAAATACACAGCACAGCAAAATACATGTTTTACATGACCAACTAGGTACCCAATATTGTCATTGAATTATTTGCAAAAATTAATTTTTGTGTTTTTTTTATTATACTTTAACTTGTTAAAATATGATTCAGATTAATATTTTACACTAAATTCATTATTTCAATATATTTGTATTGTGTACAATATTATATATTTAAAAACTATTTTGAATTATTTTATTGTATATCTCAAAACTTTCTTAACTTTTCTTTTTAAATTGTCAGGCACTTTAGACTCAGCAGAAACTTTCAAGACAGGAATCAACTTTAAACCACAGGGTAATAATGTAATAATATATCATCAAGCTTCTATACAGCTATTCTTCATGTTTTGGAGTGTGGCTGCATATCATTAAATTCTACAGCAATGTTCTATCTCATGCAGTGATGGAATGCAGAATATTCAGCTTGATGATTACAGATGGATAGGAGAAATGAATTAAATTGGCTAATCCTCTTGATGTAAGTTACAGTAACACAAGAACATTTGTTTGTAACACACTTGGGTGCATTCTAATAAGTTAGTGATATGTCCCTACTCCTGATAACAAACATTTTTTAATTAAATGTTACCAACATTAATTAAGCGAATGGATTAGGGCCATTGGGATGAACATGTATAGAGAAATATTAGCTGCACATCTGTTTGAAGAAAGCACATCCATTGCAGTATACATATTCTGTGAACTGGGATATGCTACAGAGCCATTATACAATTGGCCAGTAGATATGTACTATGACAACAAAAACAAGTTTTTATTTTGTTGCATGTTGTTCTTTTGTTAGCACTAATGTATGTAAATGTATGTATAACGTATGTAAACTTGTTAACTTAATAACTGCTCAGAGAAAGTATGCGTTCCCTATCTAAGGAAAACTAATTTCACTCCAACTATAAACCTGCACAATAAAATATATTTAAAACATGTTTTTTTTTTAATACTTATGGTATCCATAGGAAGTCAATTGACATTAATCTGAAAATAGAAATAAAAATGCTGCTGTAATGATTATTGTGGTTCTACCACATTCAGGATTTGGGGAATTATTCATACACAAAATTGCTGCAAGTGAAGCAATTATCTAGTAAATAAATGACATAATACCTTCTGATTGCTCGACATTTAGAGAATGCCCTTAACGTGTGTTCTGAGAGATAGAAGTATAGCACCTGGAGAGGAATGTAAGGCAAATAAAAACAAACAAACATAGTAATAAAACAATACTTATAGCTATACACAAAACATGGCAACTTTTTTATTTTATTTAAGAAACAAAAAAAATGTTTCTGGTCAAGCCACTGTATCTATTTGTCACCAGTCAAGGCATTAAAATGGAAACACTGAATTTTTCACCTACGGAAAAGAGAATAATAGTGACATAGATGTCCACTGCATGATACATCTCTTCTTCTACATTAGTGCTTATCATATGTGTAGGAGAAGGTGGTTATATTCAGGCTGCAACCTGTTTACATAATGTCTGTATTTGTCATCTACACAAGGAAAACCATATTTTCAATGAATCATGAATGTCAATTCTTCTGTGACCTCATTTGTGGACACCAAATCTGATGCGTTTGATTGCATAATCAACACATTCATTTTTTTGTGTGCACATGTTTCTTCTTTATGCTATATTATTGATTTTCCTCAGCGTGATTTCCTTTTGTTTTCTACTTGCCTTGACCTTGTACTTGAACTATACCAATAAATCTTTGTTGCCTTTCAACATGCTTCAGCATTGTCTATTTTCACAAATCCCCGCTGCCTGTTCATGGTATATGGCCTCTCAGATTGATTATACTATACCACAAATCCATGTAGCTATCTACCATCCAAACCTCCCTCCCTCCAACCTACCCCGTTTCCTCCCTCTCGCTATCCATTCATCCCTCCATACCTCCATCCATCCACATCTTCCCACATCCATTAAGCCACCAGCATTAAATTACCTTCATCAAAAAGGATTATAATCTCTGAATGCCATCACAAAAAGTATCCTAAAAAATTATTTAGTACGTTCATCACTGATGTTATCACTAAGAACATTTAAAAGGTGCTCACAACTATTATTGCAAAGTAGTATTTTTAGAAGAATGAATTTGTAATAATTTAATTTCACCTGAGCTGCTCATCAAAGCAGCTGTCTGCATTTCTAACATGCATACTAATAAATGTAGTGATGGTCACATTCCAAGGAGTGAAATGTGCATCCCATTCTATTCCTGCCAGAAAGTAATTGTGCAATGTGAAACAGAGCTTATATAGTAGTGGCAGATAATATTTACACACTAGTATACAGGCACTCTAAACTAACTTGAATGAAAATGGTTTCTGTTACTCGTTAATATTTTTCGTTTATCACAACATAGTTGTACTCTACCATTTTAAAGCAACATCTGGTTCAACACTATTAAAACTGTCTAATGACAATTCCAGTCCTATTTGGTTCATCACAAATTGACCATGACCATTTCCACGTTTTCTGTGTTTTAATAATTTATATTCAAATTCATTGTGTCAAAACTGTTGTTCCAGAGAGCCCCAGCCCCTCTTCACTATCTTCTCTCTCTAAAGTGCAGCTTCCAAAAGGTTTTAATTTAGCTGTGCCACACTGCAACAAGCCTGTAATCAGAAGTAACACCAAACCCAGTGAAATGTAAAATGGACTGTCGTTCTGTAGCCGGGTAAACAGTGTCACCCTTGTTTCCATTACAATGACAGGGGTGACTCTGTACTTCTCTTCCTTGATAATGAGAAAAAATGGCCATGCACATTAATATAATTTTAATTAGAAAATATCAATCATGGTCTTCTAAAACAAGAATGCGGATGTCATATGAAAAGCAATTCACCTGTGTTAAAGATATCTAAGTAGCTATATTTCTGAGAAGAAAATTTCATTACATTGTATGATGTCTGAGAGGTACATTTTAAGGGAAGAAAACATTCAATTTTGTTAGAATGATGTGTCCAACTACAATAGTTACTTGGTTTAGTTTGGCAGATGTTTTTTCATTTGTTTTTTGCTATCTTTTTTCCCTCTTGCTAGTTTGCAGCTCCATCTAATTGTATTTTATTGTCCAGAATGCATTTCTCCTGCAGGCAATGTCATAAACCAATCGTTTTGAAAATAGCAATACAATGTACTGGACAAGCAGCTTTGCAGTTGGTATGACAACAATTTACTTATATAACGATTTCAGAACAAGAACTTAGTTAATATGTCAGCATTTTCTTTTGATCATAAGATCTTATTGTTCTTTAACTTAGAAAAGTAAACTGGGCAGAAGAAAAGAGCATTTGAATTACAATGTGATTAAACAGTACTTGCTTCCCTGCGCTCACCGTTCTATCTGATGTTTGCTGCTGTCATCGTCTGCTTCTTACATTGGAAAATACTACCAAGCAGTAAAAGTTGTTTTTCCTGTGATAACAGTGTTTGTGAAGTGATGTGTAAAATGGTGAGGTTATTGGTATCATGTAAACCACTGTTGTTGACAAAATGCATTAAATTCAATGTTATACCAAAAATGTATCCTTGGTTATTGCATTGTTATATTGGTATTCAAAAAGCAACCTCAAGCTACTGTACTTATTGCTTCCTAAAATCCAAAAGAACAGTCTTAACACTTTTGTAAGCTTAGTTATATGGATTGCTTTATATGGGCAACTAACTCTGGTTGAGGTCTCCTTTAGTAAGGAAATAATATGTTGGCTATCTGCGCAGTATATTTTGTTTTTATACGTTTCAGTACACAGAAATATATTTCTACATTAAAGGAAATTATCAGAGAGTTATTGAGTAAAGTGGGAATTAAGTGAATATCAAAGGACGTGTACGCTGTATGGGAAGTGCGCGCCCTTGCTCGCGGCGATGCCGGCACCCTGAGAGACTGAGCCCCAAGATGACCGGTCGGACGAGTGCGAGAGCTGAAGCCCGAAATTGATTCTCAGTCGTCCTGGAAAACGACCACTTTACCTGCCCATAGCCGCAACGAAGTAGAGGAGTGCCAGAGGAGTCTTGCCTCGAGGAGAAAGAGAGACGGAGTGGTGGATATCGAGTGCGGCAGGCGGATAGAAGTCTCGGCAAGCCAAATAAGATTCAGAAATTTTCAAAGGAAAAGAAATAAATAATTTTTGGGGTATCACGCACATCTGGACTCCAGATATTTTGCTTTTACATTTAAATTTACCGCAATCAACTAAAGAAAAGAAATGTTTGCTGATCCATGCTCTGATGGCTTTCAAGATGTCCATTGCAAAAAACTGGAAAAAGACATCAATTGACTCATGGCAGCATATTAAGGAAATTATTATAACTCAATGTAAAATGGAAAGGGGTATAGCCTCCAATCTAAGCATTAATACACGCCAATATGAGATCTGGGACAATTGGATAAAGGTCATTGAAAGGCCGACACTGGCAAGAGTACTTTGAGAAACATTAGATATGAAATTTGGGGGCAGAAATGTCAACTTCAATGTTTGTATATTTGTATATGAGTAGAGTTGGAAGTGAGGGACATTCGGCTCCCGGCACCTTCACCTCTACTAATGTTTGTATGTTTGGAGTATAGTTTTTGGAGAGCTATAACATTGTGTAATATTATTGATGATGTACAAGCCTCGGAACAATCTATGTATACTCCTTTGTGTCTTTGCATGTAAATGAAATTCTTTTTTTTTTTGTGTACTAAATTTAAATAAAAATTTATAAATAAATAAATAAATTAATATAAAAAAGTGAATATCAAAATAAGGCCAAAATAGCCAAGCTGGAAAAAATCTTGAAGTCAACTATGCTTACAATTCAACTAATTTGGCCTTAAATGTGAAATCCACTTTGAATTCTCACTTTACTGTCTAAGCCTGTGTGTCTTATTAGTATTTATTACTTAGAGTAAACATATCTATTCCAAAATTTATATTAATAAAATTCATGGATTTAATCACTAAAGATCCATTTATAATAATATAAATAAATGGTAAAAATACATTTGTGAAAAAAAAAATATATATATCTATTTCTTTACAATGTTATTTATTATTTTACAATTTGATATATTTATATATATATATATATATATATATATATATATATATATATATATATTATGGACACACAATGCATGTGCAACAATCACTACTATCATTCAGTCCATTCCTTCTCAATGATTATTATTGAATGCAATTCTTCTTATACAAATGATTTGGATGCACATCCAGTGCCCACCATCAACATACTTTGTATGCCAACACCAGATGTAAAATATATTTTTGTTAAAGTCCCCTAGTGGCTTTATGTATGAAAATTGCAAAGTGTAAACACAACATTTGGCTGAAGGAATGACATCAATGTCCCAAATCTCTTCATTCAGATGAAGTGAATTTGATGTTTAGGCTGTCCCTTTAACTACTACTCAGTGAAATTGTGCTCTTAAGAAAACATCTTCAACTTCACTATTCTTGGCTGCAAATGATTCACACAGCATGTGTCTTTTACAATCAGACCACTTGCTATTACTGGCTGGTTATTTACAAAGCATGAACTCCTGAAAATGAGTTGAGTTGGAAAGTCAGGGATACCACATCAAATCATGTTGTTGTCCTCACTTGAACAAACATATTGAACAAACATTCGAAAGGTGTTACTCCCTTTAGCAAGAGTTGAGCGCCTAGGACAAAACTTTGTTATTATCAAACAGAAATTATGGTGTAGCTTAAGAAATAGACAAGTGGTTTTATCCAGAATAATGTTGTGATTAATTTTTGATACCAGTGTCACAAACAATGCAGCTAATGGATAGCACATTACACATGCACACATAAACATTTGGACATTTAAAGGACACTCCAGGCACCCAGACCACTTCTGCCCATTGGAGTGGTCTGGGTGCCAACTCCCACTACCCTTAACCCTGCAAGTGTAATTATTGCAGTTTTTTATAAACTGCAATAATTAACTTGTAGGGTTAACTCCACCTCTAGTGGCTGTCTACTAGACAGCCACTAGAAGGCACTTCCTGTGCTAGAGCATCGCTGGACGTCCTCACGCTGTGTGAGGACCTCCAGCGTTGCTCAATTCCCCATAGGAAAGCATTGAAAAGCATTTTCACTGTCGCAATGTCGCTGCCTCTGGTAAGTGACTGAAGGGGTTTTCACCCCTTCAGCAATGGGGGATTGGGAGGTGGGAGGGAGAGGGGACCTGCAGTGCCAGGAAATTGGATTGTTTTCCTGGCACTGGAGTTTCCTTTTAGTTATGAAATCGTTCAATTTCTGAATTCCTATACCTTGCTAACAGGACAGAAAGACAGACAAAGCAAATGAAAAATAAGTTAAAAAAAATATAAAAAATAAGTACGCATGATATTTATGTTTTCTACTGAGTAGAAGGGAACTCATAATTCCTGAGTAAATCTATAATAAGCGGTATTAGCATACATCACTAATGGGCAAGAGGTACAACTCTAACTGGCTACCCATTAACTGGATGACTACTGGAGCAATGGAAGTGAAAGTGAAACCAAAAATTGTGATTCCCTTTGCCCTTTAAATATGCAACTGAAGCTTTCAAAGGAAAATGTCACGATCAGCGTGGCAGTTGAATGATGACTAAATCTCTCATCTTGTTTATTTTGGACACAGTTTGTTGAGATGGATGTTTCCCTTTGTCAGAGCAAATGGTAACCATGCCACCTTACTGAACAGGCCCTTGTCACTTGAGATAATCGAGTTTATTAAAAGAGAGTACATATTCTGCATATGAACATTTTAAAGCAATAGTTATTCTAAGCATGCACATGCCTCGGCTTCAACACAGACATGAGTCAGAAAGGTGACACTCTACCCCTCTTCTTGGATAACGAGAAGAAATGGCCACATAATTTAATATCACTTCAAGAAGCCAGAAAATGCAGCATTTAATAGGAAAACATCAATCTTCATCTTCTAAAACACTTTTGAGAACCCTAAACACTGGGCTTTTAATGCAGATGTACCATATGAAATGCATTTGTCTGAGCTAGAGATCTATTATACTTACCTGCTGAGTAGCTACAGTTCTAAATGGAAAACTATGATCACACATCGCCTGACAAGGTAAATTTTAAAGAAGGTAACTAATCGTAAATGACATTTTATTAATATATTGTCTCGGATTACCAATATGTGTTTGGTTCAGGTAAGGTCGTTTTTTCAGTTCATTATTTGCTATAATTTCATCTCATGTTCATCTGCAACTAAGGTTAATATTGTTGACTGGCTCAGGACGCCTTCTCCTGTAGGCAATAAAATACTACTGTAAAATTCCTGATAGCGTATGATTTCAGGCTTATAAAGCTGCAGAGAAGCTGCTTTGCAGTTGGAAAGGTAATAATTTGTCTTGTGTAATTATCTCAAAAATATCAATTATTTCATCAATCAGAGTATTATTACAGATTGTAATTTTAATTGGACACAGAAATAAGAGGGACAGAGTTACAATGATGTAAAAGAGTGCATACATTATTTACTTTTACAGTTTTGCATAATGTAGGAGTCTATCTTTTAATATTTTGAGTTAAAAAGTACTAAAATAGTAGACAGTAAAATATTTTTATATATGATAACACTGATTGCAATTTTGGGGTAACTAGCACCATGCAAGCTACTGTTGCCAACAAATATTGTATGCATGAATCTGGTAGTGGAACAGATTTTCCCATAAAGCACCCAATATATTTCTATCAAACCACTACCTTTATTAAGGTGAGCGCTCACTATAAAATCTTATAGCCAAAAATCATGAAACACAATGTTTTACAAAAAAAGCGCATGATTTGACAATCTGTATCCATATATCTTTTTTTTGTTCATGTATTGTCTTTATAGCCTTTTGCTAACTAAATAGTGGTGCTCTAGTGGTACCATTGCATTGCATTTCTCATTTTATTTTATGTTGTAAGAGCAGATCAGTAGCATCTGCGCACCTAGGACAAGGCTTAAAGTTTTAATTCCTACATTACAACACAATCCTAAATGTTGCTTTCAGCTGCAAGCTTGGAACGTCTAAGGCATACTTACTAGGGGCACATTTTTACTCACCACGGCTCATCAATGGCTAGTTAGCAAGTGGAAATGTTGAGCCAAGATTAAGGTCAATTAAAGCTCTGCTGACAGACCTAAAGCTTCAGCAAGTGACAAGCACTTCAATAAGCTTCAAACAATATCAATGATCAAATTATAGGTGGCCTGATATACTATGGTCAAAAGACCTCAGTATCAATAGTTGCACTCTACGCCTGCAAAATAGTTTTTAATAAAAGTCATTACTGGAGGGAGGCTTTGATGGCTAAAGCTCAAGAAGTGGGTCTCTTTGTAGCTGTTACAGTTCTCCCCGTGCCATCCAGGTGGCTAGGCGTGGCCACCCCACAGGTGTCTTACAGGGGATTTATCCTGGGCCCTTCAGTATCCTATGCCTGCTTTCCAACCTCTGAGCCACTGCTGAACTTATTCTTTAGTCTGGTTCTAGCCCTGTTTTCCTTGCCTTGTCTACAGTACTAGGGGGCTGGACTTATTTTGTGGCTACTACCTGTCACTTTAAGTCCACCTGAGGAGACTTGCAAATCAGCTGCTCATTCGCCGGGTATATAACACTGCCTATCCCTGAGGGCAGGGTCAGTTCATTGTTTCCTGTTCCTGTAGCCTATTTTCCTTGATTTCCAGAGTGACTTGACTTGTTACCCCTGCTTTTGGATTATTTGTTATTGTCTGTTCGCTGCCTGCCTTGACCTTTGTAACTGTGCTTGACTTCTCTCCTGGATTTGCCTTTGTCTGTTTTTATGTACCCAGTTATTGTTCCTGGCAAGCCACCGTGCACAGATTCACAGCCCAAGTGGCTTCTTACCTAGTTACCGTGGGCTGTGATTATCTGCAACGGTGAGCAAACATCTCTGCACTACGGACTCCAACCAAGGTAAGCCCTTACAGTAACCATATCTCTACAGTTGGTGGAGGGAGAAGAAAGAAATTAAAGGGGCACTTTAGTCACCAGAATAACTACTGCTTATTGTATTTGTTCTGGTGAGTATAATGAGTCCCTAAAGACTTTTTGCAGTAAACACTGTGTTTTCAGGGAAAAAGGCAGTGTTTACATTGCAGCCAAGGGACACCTCCAGTGGCCACTCCTCAAAGTCACTTGAGGTGCTTCCTGGGGAAGTGCTGCACATCCAGTGTCTTCACCCTTTGCATGGAGATACTAAACGTCTTCATAGAGATGCATTGATTCAGCAGGAGTGAACAGTATTGCAAAAGATCCAAATTCGTCAATTCAGCAGACTTGCGTTTTGTAGCATTCTTGTATGACCTATCAAATTTAAGCTATGGCTATTTAAACCTTGGCCTTTCTTATCCCAAGCACCCTGTTGTGGTTCTTGTTTAGCCTAATAGTGCATTTGTGAATACTTTGATCTCCTGTTACTGATCTTGGCTTGTTAACCATTTATTCTATTCTCTGTGTTCTGGATATTTGGCTTGTCTAACATTTACTCTGCTTTCTCCTACCCTTGAACTCGGCTATCTGTCTGACTATACGTTAAGACAGGAAAAGAAGGTGTAGCGCTTGAACTGTCCTTTAGGAAATGTATGTACTAAAAACAAAGGAAAAACAAAAAGGACATAGTGTAGTAAGTTAAAAACATCTTAATAGAGTAAGAAAAATTAAAAATTGTACACTCACACTTTAAGACAGCTCCGACTTGCATGCCTGGGCGAAATTATCCCCACCTATGGATATATTGTTGTACAGATTATTCAAGTTTTACTTATAGCGATGGGTATCCTCATAAAAATAGAAGATAAAATAAAAGTGTATATAGTGTAGTATGTAGAGCAGGGGTAGGTATGTAGATAGGTGCACACTCACATATTATGAAGCCTAAGTATTGGTTCCAGAAGTAATATTTCAACCGATTTGATCCCCAATCCAGGATATAGGTGATCAGTGGCGTACATACCAGGGTCGCAGGGGTCACGGCTGCGACCGGGCCCGGCCCACCAGGGGGCCCGGCCGCCCCTGCGACCCGGTATGTACCCACAGGGCCAGCCTCTTCTCCTGGGGGCCCGGGCAGGCAGACGGGAGGGCGCGCGAGGGAGCACTCTGCTCTGCGTGCTTCCTCTTCAGCTCCCTCGCGCACCGAATGGATACCGGAGCTGAAGAGGAAGCACTCAGAGCAGAGTGCTCCCTCGCGTGTCGGCCACCCAGGAGCCCCAGGAGCCCAGCAGCACCACCACTGGACCCCAGGGAATCCCCCCAGCACTCCAAAAGGTAAGGAGGCTGGGGGGATTAAATAAAAAAAAAAAAGTGTTTGTGTGTGTGTTAGTGTGTGTGTGTGTGTTTGTGTGTTAGTGTGTGTGTGTTAGTGTGTGTGTTTGTTTGTGTTAGTGTGTGTGTTAGTGTGTGTGTGTATTAGTGTGTGTGTTTGTGTGTTAGTGTGTGTGTGTTTGTGTGTTAGTGTTAGTGTGTGTGTTTGTTTGTGTTAGTGTGTGTGTGTTTGTGTGTTAGTGTGTGTGTGTTTGTGTGTTAGTGTGTGTGTGTTTGTTTGTGTTAGTGTTTGTGTCAGTGAGTGTGTCTGTTATTGGGTGTGTGTCTGCTAGTGAGTGTGTTACTGTGTGTGTCTGTTACTGAGTGTTTTTGATGTCTATTAGTGAGTGTGTGTTTGTCAGTGAAAGTGTATGTTTTGTAAGTGAGTGTGTATGTATGTCTGTCGCTGAGTGTGTCTCTGTCAGTAAATGTGTGTGTCTGTTAGCTAGTGTGTATGCGTCTGTTCGTGAGAGTGTGTGTGTCTTCAGCATTTACCTTTCTCCAGCGTCGGACTCCCTTGGCGCTGGGGATCCCTCTGCCTCTCAGCTCCGAATGCACATGCGCAGCAAGAGGCGCGCGCGTGCATTTAAACCGCCCATAGGAAAGCATTACTCAATGCTTTCCTATGCACGTTCAGTGTCTTCTCACTGTGATTTTCACAGTGAGAATCGCAGAAGCTCCTCTAGCAGCTGTCAATGAGACAGCCACCAGAGGCTGGACTAACCCTCAGTGAAACATAGCCGTTTCTCTGAAACTGCTATGTTTTCAGCTGCAGGGTTAAAACTAGAGGGACCTGGCACCCAGACCACTTCATTGAGCTGATGAGATCTGGGTGTCTGTAGTGGTCCTTTAAGTGTGTGTGCATACCGCGGTCGCAGGGTCGCAGCCCTGCGACCAGGTGCCCGCCGCCATGTGTTGCGGCCCCAACCCGCACCGAGTAAGTTGGGGGGGGGGGGCCCATGGATCAATTTTCGCACCGGGGCCCCATGGGTCATGTGTACGCCACTGTAGGTGATGTGGATATTTCTCCTTGAATATATAAAAGAGAAATAAAAAACACAATAGTTTGTATCATAAAATCACAGTAAAAGTGATAAAAACCTACTCACATGCTTCAGAGCAAAATGAGGTATCTAACTGGCTTGGGTGGTATTATTCCAACCAAGGATATATTGCTCAGCAGCAGAAAATCAGGTACAATAAAAAAAACAAAAAAAAACTTTTTATTTAAAAAAAAAAAACAATAAAATCAAAGATAAAAAGTAAAATAATTATATCGAACAGTATAACAGTACACTCAAAGCGTTCCTCTTTGGACAGGCTTTCTCAAAAGTGTTTTACCACTTTTAAGAAAGTCTGTCCAGGGAAAAACATGTTAAGTGTATTGATTTACTGGCCTAGCCTAGCTTTCTTGTTTTGCACCTGGGCTAGAGGGATTGTGCAGCCGGCCAACAGGTCAACATATGACCCTCCTGGTCATATGACCTCTCCACAGCTATATTGTAGAGATCCTATGAATTGCCATAGTTTTTTAAACCAAGTTACCATTCATTTTGAGTTAAACCCATGTTCCATTCCTACTGATAGAGCAAAGATAGTGTTTTTGATTAATAATTTAGCAGACAAAGCACTTGCTTGGGTCAATCCCTTGTGAGAGTTAAATTCACCTATTTTCCATAATGACCCTTAATTCCTTGTTGGTTTTAAAAGGACTTTTGATGCTCATGGCTTTTCAGGAAGGATTAGCTGATGGTATTCTTGATTTCTTGATGAGATCGCCGCTAAAGATTTACCATTTGCCAAACAGAATGACCCACTTGACGACTCAGTAAACAAAAGCTGGGACATTAAAAGACAAGCAGCATGGTAATTAATAAAGCTTTAAGGTATAAGCAAAATGCATCTCAGAGGGAAACTGCCGGTTTGAGATTTTACATAGTTTTATTGTTTTTTGTAAGGAATAAAACATTTATATTATCTTTATTCTCCATGTGGCTTCCCCCCCCCCCCAATTCCATCATCTGCTGTTTACATGTTGAACCTCTAATATAGGCACAATGTTTTGATACCTCAGGGTCAAGAGTGAAAGGCTCTGCAGTCTATGGTGAAGTGTGAAAGTTGTGCATAAAATAAGATTTTGAGTGTAACCTACGAAGCAGTCCCTGCTTGAGCACTTGGAGACAGGTCCTCCACATATGTTCTGAACTTAATAAAATCAAGTAGGAAATATTACACAATTTTTTTTCCTCTTATGTTTACATGTGAGCACAAAATCCACCCATAGAAAGAAAGAAGTCTGTACCTATATCCCAAGAGTGGGGATTATGCCACTCCAGGCCATATGCAAGGAGCCATTAGAAAGCGCTAACAAATGTGAGTGTTCATTTTTATACTATTTATTTATTTTTTTATTTAATTGCACATATTGCACAATTTTTTGATCTTGTGTTTGTTACATATACATACCTGATTCGGTCGGACCAAGATTTAATCATTATATGCATATGCGGGAATTATACTGCCCAGGTGCTACATCTAGAGCTAAGAGCTAGCTCTCTACACTGTAAGTGTATTCTTCTGTTTTTAATTTGGAAATTTGACATCAGGGCTGTCTTCAACATTGATTGGACCCTGGGCAAGCATTTGCTTGGGCCCCCTGGATCCTGCCCTTCCCCTCCACACATTTCCACCCCCTGGCATGCAGTCATGCCCTCCACCCCAAAACAGTGACATAACTAATGTAGAGAAGGCCCAGGTGCAAGACATTTTTTTGGGCCTCCCATCTAGCACAATAATGGAGAAAAGATAGATCCTCATCTGTTGTACAATTCCCACGATGCTATGCCAGTTGGGGATCTACCATTTGGTCATTCTTGCAGGGCTGTATTTGTGAGCAGTGTTTGTAAATTTGAATGTGAGCATGTTGTTGTATAGAGTATGTGTGTGCATGCACGGTGTAGTATTGGTGTTAGAGTGAAGGGGTGTGTTTCTATATACTTTTTGAGTTTGAATTCAGGGGCGTGTTTGTATGTAATGTTTGTGTTTGCAGGGGTGTGTTTGCATGTTGTGTTTGATTGCTTGGATGTATGACATACATTCACAGATATCCATACACATTAGCACACTGATACATGCACACATCTGGACACATGCACAGACTGATACAAACAGACTGGCGTATACACACACAGACACATACATACATACACACACACACACAGATACAAAGATAAAAACACTGGCACATCCACACACAGAGATACACACTTACACACACTGACACAGATATAGACACACATTAAGATGCACACAGACACACGGGTACACATGCAGGGGTGTATTTGTGTGCAGTGTTGGCAAAGGAATGCTGGGATGTATGCATTGCCACACAGATGCACACTTACACAAACACTGAGATACACACAGGAACACAGATACACATAGAGTGGTGTATTTGTGTGCAGTGTTAGCGTTGGAATGTAGTAGTGTATATGTGTGCAGTGTTGGTACTGGAATGATGGAATGTATGCATTGCCACACGCATAGATACACACTTGCACAACCTGACACTCATATACATACACAGACACGCAGGTACACATACAAACTGACACACAAGTACACGGACACAGGTATACATCCACATAGATACACATAAACACTGACACAAAGGTACACATACACTGACACAAACACAGCCAGATACACACACACTGACACTCACACAGCCAGATACACACATACAGCCAGATACAAACGCACACACATACAGATACACACGCATAAAGTCAGATACACACGCATAGTCAGATACACACACACACAGTCAGATACACATATACAGTCAGATACACACACATAGTCAGATACACACATACATAGTCAGATACACACACACACATAGTCAGATACACATATACAGTCAGATATACACACATAGTCAGATACACACATACATAGTCAGATACACACACACACACAGTCAGATACACACATACAGTCAGATATACACACATAGTCAGATACACACACACACATAGTCAGATACACACATACAGTCAGATATACACACATAGTCAGATACACACACATAGTCAGATACACACATACATAGTCAGATACACAAATACATAGTCAGATACACACACATAGTCAGATACACACATACAGTCAGATACACACACATAGTCAGATACACACACACAGTCAGATACACACACATAGTCAGATACACACACACAGTCAGATACACACACATAGTCAGATACACACACATAGTCAGATATACACACACAGTCAGATATACACACATAGTCAGATACACACATACAGTCAGATACACACATACATAGTCAGATACACACATACAGTCAGATATACACACATACAGTCAGACATACACATACATAGTCAGATATACACATACATAGTCAGATACACACATACATAGTCAGATATACACATACAGTCAGATATACACACATACAGTCAGACATACACATACATAGTCAGATATACACATACATAGTCAGATACACACATACATAGTCAGATACACACATACATAGTCAGATATACACATACAGTCAGATATACACACATTTATATCAATTTAAGTCTAGCCACCCTCTTGTCTCCTTACCTTTAGAGAAGGGTGGCTTCCCTGGGGTCCAGTGGAAGCTGGATGGCTGAGGTTGATGGGAGTCTGATGAACATGTTTACCTCAGTCCCTCTCCTTCACCTCCTCCTCCTGTGTGTGCGTCCTCCCTCTCCTCCACTTCCATGTGTGTCTCCTCCTCCCCAGCGGCACTCTGTTACTTGGGAGGAAGTGATCTCACCTCACTTCCTCCCAGCAGGCATACAGACAGGGGCCCGATCGGGTGCTCAATTAAAGGGCCGGGGGGCCCTGATTACTTCACTTGCCGCAGCCCACTGGGATATTTCTCAGTATCCCGGTGGGCTGTTCAGTCCTGGCTGCGGGCAGGGGGCCCACAGGGCAGCTGCTCTGGGCCCCCCAGGAGCAACTGGGCCCGGGGCAGCTGCCCCGTTTGCCCCTTGTTAAAGACGGCCCTGTTTGACATACTGCACCATATATTTCTCCTCTCTTTTCCCACTACATGTTACTTGGAATTTAAGGACCCCTCCAAGACGCTTCTCACAGTTTTTCATCTCCTCTACTCCATATCAATGACCAGACAAGAGAGACTGGTTTGGGGGTAACAGCTACCTTTCACATTTGAACATTGTAAGTGCTAGAAACTACTTTTATCTTTTATTCATAATGGCCAGAGTGCAAAAAGATTATCTATTTCTGCAGTAGTTTAGCAGAATGCTGCTGACATCTCCAAATCGCTGTTATTAAAGTATGATAGAATGCTTATTATTTTTATTATTAGTGAAAAATAAATACAAGTACTAAAGCAATGAATGCTTCAATTAATCCTGTGAAAAACAAAATGTGTATTGATTTCCCAGCTGAAAATCCATTCTTCTGTTCTGAGGGTTTTTTTCTCCTGTGTCAAACACTTCAGAGGAATGTCAATGTTAGTGGGGAAAAAAAGCCATACATTTTTCCATTAAAATTTGATTTCTTGGGGAAGGGTCGTTAAAAATATAATCTTGCATATTTTTTCCAAGTTGACATACGTGTTATTGCCCGAACTAAATTTAATTTCAATGGGTAGCTATGTGAAAAATTCTGCTCTAATGCATAATTGTGTGTTTGCTAAATCTGAGCTACGACTGGTTTTGATACTGTGCACACCCTATTCAATTCGTTCTCACTCAGTTTTTCTAGTAGGCGGCTCGGGGATAATTCTAAGATATGAGACTTGCGGTCCCATGCAGGGTGAAAGTATTAATGACTTTCATATTTTTTATGACAACCCCAATATTATTTGACCCAGTCACTGCAGAAAGAAATAGATTGAATAAATCATATATAAGCCACCTCAGCATTTTGTGTCTGGCTTGGTGTAAAACTCTTTCATATACTTTGAGTCAGCAACTGCAGTAAAAATTAGTTGACGTAGATGAAGATTTTGTTTGGTAGTTTGAAACTAAAAGTCACGTTATAAGGTGGCAATTTGATAATGGACACTTTCATTACATGAGTTGACTTTAGTGTGTGCTGAGCACTTAACCCTGTGCAGGTAAAGAAGTCAGCATTTGTTAAGAAACATAAATATATTAACAAAACTGGAGTCTCTTGAGGGTTGATCACTTAATTTTTGCTCACTTTTCAGGATTCTTAGAGTTCCATCCTCCACAGAGATGATGATAACTCATAGTAGGCAGATTTATTGCTGGTGTTTCATACACTAGATACATATTTGTGAATTATTTATGACATTGTAATATTCTCTTATAAACTACATTTTCCACCCCACATGATATCTATAACCACAGCTCTATTAAGTACTATACAGGGCAAATATTTTTTCTTGACTTACAGATTACTATAATCATAAACTTTCTAGGTATCAACAACACATGGCTTGGATTCAGTATCTGCATATCGTTCCCTCTTCATTAAAGTAGTATTCAGCCAACCAATTTCAATTGTTGAGTAACCCACTTAATTTCCACTGATTAGATGTAGTGATGTCGCGAACCGTTCGCGAACTTGTCGCGAACGGTTTGCCGCGGTTCGCCTCGAACCGTTCGTGGCGAACTCCAGTCAGCTGACACATCCCTGCCAATCTCCGGCAGACCCTCCCTCCCAGACCCTCCTACTTCCTGGACAACATCCATGTTGAAGGCAACCGTTCGCGGCGAACTCCGGTCAGCTGACACATCCCTGCCAATCTCCGGCAGACCCTCCCTCCCAGACCCTCCTACTTCCTGGACAGCATCCATGTTGAATCTGCCTTCAACATGGATGCTGTCCAGGAAGCAGGAGGTTCTGGGAGGGAGGGTCTGCCGGAGATTGGCAGGGATGTGTCAGCTGACCGGAGTTCGCCACAAACGGTTCGCGACATCACTAATTAGATGTAATTGTTCTTCTTCTTGCTCACATGATAATTAAAATACAGTTCTATACCACCCAATGTTCGGCCCTTTTAAGTATGAAATCAAGTCAGTTCCTAAATCTAACAATAACAACATTTATATTGGGGAAGCTTGTCTTTGATCCGTTGGTAAACTCATCTGCTCCTTTGCCTTCCATTATCATTTATATGCAGATGACACGCATATCTACTTTTCCTCTCCTGATCTCTCTCCACCCATCTTGACTTGTGTCTCTGACTTCCTCTCTGCAATTTCCAACTGGATGGCTGCTCACCAGAACTTCTGGTCTTTCCTCCCTCAAGTGCTACTCCCGGGTCTGTCTGTCTCAAATTTTAGATTCTGGTGCTTGCTTACAAATCCCTACATAATGCTGCTCCAATCTACCTATCCTCCCTAATACATATGTATGTCATGTCTAGGACCCCGGGCTCTGCTGAAGACCTATGTCTATCCTCTGTTCATACTCCCACCTCTAGTGCTCACCTTCAAGACATCTCCAGGGCTGCATCTTTTCTGTCGACCTCCCTTCCTTTCTCCGATAGACTTTCACCCAGTCTCTATTCCTTCAAAAATTTATTGAAAACTTACTTCTTCAGGAAAGCGTATCATTTAAACCATTAGCAGGATTTCATCACCACACCCTGACTTCTCTTCTGCAACTGTCAAAAATAACATACTAAGCCCTCAGTGAATACTTTTCTTGCAACCTACTTTGTTACCCCTACTTTTACCATTTGCATTACTATATCCCACTCTCTCTAGCATGTATGCTTATTGAGCAGGGCCCTCAGCCCTTCTGTTCCTCTGCGTCCACTTGTCTGGTTACACTTACGTGTCTGTTAGTCCACCCCCATTGTACAGCACTACAGAATAAAATAATAATATTAATATTAACACAAACATAAAAATGAATTATTTATTAAAGTCTGATTTCATAAAGAGAGGGTTTACTATTTAGCACCACTTATTAGCCAAGTTAGATTCACTTTCAAAATTGTAAACTCATTTTCACATTTTTTCTTATCTAGTGGATGCACATTTTTTTAATGATATAAGCATGCATGCCATCCTTATTTTGGTGAATCGTGAGTACTACAGCTAACTGTAGTTGTTATGATATAAGCAGGGTCCTGGCCTTTTTCCCCAGTAATATTGCAAACCGTATGGCAACAGTTTGCCCTCTTACCGGGGTCCTGTCTGACTCCTGGTCACCTTCAAGCAGGCTCTGCTGAAGCCTATGCTACCACTCATTGATTGCCTGAGAACATCAGCTGATCAATGTGTTTCTGTGCATAGGAATATTCGCATATTGTACATTAGCCAGCCTGGAACTCTTGTTCTGGGCCAAATAATGATGCCCCAGTATAGCCACAGAAGATGTAGTTACACCTCTGGCAGCAGAGGTGTTGAACTCCATATGTGCATCATTTCATAGTGAAATTTCAATTTAGGATGACATTGCATGCCCTAACGTTGGAAAGGAGTTAATTTCTATATGTTTGTATATTTTTATTACCATATATCACTACACATGCTCTCGTAGTATTTTTTTTAAGTGATGCTATCATTTGTATTTAAATTGTGTCATTTTCTTGCTCGTTTTAATACTTTTACACTACTCTAGTTTATAGCATTTTTTTTCCAAATGATGTAATTTTTTATCAGTCTAAAGGATTGTTTAACCCAACCACTTCATGTCACTTTTTTCATTGAAAATATGTTATATTAGCATAAAATGTATTTAAAGCATAGCTAGCAAATATATGTACCATAACACAGTAATTGTGTGTATAGATTGCTTTGCTGACAAATTTACACCATTTTTATTTTTCACTTATTTTTTAATTCCTTATAAAAAATATTTTGAAACTAATAAGCTTTGGACAGTATATAGTGTCATTTATTTTGCAATATTTCACATAAGATCTGAGATAACAAAAAAGCAACAATGCAATTTTTCAAGCATACAGTAAGTGAGACAAAAATAAACAAAGATCGTCAAATACATTGCATATAGGTACCCTGAAGGTTATATATGTCCACAAACACTAAATATAGTTAAACCACATATTTATAAAATAAAGGCATTGAAAACTGCTAAAGCAGTCTTGATCAGTCTCTGCAATGCCAATGTAGTGCTGACAGAGGCCATTTACCCCCCTCCCCTGCTTCCTGACTGTAGTAATGATATGACCAACTAAAACTTCATGTACTGTTTAGAAGCAGGCTTTATATCACTGACTAGTGGATTCTGTCAGTGAAATTCATTCCTCTACAGGCTGGCAATCATACATAGAGTATAAATGAGGATGAGCAAGGGTTTGTGGACTTAATTTAATGCTGCAAAAGACATGGAAATAAAAATGTTATTTCTCAGTAGTGAAGTTAATAGTCTTATTTTCTCCTACCGTATACCTTGCCCATTCCTGCAATCTCTCCACTGAATATCTACAGCCTTTCTCTCCATCACTCCTGTGACAAATGCTCCTTCTTACAAACATTTGCCACAAACCCCTGGAGGAGTGTGGAAGCTGTCCTCCTGCCCACTCACTATGGTCCAGGTCGGAGACAACATTCAGTTGTTACCCTGCCCAGCCGCCATCAGTAGCTTTCCCTGGGTGCCCCTGGTTCGGCAATTTCCCTTCATTCAAATGGAAATGAACGCTAGCTCCCTGGCGGCCGTTTGCATGAATCAAACCCACAAATGGTGAAATTTCAATTTAGGATGACATTGCATGCCCTAACGTTGGAAAGGAGTTAATTTCTATATGTTTGTATATTTTTATTACCATATATCACTACACATGCTCTCGTAGTATTTTTTTTAAGTGATGCTATCATTTGTATTTAAATTGTGTCATTTTCTTGCTCGTTTTAATACTTTTACACTACTCTAGTTTATAGCATTTTTTTTCCAAATGATGTAATTTTTTATCAGTCTTAAGGATTGTTTAACCCAACCACTTCATGTCACTTTTTTCATTGAAAATATGTTATATTAGCATAAAATGTATTTAAAGCATAGCTAGCAAATATATGTACCATAACACAGTAATTGTGTGTATAGATTGCTTTGCTGACAAATTTACACCATTTTTATTTTTCACTTATTTTTTAATCTGAGAGCACAAGGAGGCCAGCGTGCATCAAGGCCTATAACTGCCATGTGGGTGGGGTTGATCTGGCAGATCAGCTGCTGCAGCCCTACCTAATTATACGGAAGACAAGGGCCTGGTACAAAAATGTACTTAATGCATATTGCAACCCACAACGCTTTTTTGTTGTTCAAAAAAGCAAACCCCGGTAAGAGACTGACTTTTTTTACTGTTCCAGATCTTTTCGTGGATTTTGTGCCAAGATTTACCTGCTCCCTGGGCGGTGATGGGAGAGAGCAGAGGTGGGGCTACCCACTTTATTTTTAAAATCCCCCCTCCTACTGCAGCAAAGCAGAATCCTCAAAAAAGATGCAGAGTCTGTTTCAAGAGGGGGCAGTGAAAGGACACCGTCTTTTACTGTCCTAATTGCCCTGGACTCTGCATTGGGGACTGCTTCAAGCGATATCACACACTGGTCCATTTTATTTATTTTTTTCTTTTACATGTGCCCTTAAGTTTTTTGGGGGGTTACATTTACTGTTCCTGAGTTGTTGTTTTTTTAGCTTTTACTGCGCCAGCATATTTTAAAAAAATAAAAAAATGGTCTGGTCACTAAGGGGTTAAATTATATATGATTTTGGAAAATGTGCAGGTAAATTTTTAAGGTATGCCTATAAATCTAAGCTTGGTGAATACTAACCATTGCTGCCGCACAAAAGTATTGTAGCCCATGGATCAGCGCAGCTAAGAGGAATAGGCCTTGACAGAGCCAGGAGGTAGGCATAGCAGCCACAGGAAGTTAGTGACAGCTAGCATGCTGGGTAGGGCGTAGTTATACCAGCCATTATATGAAGTGGCCATTTTAACTGAACCTAAGCTTACCTGTCAGTTGTGAAAGCTGCCTGCCCTGGAGGGAGAAGGCAGCAGCATGGAGGCAGCATAGAAGAACAGAGGCAGCATGGAGGTACAGGAGAGGCTGGAGTGAGCTGCTGCTGCATGCTCACTCCCATCAGTAGCATGGAGGCAGCATAGAAGAACAGAGGCAGCATGGAGTTACAGGAGAGGATGGAGTGAGCTGCTGCTGCATGCTCACTCCCATCAGCCTCAGACAGAACTCCAAGCAAGCCACCATCCTGGTCACAAAGGTTGTGGCAGAATCATGGCTGGTGGCTGCAGGAGCAGCTGGGGGGCCCCCAAGCACGTCTGCTACCCCCCCCCACGCGGCGATGGAACGGAGGCCAGCAAGGAGAGCGAGGCCGTCCCAGCGGCAGCCTGGGAGTGACATCGTTAGTTCGGCGGCCCAAGAGCCTGTCAGGAGGCGGCAAGGGGAAGGCTGAAAATGAGGTGGAAAGCAGGCAGGAGTTGGAGGGCGGTTGGCGCCGTATGTTCGACTCAGCGCCGGTCAGGCAAGGTGGGAGGCCAGGATGAGGCCGCACAGGAAGAGCACCCCCTGCCATAAGGCGTGAGGGCGGGAAAGCACAAAGGACAGCGGAATCCAGCATGACATGATGGCCGCTAGGCAGGGAGAGCGGCAAGAGGCGTCCCGGTGAGTCTGCCCCTGGTGGCATACCTGAGGGACGGGGGGAATGATGCAAGGGGCCAGCAGTGTAAAAGCGGTCGTCCCCCCAATGGGCAGGCGGGGGGGGGTCCGGGTCAGCAGGACACAGACGGAGGGCCTGGCAAGGTGGACGGAAGGACAGCGCAGATGGGGGTTCGGGCAGTGAGTCAATAAACACAACACACTTTTTTAAATTGCAAAAATCATTTTAGAGTCATGATCAAAGAAAAAAGGGGCCGTCCCCGCGGACAGGAGGCCAAAGTAAGGGTGGTGGTGACGGCGTGCCGGGTAAGGGAAGGCGAATACGGTGTACCGGTACCGGGGACATCTGACGGGGCAGGAGAACAGTTAGATGTGTGGCAATATTCCAGGCGCGGCGCAACAAAATGGGCACGTGTCCTTCATGGGGGCATTGGGTGGGGGCACGTGAAGGCGGAGGATAAGATTTGATTAAAGGAATTTGAAAAAAAAAATTAAAAATGTAAAAATTTCCTGTCTTCCGCTCGAGGAGTTCATTGATTTAAAAGGGGTGGTTCCTAATGATGGTGCAGGAAATGCGCTCTTTCCGGGGGCTGCCGGCGCGCCCCCAGGAGGTGCAGTGCTGGCTGGACAGAAGAAAGGTCAGTGCAAAGGCTTCGATACGGGTGTTCTGGAGGCGGTGGGAGTGTCAATTGACGCATCAAGAAAAGAAAACCTAAGGCAGGAAGGGTACTCGGCGGGGCTTCAGAAAGTGGATGTTGGAGTGGGTTGCGGCTCGGAACTGGTGACGATCAGTGCGTTGCTGCTGTTGCTAAGGCAGTAAGCCTCCCACGAAGAGCTTGTTTTATGGCTGGGATTGTTGAGGGGGTTTACGCTATTCCATTCAAAGTTGAGGGACCAGGAAAAGTGGTGGGCGAATATCAAGTCCGTGGGGGAACTTTGGTTCACGAGTGGTAAGCCCAATTGGGGGGATGGCGGGTCCATTACATCCCCGCCATTAGCAGATCTGTGGGTGTCTCCATGGGGGGTGGTCCCCTAGAAAGGGGCGGGCAAATTCCGTCCGATACAAAACTTATCGCACCCCTTATCGCATCGGTAAATGAAGACATCGACGCGGAATTGTTCTGTATCGTTGGCATCATTCGGCCTTGCCGTCGAGTTGGTTCGGGGGAACAGGACGCGTTCGATTATTGGCGACCCTTCCATCTTTTGGGTTGCATGTTTGCAGTTTCCTATTGGTAACCTCTACTTGCCAAGGGGCAGTTCCATTTCATGTTCCTACTTCATGAAGTTGGGCGGTGAAAGAGGAATCAGGAAGGGGTTCCTTAGTACATTATCTGTAAGATAGCTTGCTGTGTGGGCTCGGCTGGGCCGGGCCGTTGTGGACATACCTTACGGTCGCGGGAATCCTAAGGCTGGAAATTGTTTCGGTGGTAGGAGAGTGTCGATTGCCTGGGGTTCAGTTGACTGCACTTCGGGAGTTCAGGCTGAAGGTTCGCAGGTCCAAGAAGGTCACGCTGAGAAATCACAGTTGTTCATAAGGCAGTTTCAAGTTGCATGTCGGGTTAGTCGCGAGGACTGGGTCAGTAGCCATTTCATTGCAAAGGCTACTTGTGGAGCCTTTGTGGGTGGTATTGAGTTGTTCATGGATGCCTCTGGGAACATAGATTCCGGGGCATACTTGGAAGGCAGGTGGTGCGTGGGAGGCATGAAAGGTAAGTCCTCTTATTCGAAGTTGGCATCTTTTGAGTTATTTCCATTGGGAGTGGCTGTGGCTCTAAAAGGTGAAGGATTAAGGGATGAAAAGTCATAATTCACGCACAATACGGCGGGGTTCATGTGGTTTACCATCCAGCTGGGTCCTCGGTTCAGGAGGTACGCCGATGGTGGCGATTCGTATCACTGTTCAGGTGTCGGGTGCAGGCACGCCACTTGCCTGGTTGGCGGAAGGTAGGGGCTGGTTACTTGGCTCGTGCACAAGAGGAGAAGCTGGTGGCCCCAGGAGGCGTGGGAGGAGGGACAGTCCGGTCTGGAGGAAATGTGGCAGCTTGAGACGCCATGCTTGGAGGATCGATACGGAATCCTATGGCACCGGGCACAGGGACTGCCTATGTGAAGGTTTGGGATATGTGGGACAAGGCGGTTGGTTTCACTGGGGGGTCCCAGTCAAAGGAGGGGCAAAGGGATACCTTGCTGTGGTTCCTAAGCCGTTTGTTCATTCAGCGTTAGCTCCATCGGCAATGGACAGGAGCATGGCGGCATTGTCATTAGGGTTCAAACTGACCGATTGTGAGGAAGTGACGTAACGTTGTCACTTCCGTCAGGCTTCGCGGGTCTTACAGAGAGGTATGAAATATGTTGGTGCCGAGCGGCTGGTTTCCTTGGGTAACGCAACGCCTGGTGGTGTGTTACTCTACTTTTCCAGTGAGTTTGCTTGCGGTGGCCTTCTCGGAGGCTTCTACACTCGGTTGTCGAACCTCAGTCAGTTAAGGTAACGATTTGGTAGGGTTGTTCAAGAACGGATGTGTCTGGTAAAGGAGGTTTGGTAAATCTATATTCCCTGCCGGGGTCAGGGGTACGCCCGGCGTTAAGCACATCATGCTACTTGGAGCTTTGCCCGGACATCCCGGGTGGCTTACTGGTAAAAGGGGACAGATCGGTTCTGTCACGATTCAGTTCCCGCAGGTGTTTGTTCGGAGGGGTTTGACAATGTTTGGCTTGGATCCCGAGCACTTTGGGACCCATTCTTCCTGGATAATGGCGGTAACAGAGGCGCCCCCCCTGGTTTTAAGTGAGGACCTAGGGAAACATTTAGGCAGGTGGGAATCAGTACGGTTTAAGTCCTGTTTCAGGCCGGTCTATTTGGTTTAATGGCTATGGACATATGGGTTTGTGTTTGGGGCTATGCCTTGTCGCTAATTACTTTTATTTCAGGTTTGGTGACATGGTTGGTGGGCCATTCTTATATCTAAGGGGCGCAGATGGGAGCCGCATTTCGGTTCAAGCGCAACTGGGCTTTCCTTTGGAATTGGTGGAGCTGGAGTGGTTTTGGTTTTCGGGGATTTTGGGGGCAAGACATTAGGGGAGAAAATTTTCCGGGAGGTAACAAGGGGTACTGTCCAGGACATTCTGGATATCGGCATGATCCCGGAAAAGGAATTAATCAGGTGGAGGCAGAGGGAGGTGGACCGGCTATGGGAGCTGGCCACGGGTGTGGTGGTGGTGCGGTCCAAGATGGTTCCACGGTTACATTGGAGACATACTACGTACCCGGCCATGGTAGCTTGGTGTCGAAGACGAATTAATACAAAATTGATGGCGGTATTTATCAGATGTGGGGGCGGTGTAACAGTGAGACACAACATCGACGCGGAATTGTTCTGTATCGTTGGCATCATTCGGCCTTGCCGTCGAGTTGGTTCGGGGGAACAGGACGCGTTCGATTATTGGCGACCCTTCCATCTTTTGGGTTGCATGTTTGCAGTTTCCTATTGGTAACCTCTACTTGCCAAGGGGCAGTTCCATTTCATGTTCCTACTTCATGAAGTTGGATCCGTCTGGGAGAGGGAGGTGAAAGAGGAATCAGGAAGGGGTTCCTTAGTACATTATCTGTAAGATAGCTTGCTGTGTGGGCTCGGCTGGGCCGGGCCGTTGTGGACATACCTTACGGTCGCGGGAATCCTACCGCATGTCTTGGGCTGGAAATTGTTTCGGTGGTAGGAGAGTGTCGATTGCCTGGGGTTCAGTTGACTGCACTTCGGGAGTTCAGGCTGAAGGTTCGCAGGTCCAAGAAGGTCACGCTGAGAAATCACAGTTGTTCATAAGGCAGTTTCAAGTTGCATGTCGGGTTAGTCGCGAGGACTGGGTCAGTAGCCATTTCATTGCAAAGGCTACTTGTGGAGCCTTTGTGGGTGGTATTGAGTTGTTCATGGATGCCTCTGGGAACATAGATTCCGGGGCATACTTGGAAGGCAGGTGGTGCGTGGGAGGCATGAAAGGTAAGTCCTCTTATTCGAAGTTGGCATCTTTTGAGTTATTTCCATTGGGAGTGGCTGTGGCTCTAAAAGGTGAAGGATTAAGGGATGAAAAGTCATAATTCACGCACAATACGGCGGGGTTCATGTGGTTTACCATCCAGCTGGGTCCTCGGTTCAGGAGGTACGCCGATGGTGGCGATTCGTATCACTGTTCAGGTGTCGGGTGCAGGCACGCCACTTGCCTGGTTGGCGGAAGGTAGGGGCTGGTTACTTGGCTCGTGCACAAGAGGAGAAGCTGGTGGCCCCAGGAGGCGTGGGAGGAGGGACAGTCCGGTCTGGAGGAAATGTGGCAGCTTGAGACGCCATGCTTGGAGGATCGATACGGAATCCTATGGCACCGGGCACAGGGACTGCCTATGTGAAGGTTTGGGATATGTGGGACAAGGCGGTTGGTTTCACTGGGGGGTCCCAGTCAAAGGAGGGGCAAAGGGATACCTTGCTGTGGTTCCTAAGCCGTTTGTTCATTCAGCGTTAGCTCCATCGGCAATGGACAGGAGCATGGCGGCATTGTCATTAGGGTTCAAACTGACCGATTGTGAGGAAGTGACGTAACGTTGTCACTTCCGTCAGGCTTCGCGGGTCTTACAGAGAGGTATGAAATATGTTGGTGCCGAGCGGCTGGTTTCCTTGGGTAACGCAACGCCTGGTGGTGTGTTACTCTACTTTTCCAGTGAGTTTGCTTGCGGTGGCCTTCTCGGAGGCTTCTACACTCGGTTGTCGAACCTCAGTCAGTTAAGGTAACGATTTGGTAGGGTTGTTCAAGAACGGATGTGTCTGGTAAAGGAGGTTTGGTAAATCTATATTCCCTGCCGGGGTCAGGGGTACGCCCGGCGTTAAGCACATCATGCTACTTGGAGCTTTGCCCGGACATCCCGGGTGGCTTACTGGTAAAAGGGGACAGATCGGTTCTGTCACGATTCAGTTCCCGCAGGTGTTTGTTCGGAGGGGTTTGACAATGTTTGGCTTGGATCCCGAGCACTTTGGGACCCATTCTTCCTGGATAATGGCGGTAACAGAGGCGCCCCCCCTGGTTTTAAGTGAGGACCTAGGGAAACATTTAGGCAGGTGGGAATCAGTACGGTTTAAGTCCTGTTTCAGGCCGGTCTATTTGGTTTAATGGCTATGGACATATGGGTTTGTGTTTGGGGCTATGCCTTGTCGCTAATTACTTTTATTTCAGGTTTGGTGACATGGTTGGTGGGCCATTCTTATATCTAAGGGGCGCAGATGGGAGCCGCATTTCGGTTCAAGCGCAACTGGGCTTTCCTTTGGAATTGGTGGAGCTGGAGTGGTTTTGGTTTTCGGGGATTTTGGGGGCAAGACATTAGGGGAGAAAATTTTCCGGGAGGTAACAAGGGGTACTGTCCAGGACATTCTGGATATCGGCATGATCCCGGAAAAGGAATTAATCAGGTGGAGGCAGAGGGAGGTGGACCGGCTATGGGAGCTGGCCACGGGTGTGGTGGTGGTGCG
The DNA here is from genome assembly GCA_933207985.1 of Pelobates cultripes. Lineage (NCBI taxonomy): Eukaryota > Metazoa > Chordata > Amphibia > Anura > Pelobatidae > Pelobates > Pelobates cultripes. Next base: position 120,487,157 of record OW240914.1, on the reverse strand, counting down.
GTCCAAGATGGTTCCACGGTTACATTGGAGACATACTACGTACCCGGCCATGGTAGCTTGGTGTCGAAGACGAATTAATACAAAATTGATGGCGGTATTTATCAGATGTGGGGGCGGTGTAACAGTGAGACACAACGAATTGGGAGGAAAGCTCCCTGGGTTCTCCAGGTAGGATGGGGTACGTTTTCGGATGTAAGGTGTGATCTGTTTAAATTGGGCCTTCAGGAAGGCATTCAACAGGCCTTTTTCCGGTGTGGTGGGGGTCGCTCAGGAGCTTTAGGTGTCAAGTCCTGAGCTGTGGCGGGGAATGGCCTCTTTAAATCGGAGGGTAGATGGAGGAGAAAGTGGGCATCCTGAGGTTTAGTGTGGATTGGGCAGTGTTGCACGTGGTTGGTAGGTTCGAGCCCGTCGGTGGCTCCAAAGCTGGGGGTGTGGTGGTGTCTTGGTACACCCTACACTGGAACTGGTGGGTAGCGGTGTCTTGGTACACCCCTACAATGGATATGGTGGGTAGCGGTATCTTGGTACACCCCTACAATCGATATGGTGGGTAGCGTTGTTTCGGTACACCCCTACAATTTAACCTGGTGGAAATGTGGTCAAATTGGGTGGCCAGTTTCTGTATTAACATGTTATTTAGATTGTTATCTATTGTTATTATTGTGGGGTCATTGCTAGGGGTATGTTATGTATATGGGGGATGTTAACGTTATTAAGATTTGTTGGCAATGACCCCATTTGTTATTCCTTAATTATTTTATTAATAATTTAATAAAGCTGTGGACAAATTATTTCCAACAGTATAACCTGTGTCCGTGTTTTAATGGGGGTTTGGGTAAGGTTAGCGCATATGCCGGCAAATCCGACTGTCCGTCTGTCAAGTGGAGTTCTGGTATATGGCGGATTTCACTGTTTTTATTTGCTGTGCATTGGAGCATTGTGAAATGTGTTTCGAGAAATGTGTTTCCAAGGCCAAACAATTGTACAACATGCACAATGCTTAGTATTGTGAAGCACACCTCCACTGGACTGTGGAAGAGTGGAAATGTGGCTTCTCAAATGATGAATCAGACTTCAATATCTGAAGGTCTGATGAGAGAATTTGTGTGTGGCAAATTCTTTGAGTACACCCCCTACAGGAAGTGCCCACCAAAGTTTGTTGGAAGAGTGATAAGTACTATTTGGGACTGGATTTACAGGTTTGGGCTGGGCTCCTTAGTAACAGAGGGGGTTATATTAATGCTTCAGGATAGCCGACTCAGAGAATGTTCCAGTTTGGCTATTGTTATCTTAAATTTAAAATTCACATTGAATTAAAGGATCACTATAGGGTCAGGAACACAAACATGTATTCCTGACCATATAGTGTTAACACCACCATCTAGCCCCCCTGGGCCCCTCATGCCTCCATAAATACAGTAAAAATCTGACTGTATTCAAGCCTAAAGCTGTAAATCTGCATGCTGTAAGACTCAGAAAAACCAAGCAGTCTGCTGACATGTGGTAGCCTGATCCAATCACAGTGCTTCCCCATAGGATTGGCTGAGACTGACAAAGAGGCAGAACAGGGGCAGAGCCAGCATGATTCAAACACAGCCCTGGCCAATCAGCATCTCCTCATAGAGATTTATTAAATCAATGAATCTCTATGAGGAAAGTTCAGTGTCTGCATGCAGAGGGAGGAGACACAGTGCTGCCCTGTGCTCTGCTGACAGCAGATCTGAGTGGAATGAGGAGTTTTATGCCTCAATCAACTTGGAAGTCCCTCTGGTGGCATTCTGAGTGACTGCAACTGGAGGTGTGCCTAGCTTTTAATGTAAACACTGTATTTTCTCTGAAAATACAGTGTTTACATGAGAAAGGCCTCAGGGAGCTATAGTTCTCATCTAAACAACCTCATTAAGCTGAAGTTGTTCAGGTGACTATAGTGTCCCTTTAATGTAGAACAATTACGGAACTGAACTTGTATTAGTGAGCATGTGCACATATTTACGTAATTAGACTCTTAAAATCACTTTTGTATGTCAGTGCAAAGGAATAGATATAGAGCTGCTTGAGGCTTTACATTTCACACACACAGGTGCAGTCTTGATTAAAAAAAAGCAAGGTTTCCATGCTCTCTAAAACATATTCATACAATATAGAAAAAAAAAATTGGATACATGTATGGTTTCATTTACTGTTTGCATCAAGCGTTAAAGTATTTAGTGTTTTTTTGCAATCCTGATATTAAGACGTTTAACATTTTTGAAGTAAGACTCACTTTACATTTCTTAAAGGGATACTATAGTCACCAGAACAGCTACAGCTTAATGTAGTGGTCCTGGTGTCTACAGTCTGACCCTGCAGGCTTTTTAATGTAAAGGCTACCTTTTCAAGGAAAAGGCAGAGTTTACATTGGTGTATAGTAGCACCTTTAGTGGCAGTCAATTAGATGGCCAGTGGAGGTGCTTCCTATGTCAGTGCTGCACAGTGTGCAGCACCTACATTCAGCATCTCCACACTCTGCATGGAGGTGCTGAATGTTCCCCCATAGAGATCCATTGAGGAGATGTTGATTCCCACAGCATAGCGCCAAATGGGGAAGCATCATCAAAATTGATTTCAAGAACAGCGTTGGAGCCAGGAGACACCAGCGCAATGTGGGAGATAAGGTGAGTAACATCACCTTTTTTCAGAGAGATGAAATGTGGGACCCAAATAGCCACACAGGCACTATATTGTCAGGAATACATGTTTGTATTCCCGACACTATAGTGTTCCTTTAAGTTCAAGAATCAATGTGAATTCTGAGAAAATACTTTAATAGCATTTGAAATTTTATGGAAGTTTGCTCTTCCAGCCTCATATTCCTTTTGCTTTACAGTAATAATCTAATTGGGAGTATATCAAACCATTCCATTCCACACTTTGCATATGAATACTTGACATTTATTAGAACCTTCTATTTCATAGCTTTAGAATACGTGAGACTTTCACAGCCAGAAACCTCTGATTGCTCCCCTATTGCATTATCTTATTATTCTGGCACTGAAAGAGTTCTATAACAATGATTTCCACCTGGGATTCACTGATAGAGTTGCTATTGCCAATAAACACAGTTACCTGCAAACATGCACAGAAGTTGGTCTCTCCCGGGAGTTGAATTATCTGTTATAAACAATGATACAATTCCAGTGTAAAGGAATTAGTAGGGATAGCTGCTAGGAATCGGAGAGGTAATGATGTGAAAAAGAGAGACAACCCCTGGGGAAAACAGCTGTGTGTTCAAACACCATGACAGGAATAACTTTAAGGTGTATCTAGCCTGAAGTAACAACCCAGATTCAGCAGGTTTCACAATTGTAACTTACTGCATGACTGTTGAATCTGCATTTTATTTATGCGTTTAATAAGCAGCGAATATGCTATGGAAATACCAACTTATCATGTTCATATGAATGAGTTAAAGCAATTGACTTTTTTCCATATTGGTAACGTATGTCAGCATTGACGTGAGTGATAGGGAAAGCAGAAGGAATAAGGAAGTAATGCTAGGCCATTGGTTGTAAGAATGATTATTTTACCAGGGCTCTGTATGGTAAATGTAACTAGATACCCTTGATAAAGGCTACCAGGAGGAGCCGAAACGTTGAGGGTTTTGTTGTGACTCGTGTTTCTGCCCATATAGGCTTGTGGAATGTGGTAAATATACTTTTGGTTATTGACTGCCTAGGAAGTCACTGTTATGTTATTTGTGATTAGTTTGTATATGAATTGTATTTAATAAATATAGATTGATACTTGGTATTACATGGTGTGCATTCTTTGTTATTGAAAATGTAACTTTATTAACATGGCACAAGGTACATAGGCAGATTTCTGCAACACATTTAAAGGCCTAAAATTATAAGCAAGCAAAGATTCAAGTAGTACAACACAATCTATCAGAATTTGTTAGTCCCTAGATCATTTAAAGGTCATTAGAAGAAAACTAAAGTGAACTGATCCCAATGATCATCTCATTGAAACTGTTAAATCGTATGGATTGTTTAAGCCAATGTAGTGTTTTTAGAATACTTCTACGGGCTCACAGCCCCAAAATTCTACAATTAAAAAAAAAAAAAAAAATATATATATATATATATATGAGTTTGAGACACTTAAGGCATATTTGTCTTATTGTAATAGAGACTTAAATTTATCAAGTACAGGGACAACAATGCTTCAACTTGAGTTGATATTTGTTGGTGCTATATAAATATAATAATAATAATCATATATTAGGGTGCGTCTAGTCAGTTTACAGATATTGAGCTATTGACAAGTTAGTTCTGATTTGTAGACATCTCCTAGTTCTATTCTCTTCTATTCTCTTCTGTTCTGTTTTCCTGGGACACTAAGAAAAAAAAAAGTAAAAAAATAAATAAATAATTATGAATGTGCAAGCAGATTCTGTTCATGGCTGATTTAACAAAACATTATGCAGTAATCTGTGTAATGGTTTTATCCCAGTGTGGCGTCAAATGTTACCAGAATATCCACTAGCATACATACAGGGGTTGCAGGGGTCACAGCTGCGACCGGGCCAGTCACCGCAGGGTGCCCGGCCACCCTGCAAACCCCTGCGACCGGGTGCCCGCCATCATCATTTGCGGACCCGGCCTGCGTGGCAAACCTCCGGGTCCGCATGCTAGGGTGCCTATTGGGAGGCCCATGCTGTCAGGGTCACACAATGGGTATGGATTTTAAGGAGGCCCGGTTAGCGCTGCAGCGCTTTAACAGCGCGACCAGGCCCCCTGTGATGAGATCATCACACGCTGGGAGGAAGTGACTCCCCGTCACTTCTCCCAGCTGTCACTGAGAGCCCGCTCGGGAGGAAGCAGAGGGAGACAGAGTGGGAACTCTGACTCCCATCAACCTGAGTCACCACAGGACCCCAGGGAAAATCACCCTCCTGCACTTAAAAGGTAGGAAACAGGAGGGTGACTTTGAATGTATGTGTGTCTTGTGTGTATGTGTGTCTGTCTGTATTTCTGTGTCTGTGTCCATCTGTCTGTATGTATGTATGTATGTATGTGTGCCTGTTTGTTTTTATGTATGTATGCGTCTTGTGTGTGTGTATGTGTTTGTCTGTCTGTGTGCCTGTCTGTCTGTTTATATGTATGTGTGTCTTGCCTGCATGTATGTGTGCCTGTCTGTCTGTTTGTATGTATGTGTCTTTGTATGTATGTTTGTCGTGTGTGTGTTTCTGTCTGTGTCTGTCTGTAAATATATGTGTGTGTGTCTGTATGTATATGTGTCTGTATGTATGTGTGCCTGTCTGTTTGTATGTATGTGTCTTTGTATGTATGTGTCATGTGTGTATGTATGTGTCTGTATGTGTTTGTGTCTGTCGGGGGCGGGGATAGAGGGTGGGGGGGGGGGGCATGGATCAGTTTTGCAATGGGGCCCTGTGGATTGTGTGTACATCACTGAGAATATCAGTTTCTAAAGTCAGACTAATTATGTAGAAAAATAGAAGCATAGCATGTGACTGCAGATTATAACTGTTTGGCCCATCTAGTCTGCCCAATTTTTTTAAAATACTTTCATTAGTCCCTGGCCTTATCTTATATCGAGGATGATCTGATGCCAATCTCACGCATGCTTAAACTCCCTCACTGTGTTAACCTCTACCACTTCAGCTGGAAGGCTATTCCATGCATCCACTACCCTCTCGGTAAAGTAATACTTCCTGAAATTATTTTTAAACCTTTGTCCCTATAATTTAAGACTTTGTCCTCTTGTTGTGGTAGTTTTTCTTATTTTAAATATCATCTCCTCTTTTACTGCGTTGATTCCCTATATTTATTTAAATGTTTCTATCATATCCCCCCCGTCCTTTCCTCCAAGCGATACATGTTAAGATCCTTTAACCTTTCCTTGTAAGTTTTATCCTGCAATCCATGAACCAGTATATATTTTAATTGGGGTAGCCCCCAAAATATTGGGACATATAAAAAAAGAAACATTTCCGGCCGGCGGTGCATTTCTTGCTGTCCTGATGCATGGAGAAATGCTCAACTCTTGATGCATGGAGAAAAGGCCTTCTGCTATTGTGTACATAGTTTATACTAAGTGACCCATAGGTTGAGGAGGCGGTGACCGTGGCGGTGTAGAGTGGAAGTGGCGGTGGAGGAGGAGATAGCCAACACTGTTTTTTATTTGTTTTTTTTTCCTTTTTTATTGGGGTAGCCCCCAAAATATTGGGACACATAAAAAAAAGAAACATTTGTGGCCTGCGGTGCATTTCTTGCAGTTCAATAACGCCATCAAGTTTTTACAACTGTCCGTCTCCACCAGAGGGACTGACAGCATTTCAAAGGCCACAAATTTTGAAATGCTGGCATTCAGGGCAAGGGATCGCGGGTGGCTATGGGGGTACTTCCTCTTTCTCTCCAGTGTTTGAATGCTTCCATGGGACAGTGTGGAGATGCTGGACAATTGTGTACCTGGCCTGTGCTGGTGCAGGAACCCACCCTCCGAGCCACTTGTGAATGACTGGCCTGATAACCGTGGAAGAGACACAGAAGTGGGATAGTAAGGCTGAGAACGGCGTCATTGGCACTGGCCATGTGTGTGGAGTAATCAAAACAGCACAACATGGCACACAGGTCTCATATGGAGGACAACCCATTGGTGGTGAAGTGGTGCTGTTCCACAGAGCGACTGACCTGTGCGTGCTGCAGCTGCAACTCCACTATCACCTGCTGCTGCTCACACAGTCTCTCCAGCATGTGCAAGGTGGAGTTCCACCATGTGGGCATGTCGCATATGAGGTGGTGAGCGGGAAGGCCAAAGTTACGCTGCAGTGCAGACAGGCGAGCAGCAGCAGGGTGAGAACGGCGAAAGCGTGCACAGCCGCTACAGTGAATGTCACATCCTGTTCCAAGTTGCGGATCAGTCTGGTAATGGCTTCTGGTATCCAGTACTCTTTTTACTGAAGCTGCATCAGGGTCCTGGTATGTGGCCGCACAAACGCTGGTGCTCAACACCACGGGGTGTGCGGTTACACTGCACCAGACCCTGCTAATCCATTCCACACTGTGACTCCTAACCTCAACATCAGGCACACTGGGTCCCGGTCGTCTGACCGCCGCCCACACAGTGTCTGGGTCCCGGTCACCGGACTGCCCCCCATGACTGTGAAACTGCGAATAGCTCATTAAATCTGTTATGGTTCATTTTATCGCTCCATCTGTTACTTGGATAACTGTGAGAATTCTAAAGATAATACATGCCGACAAGAGCTAGGGGACAGCCGTTCCGCTTTTGCACCCTGCTCCTTCTTATGCTGTGCTGGTGCCTGTGTGCGACCAGCGCCTCTTCCTCCAAACTGCACACGTCAGTCGCATGACCTTGATTCCATGTGGGGTCTAGGACCTCATCATCCTCCACATCATCTTTCACCCACTCCTCATTCCTGCCCTCCTCATTCCAGCAGTTGGCACTTGTGTTTTTCCAGCATGTAAACTCTGCAAAGGACATATGGGAATTGTTTTAGAATTGTATCCAGGCAACAATTTCCCCTATAAACTGACCTCTTAGTTTGACTTGTGAGGGTATTGCCCCCAAATTACAATATTGTTATATTGGTATTTGACGGTTCTATTTGAATTTTTAAAAGTGCGCTGTAAGAACAGTGTTTGACGGTTCTATTTGACTGTCAGATATGAAGTAGAGGCCGCAAATGTACTATTTAGCACCCAAAACAATTTTAATTTTTAAAAGTGTGCTGTAAGCACAGTATTTGACAGTTCTATTTGACTGTCAGATATGAAGTGCACCGCAGGATGCATATCTACTATTTAGCACCCAAAACAATTAGAATTTTTAAAAGTGCGCTGTAAGCACAGTGTTTGACGGTTCTGTTTGACTGTCAGATATGAAGTGCACCGCAGGACACAAATGTACTATTTAGCATTAGCACCCAAAACAATTAGAATTTTTCAAAGTGCGCTGCAAGCACAGTATTTGACCGTTTTATTTGACTCTCAGATATGAAGTGCACCGCAGGACGCAGATGTACTATTTAGCACCCAAAACAATTTGAATTTTTAAAAGTGCGCTGTAAGCACAGTGTTTGACGGTTCTATTTGACTGTCAGATATGAAGTGCAGGCCGCAAATGTACTACTTAGCACCCAAAACAATTCGAATTTTTCAAAGTGCAACGCAGGACGCAGATGTACTATTTAGCATTAGCACCAAAAACTATTTGAATTTTTCAAAGTGCGCTGTAAGCACAGTATTTGACGGTTCTATTTGACTCTCAGATATGAAGTGCACACCCCAAATTTACTTTTTATCACCCCAAAATTTGAATGGGTCAAAGTGCGCTGTAAGCACAGTATTTGACGGTTCTATTTGACACTCAGATATGAAGTGCACTGCAGGACGCAAATGTATTATTTAACACAAAAAAAGTGTGATTTTTTTAAACCAACAATGTAACAGTAGTATTTAAGGGTTTTATTAGACTGCAAGAAATGCAGGACGCAAATGTACTATTTAGATGTTGCCCACTGAGCTACAAGAACAGGATTAAAGTCATGTGCCTGGCACACATGCAGTTGTAAGTGCACTGCACTCTCTGTGGCACTGGGCTCAGGGCAGGGTACAAAAATGTAGTATAACACCCACTAAAATATTTGCTCGTTTGAATAATCGCTGTAGTTTGCAGATTCAACACCAGAATTCTTTCCTAAGCTGTCCCTCACAGCTGCAGCATCCTGTCCCTACACTAATAAGAACTCATGTGCGTGTGACGCTACGTGACTCCAGCTTATATATAGAGCCTGGGTCACATGCTGCACTGGCCAATCACAGCCATGCCATTAGTAGGTATGGCTGTGATGGCTTCTAAGGGCACTAGAGTCAAACGCTTATTGATTGGCTGCCCTGCAGGCTTTCAAAATGCGCCATTAAATCGCCTAACACCAAACTTCAACCCGAACATACACTGAAATGTCCGTGTTCGGGTCCGGGTTCCAAAAACTGTAATGTTCGGTACAAACCCGAACTTTGCGGTTCGGGTTCGCTCAACTCTACTCCTCACAAGTTGGCTCTTCAATGACCTGTTTTAGAGACAATCCCTGTAGGGAGATTAGAATATGTGTGCTCCTGGCACAAGCAGCTATTTTGTTTTTCCATTTCACATCAGGAAGATTAAAGTCGCCCATGATGATAACTTCTCCTTTTTAGGTCATTTTAGTTATTTCTTCAACCAGAAGATTATATAACTCTTCTATTTGTCCTAACCTACACAAGTTACTGTGTGATTACCAAATTCTAACGTAACCCAAACTGACTCTATGGTTGCCTCAGTATGCTATCCTTCACATACAAAGCCACCCCTCCACCTTTCTTATACAAGAGGATGTTCTTCACTTTTAAATTATTTTATTATACTTTACTGTACTCAAACACACTTTTTCAAGAGATATTTCATTTTATTTCTGTTGCTCTCTTTTTTTCTTGTCAAAGAGAAACAAATTATATCGGTGTAAAGAGAATGGTTTATATGTAGCCATACCTCTTACTCCATGTAGTTAGAGATGTAATTTAAGAAACCTACTAGTAGGGGCCAATAACAGTGGATCAAGCTTTTCCTAGACTCACTGATTAGATGGGAAATGCCAATGCCTGTTCTTCAATCAGCCAATGAACACATGTTCTTGGTTTAATCTGGACAGACACTGTGCACCATATATATCATTACATGCCAACTAAAATTGATACTGTCTCTAAATTAACTAATGCTACCCTGAACATTAAATGGAGACTTATATAAACCCAACGTAACCTAATGTCTAGCAACAGCTGCAAATAACGCGTCAACATGCACTTCATATATCCAGTTTTTATGTCATTTGGACCATTACCAGAGGCTACTGCTGAGCTAGGATCAAATACACTTGCATAGGTGTTTGTGGACCCTACTTGCCATGGAATGATATTTGTGTAAAATATTGATGTTTATATACAACATGTAGATATGAATGGCTGATGGATCATGAAAAAGGACACACTAATAGAAAGTGCCATACACAGTTGCAAGAAAAAGTATGTGAACCCTTTGGAATGATATGGATTTCTGCACAAACTGGTCATAGAATGTGATCTGATCATCATATAAGTCACAACAATAGACAATTACAGTCTGCTTAAACTAATAACACACACAGAATGAAATGTTGCCATGTTTTTATTGAACACACCATGTAAACATTCACAGTGCAGGTGGAAAAAGTATGTGAACCCTTGGATTTAATAACTGGTTGAACCTCCTTTGGCAGCAATAACTTCAACCAAACGTTTCCTGTAGTTGCCGATCAGACGTGCACAACGGTCAGGAGTAATTCTTGACCATTACTCTTTACAGAACTGTTTCAGTTCAGCAATATTCTTGGGATGTCTGGTGTGAATCACTTTCTTGAGGTCATGCCACAGCATCTCAATCGGGTTGAGGTCAGGACTCTGGCTGGGCCACTTCAGAAGGCGTATTTTCTTCTGTTTAAGCCATTCTGTTGTTGATTTACTTCTATGCTTTGGGTCATTGTCCTGTTGCAACACACATCTTCTGTTGAGCTTCAGCTGGTAGACAGATGGCCTTAAGTTCTCCTGCAAAATGTCTTGATAAACTTGGGAATTCATTTTTCCTTCGATGATAGCAATCCGTCCAGGCCCTGATGCAGCAAAGCAGCCCCAAACCATGATGCCCCCACCACCATACTTCACAGTTGGGATGAGGTTTTGATGTTGGTGTGCTGTGCCTTTTTTTCGCCACACATAGTGTTGTGTGTTTCTTCCAAACAACTCAACTTTGGTTTCATCTGTCCACAGAATATTTTGCCAGTACTGTTGTGGAACATCCAGGTTCCTCCCATGAAATCCATTCTTGTTTAGTGTTTTATGTATTGTAGATTTGCTAACAGGGATGTTAGCATTTGCCAGTGACTTTTGTAAGTCTTTAGCTGACACTCTAGGATTCTTCTTCACCTCATTGAGCAGTCTGCGCTGTGCTCTTGCAGTCATCTTTACAGGACGGCCACTCCTAGGGAGAGTAGCAGCAGTGCTGAACTTTCTTCTTTTATAGACAATTTGTCTTACCGTGGACTGATGAACAGCAAGGCTTTTTGAGATACTTTTATAACCCTTTCCAGCTTTATGCAAGTCAACAATTCTTAATCATAGGTCTTCTGAGAGCTCTTTTGTGCGAGGCATCATTCACATCAGGCAATGCTTCTTGTGAAAAGCAAACCCAGAACTGGTGTGTGTTTTTTATAGGGCAGGGCAGCTGTAACCAACACCTCCAATCTCATATCATTGATTGGACTCCAGTTGGCTAACATCTCACTCCAATTAGCTCTTGGAGATGTTATTAGTCTAGGGGTTCACATACTTTTTCCACCTGCACTGTGAATGTTTACATGGTGTGTTCAATAAAAACATGGCAACATTTCATTCTTTGTGTGTTATTAGTTTAACCCCTTAAGGACCAAACTTCTGGAATAAAAGGGAATCATGACATGTCACACATGTCATGTGTCCTTAAGGGGTTAAGCAGACTGTGATTGTCTTTTGTTGTGACTTAGATGATGATCAGATCACATTTTATGACCAATTTGTGCAGAAATCCATATCATTCCAAAGGGTTCACATACTTTTTCTTGCAACTGTAGCTACTGTATCCTCTTAATAGTTGTAAAACATTTGGTCATTTTTTCCATTTCAAAGTGAAAGATGCTTGGCAGAAAAGTAAAATGTCATGCAAGAAAATTCAAAACTCTAATTTACAACAATCATTTTATCAGCATCCTGAAAAATGTTTGATTTAACTCCAGCCTATACCAAACTATTCCTCGTGCCTGCTTTTATGGTATTTGTATCTTACGTGCACCTTTCATTTATGATTGTAAGCTTACTGGCAGGTATACATAAAAGGGACACTATAGTCACACAGACCACTTCAACTCAATGAAGTGGTCTGGGTGCCAGGTCCCTCAGGTTTTAACCCTTCACATGTAAACCTAGCAGTTTCTGAGAAACTGCTATGTTTACATAGCAGGGTTAATCCAACCTCCAGTGGCTGTCTTCCTGACAGCTGCTAGAGCCGCTTCTGCGACGATGTATGCAAAATTCACATCCAGCGTGCAGAACATCCATAGGAAAACATTGAGAAATGCTTTCCTATAAACTGTTAGAATGCCCGAGTGGCTCTTCCCGCTCCACTGAGGAGAGGTCACCAGCGCAGACGGAGCCTGGCGCTGGATAAAGGTAAGCTGCTGAAGGGGTCCCCCAAGGATGGCATAGTGTCAGGAAAACGGGTTTGTTTTCCTGACACTATAGTCATCATTTAATCTGTTCTATCAGTCTGTTTGTATAATTTTGTCATAATACGGGGATGAGCCAAGGCTCAGCATCACCTAAATGCAGGATTTTATGCACAAACATTTTTTTAATGTTTGCTCCATAAAGTTGGCTTGGCATCATGGGCATGTAGTTCACAAACAATTATATAAGCCATAAAAAATATCATTTAGAGATTGTCTGCATTTATTAATTGGTTTCATAGTGGGGGCCATAAAGATAATGGGGGGGGACCTACTGTCCTCCCCCCCGGCCCCCACCCCTGTGCGGCGGGTGTGGGCCATAAAGATAATGAGGGGGGGACCTACTGTCCTCCCCCCTGGCCCCACCCCTGGGCGGCGGGTGGGGGCCATTTTGATAATGAGGGGGGGGACCTACTGTCCTCCCCCCCCGGCCCCCACCCCTGGGCGGCGGGTGGGGGTCATAATGATAATGGGGGGGACCTATACTGCCCCCCCCGACCCCACCCCTGGGCGGCGGGTGGGGGCCATAAGGATAATGAGGGGGGGAACCTACTGTCCACCTCCCCTCCGGCCCCCACCCCTGGGCGGTGGGTGGGGGCCAAATGATAATGAGGGGGGGACCTACTGTCCACCCCCCCTCCGGCCCCCACCCCTGGGTGGCGGGTGGGGGTCATAAAGATAATGGGCGGAGGGGACCTACTGTCCACCCCCCTCCGGCCCCCACCCCTGGGCGGCGGGTCGGGGCCATAAAGATAATGAGGGGGGGGACCTTCTGTCCTCCCCCCGGGCCCCACCCCTGGGCGGCGCGTGGGGGCCCTAAGTCAATCCCTCCCCCCTCCACAAGGTGACTAGGGGTCCCCAAGCTCCTAGTCACCCACCCCCCCACCCAAATAAAAAGTCCCTACCTACCCCCCTCACCCTAAAAAATAGTGAGGGAGGAATAAAATAACTAACCTGTAAAATAAAATTAAACTTACCATTCGACGTCTTCTTTTTTCTCAAATCTTCATTTTTCAGCCCCAAAAAATGCCAAATAAAACCGTCGAACTTAAAAAAAAAAAAATACAAAAGAACTTTCCCACGCTGTGTAAAATGACACAGAGCACTGATTGGATGACTTGAAATCCATCCAATCACAGTGTTCTGTGTCATTTTACACAGCGTGGGAAAATTCAAAAGAACTTTCCCACGCTGTGTAAAATGACAAAGAACACTCTGATTGGCTTAAACCCACCAATCAGAGTGTTCTTAGCCTAATTGCAGGGCGGGCAAGGCTTTATAAGCCTTCCCCCGCTCTGCGGAGTTCAGTCTGCGCGGAGCCCTCCATGGGTGAAGATGGATTATTTTTTTGCGCTCGGGTTTTTTTTTTTTCGTCAGGTTTTTTTTTTTTGTGCTTGGGATTTTTTTTTTTTTAAAGTTCGACGGTTATGATGGTTTTTTATTTGGCCTTTTTGGGGGCTGAAAAATGAATATTTGAGAAAAAAGAAGACGGCGAATGGTAAGTTTAATTTTATTTTACAGGTTAGTTATTTTATTCCCCCCTCACTATGTTTTAGGGTGAGGGGGGTAGGTAGGGACTTTTTATTTGGGTGGGTGACTAGGGGCTTGGGGACCCCTAGTCACCTTGTGGGGGGGAGGAATTGACTTAGGGCCCCCACCGGCCGCCCAGGGGTGGGGGCCGGAGGGGGGGGTGGACAGTAGGTCCCCCCCCTCATTATCTTTATGGCCCCCACCCGCCGCCCAGGGTTGGGGGCGGGGGGAGGACAGTAGGTCCCCCCCCTCATTATCTTTATGGCCCCCACCCGCCGCCCAGGGGTGGGGGCCGGGGGTGGGAGGACAGTAGGTCACCCCCCTCATTATCTTTATGGCCCCCACCCCTAGGTCCCCCCCTCATTATCATTTGGCCCCCACCTGCCGCCCAGGGGTGGGGGCCGGGGGGGGTAGGACAGTAGGTCCCCCCTCATTATCAATATGGCCCCCACCCGCCGCCCAGGGGTGGGGGTGGGGGGGGACAATAGGTCTCCCCCCTTATTTTACTTTTGATTTGCTATGTTAACTAACACCAGTGCTGCAGTGCCGCAGAGTTTACATTAAAAGGCCTGAAGGGACAGGCTATAGACACCAGAACCACTACATTAAGCTGCAGTGGTTCTGGGGACTATAGTGTTTCTTTAATGTGTGGTAAATTAGAGCTTAGTGCCACGAATAATATACTAGATTGCCTACTTACAACCAGATGAGGATGATGATGGGCTCTAGCTGCAGTCTGGCTCCACTAGTCTGGTGTAGAACAGGCTCTCTGGAGGTGGTTTGTAACTGTGGTCACAAAAATCAATGTTCTGGGAGAATGGGAAGCAGCTCCATTTTTTGGGGGCCCTTTACACCGCTCAAGGTCTGGGTCCCAGGGTGCACCTTCATGTTCCACCAATGAATTTGTTCACAGGGGGTGGAGTGTGTAGGGGATGTCCTGATGTGTGTAAGGAATGCAGTGTGTGAAATTGTGTTTGTATGTGTAAGGGCTGCAAGGTGTGTTTCTGTGTATGTACGGGATGCATTGAATGTGTGTAAGGGGTGTATTGAGTGTGTGTAATGAATGCATTGTGTGTTTCTGTGTGTGTAACGGTTGCATTGCTTGTGTATGTGTGTCTGTGTGTGTAATGCATTGTGTGTATGTGTGTGTGATGAATGTCAATCTCTCCCCCCCTCCAATTTCTTTCTTCCCCTCCTCCTCCCAATTTCACATACAATTGGAGGCAGGACCACATAAAGTTTTTAGAGGTCAACTTCACACCCACACCCAACACACTATTCAAAGCAAACTATTTCAAATTACTTAGTGAAATCCGAACACTCATACAAGGGTGGGAAGAGAAGTTAGTCTCATGGGCAGGCCGAATAGCTTCTATGAAAATGATGTGAAAAGATCCAATACCTCTTTCGTATGCTCCCGTTACGACACCCGCACAAATACATCCGCGACTTGCTATCATTAGCAGAAAATGGAAGCAATCTTCCCCCCCACACTTACCCAGTGTGTCACCGCTGTAGACACAAACAAGATCTACGAAACCATGACTTGAAACACACAACAAACAACCTCATACTGGTCCACAGCATGGGAACTCTGGGAAGAACATAAACCAACTAAAATTGAAACTTAAACACGCACCACAGACACATACCACCATCCATGAACCTAAACCCCAAGAGCACCCTCTTAAGCGGGCTACATAGAAAGGTGACACTAAAACCCTGCTACATATCTCCAAATGCCACACCTAGAGTTATAATGATATATTGAATACAACCGACGCACTACCAAAATGTAACTGTCCAAGATGCTGTGTAATTTGATAATGACGCTGCCAAACTACTGAACCAAGTAGGGTTCCCCTTCCTCTCCCGCCTGATTTTTCTTCTGTACCCTCACCCCACACACTAGTGAACTAAAGTCGCAACAAATTGCAATTCCCCCTCCCCCCCCTTCTTCTGTACCCACATGTTTTTCGTTTAAGGCTGACAAAATAAAAATTGTCAAAAAAAAAAAAAAGAAGAGTACTACTGACTGCTGGAGAATTGGTTCTACAAGACTAGCTAGACATATCTATGAAAGGGCTGGCAAGAGGTGCAATTGCTCAGTGGGGTACAAGCATGGAAGGGTTGGCAAGGGAGTTTAGGGCTACAGCATAAACCATTATTCTGAAAATGAAAACAGTTGGAAATGTGCTGGAATGTATGTATACATCTGTTGGAGTGATGTAGCAAGCATGAATTGTGTGTTTGCGCATGAGCTGGCTTACCAGGCTGTCATACTACAGTCAATATATATGAGGAACCCAGAGTGTTTGCAAGAAAAAGTATGTGAACCCTTTGGAATGATATGGATTTCTGCACAAATTGGTCATAAAATGTGATCTGATCATCATCTAAGTCACAACAATAGACAATCACAGTCTATTAAACTAATAACACACAAAGAATGAAATGTTTCCATGTTTTTATTGAACACACCATGTAAACATTCACACTTGCTTCTTGGGCCAAAGACTGCTAGATTTCCCATGAACATCTCTCTGATACCAAGCAGTGACTTTTAGATTTTGATGAATAGTCTCTGTAAAATGTGATCAGTATTCCTGCCTGGTGCTGTTTTCATAACCTGTTCCATGCAATTCATTGTTTAGATGACAATTTTAAACATATGTAGCTGGTTGTTCTTTGTAAATGTAACCTCCAATTTAAACTGTTTAAAGCCAGCAGGATTAAAATACTTACTGACTGCACATATACTAGAGGAAGTTTGGTCTTTGCATTGAAGTGTGTAAGCCACACATATTGCCCTATTTGTCAGTACAATTGTTCTATCGTAATTTTGACCAAAGCATATTTGTTCTGTTTTTATGTGAACATTTCTAATGAAGAGGGAGGAAGTCCCAAAATTATGTGTCCAGCCATTGCCACTATAGCTAGAGTCATGCACTCTACTAAAGGTACACATACCAGTTTGTTTCTGTTGCTGAATTCTGTGTTCTCAGTTATGTAAATAAAGTGTGGTGTTGGAAACAGTGTGTATGGTGTAGTGTTGGCTCAAATATTATATCTACCAAGATTCTACATGACCGTGTAGGTCCACTAAAAACTGAAACGGGGGTGTTAGTTAATGAAGACCATGAAAAGTTATGCACTCCGGCGTACAGAATACACAAGCAAGGTATACCCTTAATAGAAGCGAATTAGGGATAATAACACACAAAAAGGACTTGGGAATTGTTATAGACAACTAACTATGCAACAATGTGCAATGTCAATCAGCCGTGGCCAAGGCCAGTAAGGTATTGTCATGCATGAAAAAGGGCATTTATTCTCGAGACGAGAATATAATTGTGCCTCTTTATAAATCACTGGTAAGACCCCATATTGAATATGCTGTGCAATTTTGGGCACCTGTTCTAAAGAAGGATATTATGGCACTATAAAAAGTGCAGAGATGGGCTACAAAATTAATAAAAGGAATGGAACATATCAGCTATGAAGAAAGGTTAACACATTTTAAACCTATTTAGTTTAGAAAAACGTCACCTGAGAGGAGATATGATAACATTATACAAATATATTCGGGGCCAATACAAACCATTGTGTGGAAATCTATTCACAAACCGGACTTTACATAGGACACGAGGCCATGCGTTTAGACTGGAAGAAAGAAGATTTTGTCTAAGGCAAAGGAAAGTTTTTTTTTTTTTTATTGTAAGAACAATAAGGATGTGGAATTCTCTGCCTGAAGAAGTGGTTTTATCAGAATTCAGACAGATGTTCAAACAGCTACTAGATGCATACTTACAAAAACAGAATATTCAAGGATATAATCTTTCAATGTAGGGTAATAACTGCTTGATCCAAGGATAAATCTGACTACCATTCTGGGGTCAAGAAGGAAGTTTTTTTCCTAGCTTGTTACAAAATTGGAAATGCTTCAAACTGTTTTTTTTTTTTTGCCTTCTTCAGGATCAACAGCAAAAAACAAATGTGAGGAAGGCTGAACTTGATGGACTCAAGTCTCTTTTCAGCTATGTAACTATGTAACCTGCAGTAAAGAGTTATGTATTATTTAGCCATAACTAGCATTGCATACATCAGAAGTATTTCTTCTCACTTCTTCTTTTGTGCATACATTTGAGAATAACATTTTGTGTCCATTTAATTTATATTTTGCATGTTAGCACATATAGGGTGTGTATTAACCCCATAACTACTTTTAAAATTAAAAAAAAATATTAAAATACACTTTATTTGAAGCAAGTGATACATAGCTAGCATCAAAACATATAACACAATAGGAGCATTTTTCTGTATAGATTGATTTTCAGTAAATTCACACAATTTTTATGTATCACTTATTTATTCAGCATTTATATCAAATATTTGGCAAATGAAAGACTTTAGACAGTATACAATTTGCTTTATTTAGCCATATTTCAAACAGGGTCTGAAATGTTATTATAATAGCAAAAATACTATTTTTCTCACATACAGTAGATGTGACAAAAACAGATAAATATTTTCAATGCCTTGCTTATATGTATTTGTAAAGATTAATATTGCATAGTTAGTAAAAACAGCTTACTGAAAGTGGCAAAAGAATTGACAAATAATGTTTGCATTTTAACAGAATGCCCATTTTCAATAAATAGTCATAGGCGTGCGCAGCCTATTGCATTAGGGTGTGCACCCTAAAGCACAAGCCGCATATATATATATATATATATATATATATATATATATAATATATATACACACACACACACACACACACATATATATATATATATATACACACACACACATACACTGCTGTGTGTGTGTGAGGGTGCTGTTAGTGTGATGTGTGTGAGGGTGCTGGTAGTGTGCTATGTGGGTGAGGGTGTTTGTGTGTGTGTGCTTGTGAGGGAGCTGTTAATGTACTGTGTGTGAGGGTGCTGTGTGTGTGTGTGTGTGTGTGTGTGCGCGCGCGCTTGTGAGGGTGCTGTTAATGTACAGTGTGTGAAGGTGCTGTTTGTGTGTGAGGGTATTATTATTATTATCGCCATTTATATAGCGCCAACAGATTCCGTAAGCTTTACAATATTATGAGAGGGAATTTAACTATAAATAGGACAATTACAATTAAACTTATGGGAACAATAGGTTGAAGAGGACCCTGCTCAATTGAGCTTACATTCTATAGGAGGTGGGGTGTAAAACACATTAGGACAGGAATTTGCAGTCAAATAAGGTGGGCTGCCCTTTAGGAGAGAGCAAGAGACAGGTATGTGAGGTAGAGGTTAGTCTTGGAGGCCATAAGCTTTCCTAAAGAGATGGGTTTTAAGGCACTTCTTAAAAGATGCAAGACTAGGGGAGAGGGTACTGGTAGTGTGCTGTGTGTGTGTGTGTTTGTTAGGGTCCTGTTTGTGTTTGTGAGGGTACTGTTAGTGTGCTGTGTGTGTGTGTGAGGGTGCTGTTTGTATGCTGTGTGTAAGGGTGCTGTGTGTATTTGTGGGTGCTGTTTGTGTGCTGTGTGTGTTGGTGCTGTGTGTGTCTGTAGGTGATGTGTATGTCTGTGGGTGCTGTGTATGTCTGTGGGTGCTGTATGTGTGTAGGTGATGTGTATGTCTGTGGGTGCTGTATGTGTGTGGGTACATTACTTAATATCCCCCCTCCCTTCTTACTTTATGTAGGGAGGGGGAATTCTTGTTCCTTGCTGCCTTCCCTGGTGATCCAGTGGAGATGGGGGCAGATTACTTAATATTCCCCCTCCCTTCTCACCTTATGTAGGGAGGGGGTATCCTTTCTGCCATCCCTGGTGGTCCAGTGGTGAGTGAACTCTAGCCTGCGGGGCTAGAGTTCACTCTCGCAAGATCTGAGCGTTGCTGTGGCAATGCTCAGATCTCGCGAGAGGAATCCGGCGGAGCTGCTGGCAATAGCTCCCCGGGTCCTCTCCTACCTCCCTTCCTGCATGTGGGTCAGTGGGGAGGGAGGCAGTGATAGCAATATTTATCAATCTCTGGTCTGCTAAGGTAATGATGGGAATGGCACAACATATGGAAACTTCTTTTGCTCTTTGGAAGCATAGAGCGAACAGATATTTTCAGCACACTTCCAGATATTAAAACAGTGGCTTCTAGCAGTGAAATGTGTTCCTCTAACGACTGTTAATCATTTCTAGGGTATCAATGAGGGTTAATAAGGCTTTATAAACTAAATTTCATTCTGGAAAGTACATGAACATAAAACGTTTATACTCAATTCTCAAAGTGAAGTGATTAATGACAATAAATATATTTATGATGGAGGAAAGGGAACAAGGCAATAGACGATTATGTATTGCATTATCGATTTATGTGTCTAATCATTTTCTGAGGATTAGTGTGTTATTGTTGAGAGTGGTACTGCTTCCTCTGATATTGAACTGTACACATATGGAAGAGTATATTATCTATTTTATGCAAATGAATAACAATTTTATATGTTTAACTATTGGAAAATCACTAGGTTTGTTCTATACATAATAATCAGTTAGCAAAGTGATACTGTCACTGTCTTAACCCAGGTTTAAATCCCAGTCTGACCACCTCACCAGTAAGTATCCCTGGGCAAGACATCAAACGATATGTACTCCGCCACCTCAATAATATAAGAGTAACACAAACCATGAACCACGAGAGTCATGGTAGCTCGAATGTTGCCTGGATTAATCAGATCCATGTCAGATGCTACGACCTAACATAACAAGTAGGCTACTGGAACAAACCATTCCTGGACACGAAGTGAGAACCTATAGCTGCTATAGCTGCTTGACTGCTACTGCAACAGCAGATTTATGAAATATATCCCAGGTGTCTCTTTGAGACCTTTAACTCCCTGCTCTGGCCACCCCCAAAACTAACCTTACAGCCGATAGTTTTACATGCTACTTTACCGACAAGATTGACCAGCTAAGGATAGAATTCTCCCCAGCCTGCTGTTCTCTTTCTCAAACACATGTAGATCATGCTTTTCCTACCCTTCAGACTTTCTCCCCAGCTACTGAACAAGAGGTGGCTACGCTTCTCCTTTCCTCTCGCCCCACTACGTGCCCGCTCGATCCTGTCCCGTCTCACCTCATCAGATCTCTCTCCCCTTGTCTTGTGCCTTCCTTAACACACATCTTCAACTGCTCTCTCTCTTCTGGCATTGTCACTTAAACATGCCACTGTAGAACCTATCCTGAAAAAAAAACATCTCTTGACCCATCCTCCCCTTCTAAATATCATCCTACATCCCTGCTCCCTTTTTCCTCAAAGCTTCTGGAAAGACTTGTCTTTACCCGTGTGTCTCACTTTCTCAATTCAAACATCAAGAAGAAGGTGGACAAATACCAAGAACTGAAAGAGGAGTTAGAAAGGATGTGGAAAGTGATGGTGGTAGTAGTAGTCCCAGTTTTGATAGGAGCACACAAGGCCTTAGCCCTCCCCTAAGCTGGGGGAGTAGCTTCTGCAGATTCCAGATATTCAAGGAACAGCAAATATACTGTACAGACTCCCAGGCCACTGATAGAGGACCCAAGAATAAATAATACACAAATAACTATACTACTCGGAGTGGTGAGAGACAATTAATTTTTTTTTTTTAAATTACGTGTTTTTTTTACCTTTGTGTCTTCTGCATCAAGCAACTAATCTATGCAATGTAATAAAACATTAAAACAAAAAGGAAATTCATGAAAATTCTGTTTGCAAGAGCAAAATGACAGAAAGGACGTTACCATAAATCTTTGGATCTTGAGAAAACATTTCCCTCTGTTAACTTTTCCTCTTCCACATCACCTTTCATGTGGCAACCTTCTATGGTTGTCTATTTTGAAACATTAATGATTTAAAATATTTTTGAAGTCTACTAGAAAATTGCAGCATTTTTAAATTCTAGAGTAAGAGCGCTTTACAGCTGTAGCTATAGGATAATTCCTTAAATCTGACAGGAGCTTGAACAAAGCCATGTGGATCGACTGTTCTGCAGTTACCTTGTGTCTGCCATTGTGCAGACTTTTTTGCTCAATTGAAAAGAGTATAAAAAGACAGTCCACAAAAGGGTTATGATTGAAAATGCATTAGTGATGAAAGTTCGTAAATGCTTAACAATTCTCACTCTAGACTGTCAGAGATTTTGAACAATCTTATTTAAAAAAAACTTCACAGTGAGCAAAAGATTTAAAACCATTTTGATATGGAGGGATATCTACTGTAGTAGTGACACTATTTTCATAATGAAGTCACTTGAATTACTGTTAAATAAATATTATGCACAAGATGAACAAAAAGGGCAAGATGAACAAAAAGCAATCCCCTGCATATACACAGATTAGAGGTTTAGGCATTTTTCTGTTGAAAGCGAAATGTGTGGGGTACAATAGTCTAGGACCTGTCTACTGATCTTGAAAAGGAGGCACCAGAAATTAAAGGAATTTTCTTTTGAAAAACAGTGAAAATGTTAAAAGGATACTACTGCTCCCCCTGTCTCCCCCCTCCCTAATGCCCCTCCTCCCCTGTAAATAAAGGGTTAAAAACACTAGGTCACCCAATTAGCCAACTCAGCATTCAGACTACTCTACTAGTGCCTTCACTTTTCACATATTTTCTAATTACTCTTTTAACCCTTGGTATTTGTCCACCTTCTCCTGTTCCTTCTCTTTGATGTTATGGGGTTACTGGGTATTAGCACATCCACCACCACTGCTGTCATGCCTACCACAATGCCTGATTAGTTGGCTAATTTTCCATCTGTCTCCCATAGGACTGGCTTAGCCCTGTCATTCTCAACTCCATTTTTGTGTATAGTGTGTTTTGAATATAGTCCAGCCTATATTCTTTGGAGATGTTTTGATACACAATCTCAATATCTTGCTTGTGCTTCTCAGTGAATGCTGTCACTGCTAACATCTTTCACCCTGCTACTATTTGTACATTTGAACATAGTAGTTTGAGCACAGCTATTGCTGCCCAGTCACTAGTGCAATAAGGGGGGACCCGGCACAAGTCCCCCCTTCCGCCATGGCGGGGAGCACAAATACCTAAAATGGGGGGGGGAAGCAACCAATTAGAGAGTTATTAGTCAAATAAATAGTAGGGGCATGCAGGAGGATTTAACCTCCCTTTTATCATAGTGACCCCCATACTGATTTATATTTAGTTTTGTGACAGTGAGTAGCCACTGGCTGCTCGCTGTCATTTAAAACTGTATATAAATGTATCTTGTATAGAAGTGTAAAGAGAACAGTAAGTGTACGTGTAAAAAGTAGCTATTTAGATCTAAATAACTACTTTTTCATATGGCAACATTGTTATAGTTTTTACTATAACTTTTGGTTACATGTACTCTTACCGTAGCTCTCTATCACTTCTATATAAAATACAGATTTTTATATCCATTTTCAAATGACAGCAAGTAGCCACTGGTTTAACTTGGATTTAACCTGTGCCAGGTCCCCTCTTATTGTATTAGTGACTGGGCAGCAATAGTACTTTTAAATTTGTTTAGAGATGTGCATGAGCGACCATAGGAATTTTTCAGGGGGGGGGGCATAATTATAATGACATCCATGCTTGGCCCCTTTTTGACAGTGTCATGAAGTGTCATGAAGGAGCATAGTCATTATCACATAAAGCCAGGGTGAATAGCTTTTTCACAACTATGGTGTCAGGAAAACATGTTCGTATTCCTGACACTATAATGTTTCTTTAAGCAAATTAAAGGAACATTCTGGTCACCATAACAACTTCATCTAAATGAAAATGCTATGATGCCAGGAGGCCCCTGGGCGCTCTCTTTCCTGTAAGGATTAAACTGCTCCAAATGCTTTAACCCCAAAGGCTTCCTCCAGCTCCAGATCTCCAGGTTGCTCAGTGGTATTCGGCTTCTGAAACGTAGTGTCAGGAAGTGCAGATTGACGTCAGGCATGGATGCTGCTGATTGGCTAGAGTGGTCAGCTGACACTCTAAGCCAATCGCTAGTTCCTGATTCACAAATGTTTTATATTTTTATGAATGGGGAGCTACTGATTGGCTTAGAGTGCCAGCTGACCGTTGGCTTAGAGTAGCCAATCAGCAGCACCCCTACCTACCAGCCCTCTGTGTTTCCTGACACTCAGTAAATAAAAGTGAACACATTAACACATATGTTTTTTACCTGGGGAGATGAGGTACCAAAGCTTTATGATGTGGTGTCCAGAATGAAGTGGAGGGATCACTTCACTTGTCCTTCCTGCTCCAATCTCATTTTCTTCTCCATTTGACACAGTCTTCTTTTTTTTCTGACACTGTCTTCTCTCCTCCTTGGCTCCTTCTGCTCCTTTACCTTTCTGCTACTTTCTGCTTATTTTGCGCCCTTCTGATCCTTTCTCTTTCTGATCCCTTTCTGCTCCTTGCAGACCCTTCCTGCTCCTTGCTGCCCCTTCCTGCTTCTTGCAGACCCTTCCTGCTCATTTCTGTTCCTTTTCTTACTTTACCTTTGTGCTCCTTCTTCCCCTTCCAGATAATTGTTGACCCTTTCTCCTACTTTATTTCCCTTCCTGCTCATGTCTGCTCATTGCAGACCCTTCCTCCTTCTTGCTGCCCCTTCCTTACATAGTTACATAGTTACATAGCTGAAAAGAGACTTGCGTCCATCAAGTTCAGCCTTCCTCACAAATGTTGTTGCTGTTGATCCAAAAGAAGGCAAAAAACCTGGTCTGAAGCACTTCCAATTTTGCCACAAACTAGGAAAAAATTCCTTCTTGACCCCAAAATAGCAGTCAGATGTCTCCTTGGATCAAGCAGGTATTACCCCACTAATTAGAAATTATACCCCTGTATGTTATGTTTTTGTAAGTATTTATCCAATTTCAGTTTAAACATCTGTATGGACACTGACAAAACCACCTCCTCAGGCAGAGAATTCCATATCCTTATTGTTCTTACTGTAAAAAAAAATTTTCTTTGCCTTAGATGAAATCTCCTTTCTTCCAGCCTAAATGTGTGACCTCGTGTCCTATGTATAACCCTGTTTATGAATAGATTTCCAGATAAAGGTTTGTACTGGCCCCGAATATATTTGTATAAAGTTATCATATCCCCTCTCAGGCGCCGTTTTTCCAAACTAAACAGATTTAATTTTTTTAACCTTTCTTCATAACTAAAATGCTCCATTCCTTTTATCAATTTTGTAGCTCGTCTCTGGACCCTCTCCAGTGCCATGATATCCTTCTTTAGAACAGGCGCCCAAAATTGCACAGCATATTCAAGGTGTGGTCTTACCAGCGATTTATAAAGAGGCAAATTATATTTTCATCCCGAGAATTTATGCCCCTATTTATACATGACAAAATCTTACTGGCCTTAGCAACTGCAGATTGACATTGCATATTGCTGCCTAATTTGTTGTCTATAACAATTCCCAAATCCTTCTCGTGTGTGGTTATCCCTAATTCACTACCATTTAGTGTGTAAGTTGCTTGTGCATTCTTAACCCCAAAGTGCATAACTTTGCATTTCTCTATGTTAAATTTCATCTGCCATTTTAGTGCCCAGTCCCCCAATCTATCCAAATCTCTCTGCAGCAAAGCAATATCCTGCTCACATTTTATTACTTTACAAAGTTTTGTGTCATCTGCAAACACTGATACATGGCTTTCAATGCCTATTCAAGATCATTTATAAATATGTTAAATAGAAGTGGTCCCAAAACAGAACCTTGAGGGACACCACTTACCACTTTTGTCCAGCCTGAAAATTTACCATTAATTACAACTCGTTGTACTCTGTCCTTAAGCCAGTGTTCTACCCAAGAACAGGAATATTCATCTAGACCAATTTCTTTTAGTTTGAAGACTAACCTATTGTGAGGAACAGTATCAAATGCCTTGGCAAAGTCCAAGTAGATCACATCCACTGCAACACCCTGATCTATACTTCTACTTACTACTTCGTAGAATGCAGTTAGGTTAGTTTGACATGACCTATGTTTCATAAAACCATGCTGATTATTGCTAATAACAAAGTTCTTCCCAATGAATTCCTGAATATTATCCCTTAATAGCCCTTCAGATATTTTCCCAGTTACAGAAGTTAAGCTCACAGGTCTATAATTTCCAGGCAAGGATTTTGAACCCTTTTAAAATATAGGAACAACATCTGCCTTCCTCCAATCCTCCGGTACAACACCTGAAACAAAAAAATCTTGAAAAATTAAATACAGAGGTTCACTTATTTCCCCACTTAGCTCCTTAAGTACTCGTGGGTGAATACCGTCAGGCCCCGGAGCTTTATTTACATTAATTTTCTTTAATAGCTGTAGCACCTTGTCTCGAGTTATCCAATCACAAGTTATTTGCAAGTTTTTTGCAGCAAACATTTGCATATCTCTTGCCATAGGATCCTCATTAATATATACTGAAGAAAAATAGTTATTTAAAATTTCTGCTTTTTCCTGGTCTTCATTAGCTAATAAACGCAACTCTGTTTCAAGTGTACCTACACTTTCATTTTTTGTTTTTTTAGAATTGATGTACTTGAAAAAAAATTTTGGGTTGGTTTTGCATTCCTTAGCTATCAATTTCTCATTTTCTAGTTTAGCCACTTTAATTGCCTTTTTGCAAGTGTTATTGGCTTCCTTATATCTTAAATAGGATGCCTTTGATTTGTCTGATTTAAATGCTTTAAATGCCCTTTTCTTATTTTTAATCTCTTGTTTTACTTCTCTACTAAGCCACATTGGTTTTAATTTGTTTCTTTTATATTTATTACCCAATGGTACATACTGAGAAATGTACCTTTCTAATATATGTTTGAATAGTTTCCATTTATCCTCAGTGTTTTTATCACTAAGGAGTTTATGCCAGTCGATATGTTGTAGACCTGCCCTAATCTTATTGAAATTGGCTTTTTAAAAATTATATGTTTTAGTATACCCCACCTGCTTTTGCTTTTTTGAGTTTATTTCAAAATTTACCATATTGTGATCACTATTCCCCAAATGCTCCCCTACTTGAATGTTGGTTAAAAGATCAACATTGTTTGTTATGACAAGATCCAGACAAGCATCCTTTCTAGTTGGTGCTTGTACCAGTTGTGACATAAAGGTGTCATTTAACACATTCAAAAACCTGATTCCCCTTGCTGAAGTACTAGTCCCTCTTTCCCAATTTATGTCTGGATAATTAAAATCTCCAATAATTAACATGTTACCTCGATTTGCAGCTTTCTCAATTTGCTCTAACAGCTGTTCTTCCTCATTAATATTTACATTAGGTGGTTTATAACATATCCCAACCAATAATTTATTTCCCTTTGTTTGCCCCAAGCAGATATCTACCCATAAAGCCTCCACCTTTTCCTCGTCACACTCCACATGCCTAAGATTTGACTTTAACTCACGGTTGACATATAAACATACCCCACCACCCTTCTTGTTTTTCCTGTCCTTCCTAAATAACGTGTACCCATTTAAATTAGCTGCCCAGTCATGTGTCTCATCCCACCATGTTTCTGTTATGCCTATTATATCATATTGTTTATTGTATGCTATTGCCTCTAGTTCCCCCATTTTGTTATATAGGCTCCTTGCATTAGTAAGCATACATTCAATATTATCATGAGTCTTTTGTACTTTTTGTGAATTATCAATATTACATACCTCCTCTGTTCTGAGTTTTCCCCTCCCCATCTCCACCCCCTTTATTCTGAGCTAAAGCCCATCTCCTTTCCACCCTCTCTCCATTTTCTAGATTGCTTTGACCCTCCCCCCCACCACTAGTTTAAAATCTCCTCCAACCTTCTAGCCATCCTATCCTGTACCCAAGCGCAAAATCGGCCCAGTGCTCTAAAACCCCAAAACCCTCTTTCCTGCACCAAGACTTTAGCCATGCATTGACCTCTCTAATCTCCCTCTGCCTTTCTGCTGTAGCGCGCGGCACAGGTAATATTTCTGAAAAAATTACCTTGGAGGTCCTTTTCTTAAGCTTACTTCCTAGTTCCCTGAACTCATTCTTTAGGACCTTTCATTTTCCTCTGACTTTGTCATTGGTACCAATATGGACCATGACAGCTGGGTCATCTCCAGCCCCTCCCAATAATCCCTCCACTCTGTCGGCAACATGCCGGACCCGAGCACCCGGGAGACAGCAAACTGTCCGGTTGAGTCGATCAGAGTGGCAGATTACCCTATCTACTCTCTTAATAATAGAGTCCCCTACCACCACAACCTGTCTAGACTTCCTTACCCTCTCAACCCCACCCGTACTAGAGGGGCTGTTTCCACGGCTGTTAGCAGGAACAGCTTCCTGCAGTACAGCTACTCCTGAGCTGATTCTCCCAACATCTTCACTCAAACGGGCAAATCTGTTAGGCTGCATGAGATCAGGACTAGCTAAACCTTTTCTCTTCCCTCCCCCCCTGCTTCCTCGCCCCTTCCTGCTTCTTTCTGCCCCTTCCAGCTCCTTGCTGACCCTTTCTGTTCCATGTAGTCCCTTTCTGTCTCCTACATTACCCTTGTGCTACTTCTGATTCTTTCTGCTCCTTCCCGCCCCTTCTTTCTTCTTGCTGCTCCTTCCTGCTCCTTGCAGACCCTTTCTGCTACTTGCAGACCCTTCCTACTCCTTGCTGACCCCTCCTGTCCCTTGCTGACCCCTCCTGTCCCTTGCTGACCCCTCCTACTCCTTGCTGACCCCTCCTGTTGACCCCTCTGGCTCCTTGCTGACCCCTTCTACTCCTTGCAGGCCCCTCCTGCCCCTTGCTGGCCCCTTCTGCCCCTTGCTGGCCCCTCCTGCCCCTTGCTGGCCCCTCCTGCCCCTTGCTGACCCAGCCAGGTCATTTCCGCTCCTTCTACTTCACCCTAGTTCTCCTTGCTGCCCCTTCCTACTATTTGCTGACCCCCTCCTGCCCCTTGCAGACCCTTCCTACTCCTTGCTGCTTCTTCCTGCTCCTTGCTGACCTTTTCTGCTCCTTCCTGCTCCTTGCTGCCCCTTCCTGCTTCTTGCTGCCCCTTCCGCTCTTCCTATTCTTGCTGATCCCTCCTGCCCCTTGCAGAACCTTTCTGCTTATTTCTGTTCCTTCTACTTTACGTTCCTGTAGACTGTCTCCACCCCATCCCTCACTTACCTGATCTGTAGGTTGCCCCCCCATCCCTCACTTACCTGATCTGTAGGTTGCCCCCCATGCTTGCTGGCTGCCCTCTGTGCTGCTCCCCTGTGGATGCAGTCAGGAGAAAGAAGCAGGGATAAGCTGTAGCTTCCTATCCCTGCCTTTCTCCATTCACGGTGCTGGTATTGCAGTTTATTATCACACAAAGGAAAAATATCAGCACAAGCTGAAAAATCCATGGGGGGGGGGGGTTTCCCCCCCTCCTTGCCCCCCTGTGGATGCCCATGGCGATGTGCCCCTAATCGCGGCATGCCCCTACCGTGAGTAGGGGCATGCTGGAGGATTTAGCCTATCTTTTATCAATATGGGGGTAATAGTGAACCCCATGCTGATTTATATTTAGTATTAAATGCCACTGGCTTCTCGCTGTTTAGGTGACATGCCCCTACTTGCGGCATACTGCGAGTAGGGGCATATGAGAGGATTTAACTTCCCTTTTATTAATATGGGGGTCATAGTGACCCCATATGTTTTATTGAAGGGGGGGGGGTTTAGGAATATTTATTTATTCATTACAAGGAGGGAGCTGGTAGCGCTGCCGGCTCCCTCCTTGCTTTTATTTTTTTGCGCATGCGCAGTGTTGTTTTCGTCCTAATGGATGTAAGAAAATATTTTTTTAACAAATTTTGTTCATAAACAAATAATTTGCAGATGAAATTCGGGATTGACGAATGAAATTTTTATTTTGAACGAAATCATTCTTATGAAACAAACATTTCACTGGTGCACATGTGCACATATTTATTGGTAAGTAACCCTGAATGTTTTCAAAAGTTAGGTAAACATAGCCAACTTATGAGTAGAATTTAGCTGCATATTTCTTTCATCTCAACACATTTGTTTTGGTTTGTGGTTTTTATATATTACTATTTCAATTCACCACATTCTTTTATTTTTTGAATTACCACTATATTTTATTTTTAGCCAATAAACATGTATAATTTTAAGAACTTAAGTTAAACAGGTATGCATAACCTGTACTAGAAAATAAATTATGTTTTGAACATTGGTTGATGCATAATATATAGTGGTGCAGTTAATAAGTATATATTTGTGAAGGGGTGTGGCCTGACCGCTTGCTGTAATGGCCTTTACCAGCTATTAGCCTTGAGATTTCCACATACAAGCCACCAAATTACCGGATATCACTCACGGAGCACGATGGCACGCCGGGCAACCAAAAACCGAAGTTAAAAAAAAACTTCCTTGCCCAAGCCACATCGCCTGGCAGCACACAAGGCCTTCGGGCCCATCACTACTCTGAGAAATGCAGGACTTTTGTATGAATGGGGATTCCCGGCAAAGCTCGTCGTACAAAGAAATGGTGTGAAAAAGCATATACTCACCTTAGAAGCAGGGAGACAGATGCTGAAAGACTAGAACATTGTTGTTATCTGGAAAAACAAAGATGATGTCAAACAATCTAGCAACAGCTCACCGAGCAAACTTACCCATGATTGGAAGACAAAAGCAATGGCCAACAAGTGATGGTCCCATACCAAGGACAGGCTTATCCAGATGGTCACTAGACCCAAGGTTGGCGATATCCATACCCGCACACCTGAGAAGTATGGTTACATGATAGTTTAAAATATGTATTTCTATGTTCCTACACACAAAATATATTTTAGTAATGTTAAGATCATGTTGGTTAAGAGTGCTTTGTTTATATGTCTGACAAAAACATTAGGCATCTGCCTATTGTAACATACTCCCTCTTACCTTGTGGTCTCTGCAACCAGCGGCCGTGCATCTGCATGACTGACACTTGCAGCATGTTAATGGATGCCGGCTGATGCGGATCCACTGCAAATTATACCCCCACGTCCGCCCACGTGGTTGACGACATTGGCGTGCACGTGACGTTACACAGGTGCCGCATGCGCACGTTTTGGGGTCAATCTGGGGTCGATCTTGGCCAATCAGAAAGGTAAAGCATGTATTTAAAATAATTTACGCAATCATAAAGATATCAATAAAGCCCTAAACCCACATGGGCTTTACGGCCTAGTTCTTGAAGGCCATGTTCAGGTTCCTCATACCTGAAAAGTCCAGTGTACATAGTTACCCTTTTTACCCTTCTCTTCACCATTTTCACTTGAGTATCGAACCTCACCAGACTGTACACCCGTTTATTTCTGGACCTAAACCACCCTATAGCAAATTCAACCCTGTCAATAAATGACACTAACACTGGTATCCCTTAACGTAAAGGGGCTTAATTCCCCCTATAAAAGGAAACTAGCTCTCAAAAAAGCCAAAGAAGCAAAAGCTCAAATGGCTTTTTATCAGGAAGTGTACTTTCAGAGAGGTCTTCAACCAAAATTTTCCTCCAAATACTTCCCTATAGGGTGTCATTCCACACATAGAGCCAAAAATAGGGGGCTTCAATTTTCATCAATAAGGATGTGGCTTTTCAACTGGTCAAAAAAATAGGTGACAGAGGGCAGACTCTTACTTCTGCAATGCCAAATAAATTACGCACCGTATACCCTGGTAAATTTCTATGGGCCACTTTAAGATCAACATCTATTCCTAGAAAACATTCTCATATTAGCAATCTCACACAAATATGGAGAGGTGCTGCTGGGGGGAAGGTGGGATTCCAATTTGATATTAGATTCATACCTAGACACGTCATCCTGTATGTCAATCACACCACACTCCCTCAGGAAACGTCAGAACGCAATTAGCAAATTAAAATATATCCTTATAAATTATGATTTTCTAGATGTCTGGAGACTCACCCACCCTACAGAAAAAGATTTTTCCTTTCACTCAACAGCTCACAATTCTTATTTTAGAATTGACCATTTTTTAGTGCATAACACTTCACTACTCCATGTTCAAAACTCTATTATAGGCTCTCATGGTCGGATCATGCACTAATCACAATAACATTCCAAGAAAAGATTCCAAACAAAGGAGCAGGTACAAATTAAAAAAAGATATATGTGAATATTTTGAAATGAACAAATCAGAAGACACCAATATTGTCAACAGTTGGCAGGCACACAAAGCAGTCTTGAGAGTCATATTTATTAAACATAGAAACATAGAAATATAGAATGTGATGGCAGATAAGAACCATTCGGCCCATCTAGTCTGCCCAATTTTCAAATACCTTCATTAGTCCCTGGCCTTATGTCTATCACACGCATGGTTAAACTCCTTTACTGTGTTAACCTCTACTACTTCCAACTACCCTCTAAGTAAAGTAACACTTTCTGATATTAGTTTTAAACATTTGCCCCTCTTATTTAAGACTATGTCCTCTTGTTGTGGTAGTTTTTCTTCTTTTAAATATAATCTCCTCCGACTGTATTGATTCCCTTTATGTATTTAAATGTTTCTATCATATCCCTCCGTCTCGTATTTCCTCCAAGCTATACATGTTGAGTTCCTTTAACATTTCCTTGTAAGTTTTATCCTGCAATCGATGAACCAGTTTAGTAGCCCTTCTCTGAACTCTCTCTAAAGTATCAATATCCTTCTGGAGATATGGTCTCCAGTACTGCGTACAATACTCCAAGTGAGTCTCACCAGTCTCACCAGTGTTCTGTACAATGGCACAAGCACTTCCCTCTTTCTACTGCTAATACCTCTATACAACCAAGCATTCTGGTAGCATTTCCTGCTGCTCTATTACATTGTCTACCTACCTTTAAGTCATCAGATATAATCACTCCTAAATCCTTTTCCTCAGATGTTGAGGTTAGGACTCTATCAAATATTCTGTACTCTGCCCTTGGGTTTTTACGTCCAAGATACATGATCTTGCACTTATCCACATTAAATGTCAGCTGCCACAACTATGACCATTTTACCTAAATCATTTGCCATTTGGTTTATCCCTCCTGGAACATCAACCCTGTTACATTTCTTAGTATCATCAGCAAAAAGACATACCTTACAATCAAGACCTTCTGCAATATCACTAATAAAAATATTAAAGAGAATTGGTCCAAGTACAGATCCCTGAGGTACCCCACTGGTGACAACCCCATGCTTTGAATATACTCCATTAATTACAACCCTCTGTTGCCTGTCACTCAGCCAGTGCCCTACCCATTCTACAATATTGGAATCCAAACTTAAAGATTGCAGTTTATTGATAAGCCTCCTATGTGCAACAGTGTCAAAAGCCTTACTGAAATATATGTAAGCAATATTTACTGCACCACCTTGATCTAGTATTTTAGTTACCCAATCAAAAAAAAAAATCAATAAGATTAGTTTGGCATGATCTCCCTGAAGTAAACCCATGTTGATCTTGAAATCCATGTGATTTTAGATGATCAACAATCCTATCCTTTAACATGGTTTCCATTACTTTCCCCACTACTATAGGCTTACAGGACTATAGTTGCCCGACTCCTCCCTACTACCTTTCTTGTGAATAGGCAACTTCCAATCTTCTGGGACTACTCCTGTTAACAATGATTGGTTAAATAAATCTGTTAATGGTTTTGCTAGTACACCACTAAGCTCTTTGAATAACGTTGGGTGTATTCCATCAGGTCCCATTGACTTATTTGTCTTTACTTTTGACAGTTGAAATAGAATCTCTTCATATAAACTCACATGTAGCAAATTACTCATTTGTCCTTTTTCCTAACTGAGGCCCCTTTCCTTAATTTTCATCTGTAAATACTGAACAAAAATATTCATTGAGGCAGTGTCACGTATTCATCCACTTCAAAAAATGTGGTTAATGGCATTTACAGTCCACAAAGGAAAAGTTGTTCCGAGCAGCAACCAAATCCACAGAAGGGTTAATGCTGAGCAGCAATTAAGAAAATGGGAACCTGGTAACTGCCTTTGGGGTCAAAGGCCGGTTACAGCCTATCAGATCTAGAGGAGGGGTATTTAGGCCCAGTTCTCATCCTGCTCAGTGCCCGGTCGTGGTTTCCCTTGTGGTTGTCCAAAAGCGCGTTATTGATTCTGGTTATTTGACTTTGGCATTGTTTTTGACTTCCATGTTTTCTGGCATCCCTGACTCCTGGCTTTTCTTTATCGTTGTGTCTCTTTCTGTATCCCTTGACCTCGGCTATTCCTGACTATTTTTTGGTATGTTAGTCCGGCCATTCTAAGGTCCGATATACGTTACCTATCAGTCCTCTGTGTTACACAATTCTACGTGCTGGATCATTCTGAAATCCTGACAGGCAGTCAGCTAGACCTTTATCCTCTTCTACATACCTTCCTTCTTTTGTTTTTAATCTAACTAATCCTTGTTTTACTTTCCTTTTCTCATTTATGTATCTAAACAATGTTTTGTCCCTTTTTTTACTGACTGTGCTATTTTTTCTTCTGTGGGTGATTTGGAAGCTCTTAGAACTTGCTTGGCCTCTTTCTGCCTAATCTTATAGATCATTCTGTCTTCCTCACTCTGTTTTTTTTTATAATTACTAAATGTTAACCTTTTTGTTTTTTACTATTTTGGCCACATCTGTGAAGTACCACAGTGGTTTCTTTAATTTTTTACTAGTACTGACAAGCTTAATGCAATTTTCTGTTGCCTTCAGCAGTGCAACTTTTAAATAATCCCATTTCTCTTGGACTCCATTTAAATTTTTCCAGTCTGATAATGACTCCTTTACACATATTCTATTTTTTAGAAAAGTCTTTTTTTTTTAAACTCTAAAACGTTTGTTTTTGTGTTCTTATATTAAACCACACTGACTGATGATCACTGGATCCTAAACTTCCACCTACAGTAATATCGAATACCAAATCTCCATTTGTTAAATCACTAAATCTAGAATGGCCTCTTTATGAGTTGGCTCCTCAAATACTTGTTTCAGAGACAATCCCAGTAATGAGTTTAGAATATGTATGCTCCTGGCACAAGCAGCTATTTTGGTTTTCCAATTCACATCAGGAAGATTAAAGTCACCCATGATGATGACTTCCCCTTCATTGTAATTTTAGCTATTTCCTCAACTAGTAGGTTATCTAACTCTTCTATTTGTCCTGTGGGCATATAAATCACACCTACACAAGTTACTGTGTGATTACCAAATTCCAATGTAACCCAAACGAACTCTATGTTCACCTCACTAACTTTTATTAGGCTAGATTTTATGTTATCCTTAACATACAGAGCCACCCCTCCCCCTTTCTTGCCTTCCCTGGCTTTTCTATATAAAGAGTACCCTGGTATTGCTATGTCCCAGTCATTTTTCTCATTATACCATGTCTCAGTAACAGCGACTAAATCTACATCATCAGTTGCCATTATTGCCACAAGTTCATGGATCTTATTCCCTAAACTGCGAGCATTTGTAGACATGACTCTAAGCTTATCATTTTTTAACACACTTGCTACAGGCACCTTCTGTCTGTACAGGCACCTTCTTGTTTTGGGGGGCAATTGGATTGATGTTTTATGAAAATGAATTATGTAGAGCAACAGACTGTGCAATATGCCTTTTATCCACAACTCTAAGTCTACCAGATCCTACAGTAATCCACCTGCCATTCCTATTACATCTCTGTGATGCAATTCCCCCTAAAAACCCCAATCATGGCCCTGAACACATATCACCGTGGCTTTCTTTGAGACAATGGAAAGATAAAGGTATAAAACTAGTCAAGGATCTTTGCTCCCAAACACGTCTTGCCATTCCCAGTTCTGCAAGAACGTTATCTCCTCCCTAATTCATATATCTTCCCATATCTCCCACTTAAAAGTATAATCTCTACAAAAGTGTGTGTCACTGCCACTTCCCAAACCCACCAAACATTCTGGTCATGATGTATGAAAGATGTTGCCGAAGTCCTACCAAATCCAAGACACTCTCCCTGTACTACAAAGCTATCATAGACAGCCTCCCAATAAAAGCCTTTAAATATAAGGAACAGTGACAGAAAGAGGGCCTCCATGTTATAGATGACTCACAATTGCTTAGAGCCCTTAATGCCTTGAAAGGGATAATCCCTTGCTATTCACATGTGAAAGCCCATAATAAACTACTTTACAGGTGGTATCTTACACCCCACCAACTGCATAAAATCTATCCATGGTGAGCGACCTTAGGCAAGCTTAAGTAAACACATGCAAGCACTGAGTTCTCTAAAATACTGAAATGAAAGACTGCCTGAAACGACATCCCCCCAAGGTGTGCCCCACAGGCCTACCTTTCCACACAATGTGACTTGGACGACAACGGGACAAACTTATGGGTCCTCAACCCAAAAAGTCCCCGAATACCTATATCCCACCTGGTTCCACTGTCCATTCACTATCACCACTCCTGAGGCCTACCTGCCTATCTCCCTTGGGCACACACTGACCCGCTAAACCAATCAGCAACCTGTGCGACTTTAGGGGCCAGGCACCCCCTGCACGACACACGATACGGAACGCTCACACAGTTTTTGCACCTGATAGCCGCTAATTCCTGGTTGGGACATGACATCGGGGTACCGATATTTCTCACACATAGCCTATTGTATGTCCTACCATTGGTGTCCGCAC
The DNA here is from genome assembly GCA_933207985.1 of Pelobates cultripes. Taxonomy (NCBI): domain Eukaryota; kingdom Metazoa; phylum Chordata; class Amphibia; order Anura; family Pelobatidae; genus Pelobates; species Pelobates cultripes. The sequence continues at coordinate 120,450,634 of OW240914.1, read as the reverse complement.
TGTTATGCTGATTAGTCAGGTCCTGCTAAACCACGAGACTGATGAAAGCAAAGTTTAAAGGGGCCCAATAGCCGAGGGGGGCCTAGTGCTCCGGCCTCTTAACGCGTTATATGATAAATTATAAATTTGGGATTGGCTAACATGGAGGTTGATTAAATATGTATCCTAATAGATTGTAATGTAATATATCACACCGTGCTGAATTATATTACCCTGCAATGCATTGCTTGTATTTGGTCAAATGGTTCCTCTACCCTACCTTTTTTCTGTACCCCTATTACTTGACAACAAAACTTCAATAAAAAAATATGTTAGGAAAAAAAAAGTATATATTTGTACAGAATATACTATAACTAACATAAATAATACAATCATTTTATTTTGCTTGAGTATTTATCTTCAATACATGACTATAATAGAAGGCTATTACAAAAAAAAATTAAGATCTTGGACTAAATTGGCCCTGTAGCTTTACAGCAGACAAAAAAATAATTATCCTTATTACATTGTGCTAACATGCTTTTGTCTGGTGGGTTTATCTGTCTAAGATTGGGTTAAAGTTTAAATGGCTTTGAAATTAAACCTTTCCTTGACCCAGGTAATCTTTCCTTGGAGCCTTGACAATATCTCAAATGACACTATGTTAATGTATCTCAATTGAAATGATCCGTGTAAAACAATTATGTGTCCACAAGGTCACAGAGACAGACCCTCTGACACATTGCACCAGCCGAGGTATTACAAAGAAAGATATTAGACTTCCGGATTCCAGCTCCAAGACATTACCCTCCCAGCTTTCCATCATTTTAATGAGATCTCAAGCTTAAAATTGCCTGTTGAACTACTAAAAGAGCAAGACTTGCTACCAACCACGTTTTTAATTTTTTTGTCCATGGAACTTTTCTCTCCTTTAGGTATTATTATATATTTTCTCTGGCTTTTTTTTCCCCATTTCTGGGGAGTTGAATTTGCTCTGTCTTAGAAAATTGATGTATTTTCATTCTTTACTGCTCATTGCCTTCCCAAGTTTTCGGACAAAGTCAACGACTCTCCGTAAGTGCATTTAGGCTGTATATGTTTTTTTGCTTAAAACTTTACTAGTCATATTGTAAAACCTATAGTGAAAAGCATGTAAAAGTTATAGGATTAATGAAACAAGAGATGTGTGTTCCAATTATAAATGTGCCTATACCTTTTTTCTTACTATGTGAAAATTCAAATAAACTATTATGTGTCAAGATTTTCCAAGATCACTCATGAGTCTTATATAGATGACACAGAAGGGCATAATGCTGCTGAACCAGACAGTATATAAGCAATTTGGTTCACAAAACATACAGTGAGGGAGAAAAGTATTTGAACCCTGCTGATTTTGAACATTTGTCCACTGACAAAGAAATGATCAGTCTATAATTTTAATGGTAGGTGTATTTTAACAGTGAGAGACAGAATAACAAAACAAAAATCCAGAAAAACGCATGTCAAAAAAGTTATAAATTAATTTGCATTTCAATGATTGAAATAAGTATTTGATCTGCTATCAATCAGCAAGATTTCTGGCTCCCAGGTGTCTTTTATATGGCTTAACATAGTGGGAATAGGATTCTTACCGAACAACCAGAGGAATTATATAAAAGGACATCTTGTTACTTGTTCCCATAAGTAACGAACAGTTGCAAATAATATAAAATAAAGTAACAAAAAGGGTTATGGACAGCCAATGATATAAAAGGTGGATAGTAGCAAAACCCATTCCACTACACTCAGCCAGGGCATTGAAAATGTAATAGAAAAAAATTTATAGAACGGGTTCCAGCTGCAGCAAAACTGATTAACAAGTAGTCGTAGAAAGCATGATACCATTACTTAAGTACATAGTTACATAGTAATACAAACTGCAAAAAGGCACAATTCCAATTGTTCAGCCTTTCACACGTGTATTACTGCTGTTCATCCAAAATAAATAGCTTTTGCTACATGGCTTTACCAATTCTTGGGTATAAAGAATCCTGTTCCTTTGGCTTAAAAAGTTAATTTACTCAATGTTCAGTTAGGTAGACTGACTATGTGTCAGGGTGGCGGTCCGGTGCCCGGGACCCAGACACTGTCTGGGCGGCGGTGCGAGGACCGGGACCCAGTATGCCTGATGATAAGTGGGAGTCTTTGGCGTGAGAGTGGATAGGTCAGGGTCTGGTGCTAGGTAACTGCACGCCCCCTGGTGTTGAGCACCAGCGTTTGTGCAACCACATACCAAAACCGTGATACACCTACAGCGGATCCCAAGAACTAGGAGCTTGGAATTAAGCAGACCTCCCAGGAGCTGAATAGGGAGGCTCTGCTGCAGAAGTATATCCAGTACAGAAGCAGGGCAAGACTAGAGATAGGCACCATACATGAATACAAGACAAAACTAGGAGAACCCAGAACCAGAGCAGGACAGAAAGCAGAACCCAGAACATGTACACAAGACATGAGGAAAACAAGAACAGGGCAGGACAGGACTGTACATGAACTGGGAATACAAGAAAAAATAAAACAAGACAAGAGATACAAGGTAAAACAAGAGGAGACATAACTAAGCACTATAGTGCTATGAAAGTGTGCTATGAATTGATACATAGTCAGTGTAAAAAAGCTTGTCACCCTCCAGGTACAATCCTTCAAGATGTTTGTGGCGAAACCGACCTCACCACTGGGCATTGGAGAAGACTGATTGCCAGCCTCCTTCCATGTGACTATGGCCCCTGGGATGTATTGCCCTTTAAAGACATGATTTGGACATAATGGATTTGTGTTGTGCTGCTGCTGGCCCTTTAAGAACCATCTGGGGACATACTGTGGAGTTACTGGGTGGCCACCATTTCCAGTATCAGAGGCACATGGTGAGAACAATGGATGAAGCACATGGTGAGAACAATGGATGGCGGCCATTTTAACTCACAGACACTGTTTGGACTTTTCAACACGATGCCATCTCGCCAGTATTTGGTGCACAGAGACATTGTGCAGTGGTTTTGGACTATACAGCAGGGGACACATTATACAGTGATTGTTTTTCATTTAGCCTGTGTATGTTCTGCAGAATCTGCATTAAACTGTATCTTCCAAAGTACTGAACGGATCTGGGTGAATTTTGGATATGTGGTTCACCCAGATCCCCAGGTTCCAATGATATACTTTATGGGGTTATTGCATGTTTTGGGGTCCCTGTGATGTGTTTTATGAAACTGTATTTCTCTGTCTGTGACAATTAGATTACCCATTGTGTAAGGCAATTGTATCACAGGCAGAGGGGAGGATTTTGTGTGGGAGTGTCTTTCTGTAATGTACGTGTGTTATTGGTTTTTCTGTAAAACCCTGTGGGCAGTACTAAGTTTGTGGATTGGGAATAAAAGAGGCTGTATGTGCCAGCCCAGTCAATTCCTGCTTAACACTCAAAGTGAAGTGTCGTCTCATTATTGGGGGAGGATTTATTGTATGCTGTTCCAGTTTGCTGCTAGGAGTGTAAACCTATTCGCATGGTTTTTCCTATTCGGCTGTATACAACATTCATATGCTTGAGAGCATTCATATGCTTCTCCGATTTGGTGGTTGTGGTGTCTGCTGCAGTGCTTGGAGTCCTCAGGAAGTGCTAGGAGCATCCTTCAACGGAGGTACCCAGTCGGGGTGCCAGGTGATCCGTTACAACGTTATTTTGCTGGTACACCACCACGGTCAAGCAACTTCACATGTAACTACGCCCCAACAACTCTTGTTGGCACAGTTGTGGCGCAAAGGGTACATACATACACATGTGGTGGAAGTGCCCAATCATCCGGAGCTTCTGGACCGGGTGGTGGACCTGAGCTGTAAAATACTACAAAGACACCTGGACATGGCCCCATGGGCGTGTCTCCTATCTAGGCCCACAGAGGGATTGTCCCGTCACAACAAGAAACTGCTTAACATGCTATATTTGGCAGCCCGAAGGGCATTGGCTCGGAGATGGCTCTGCCCAGAACCCCCTCCCCTGTCCCTGGTCATCACAAAGATTAAAGATAACCAACTTATGGCCAAGCCGACCTCATGGGTGCAGAACACCACAAAGACCTTTCAAAAGGTGTGGGACCTGTGGGAACAGTACACTGACGAGACAGGGGTATAAACTTACTGGTCCCTGGAGAATGAAAGACCATGCGGTCAGGGATGTGGGACCATGCAAGGTGGTGGGGGATCCCAGTTGACTCTCGCCTCCCCCTCTCAGTACATGGTTTTTAAACTACCCTATAGACAGATGGTACATATCCCAAACACCATTCCATAACATGTCTTTTAACCCCTTACTGCAACAAACAGGGCTTTGTGCAGTAGCCATACCACAACGAACACCACTGCATGGCTATGGGCACCCGTCCCCGAGTTGGACAGAAAGCCTCTTGAAGGGCAAGAGAAGGGACAGACGCAGGATACGTGCTCACTGAAATGCTTAGATTCCTTACAAAACTCACACTCAAATTGGACCAATCACAACACATGTTCTTAGTGCCTCCTTTTCCTTTTATATTGTTTATGTAATTGTTTACATTAAATTAAGTTAATTATAGTACTACAAAACCTTGATGGATTGCGACCATGTCAAACACCAATGTACAATCTACTGCAAGTATTAACGATATATCCTTTGCTCTCTGTACCACAATTACACTGATACAAGAAATGTGATTTGGCTTTTGCACAAGTCACCACTGATGCATCGCAACTTCTATCATTGCAAAATAAAGAATTAAACAAAAAAAAAGCTTGTCTTCCTCAAAAATTATACTGTTATACAGTATTGTAATATTATAACATATTCTGTATTTTCTAAGACACCATCTAAAGCAGGGGTTCCCAAACTGTGGTAAAAACCCGCCCTTGATTGGCATATCCCCGCCCCCGCTTGTACAGCTCCGCCCCCACCGGCTGCCAGAAGAGGAGGAAGCTCTGAACTCCCATCAACACTAGCCAGCAGAAGCCACCTTCCTGCTCCCATAAGGAGCTGGAGGGTGTGTTTTGAGTGTTTGTTTCTGTATGTAGTGTTTGTTTGTATGTGTGTGTGTGTGTGTGTGTGTGTCTGTGCTTGTATTTGTGTATCAGCATGTGTGCATCTGTCTGTACATCTGTATGTGTGTCAGTGTGTGTATCTGTCTGTACATCTGTGTGTGTATCTGTACATGTGTCAGTGTGTGTATCTTTCTGTGTGTCGTTGTGTGTATCTGTCTGTACATTTGTATGTGCATCAGTGTGTATCTGTCTGTACATCTGTATGTGTATCTATACATATGTCAGTGTGTGTATCTGTAAGTGTGTCAGTGAGTGTATCTGTCTGTACATCTTTATCTGTGTTGGTGTGTGTATCAGTCTGTACATCTGTATGTGCATCAGTGTGTGTATCTGTCTCAACCTTTGTATGCATATCTGTCTGTACATCTGTATGTGTATCTGTGTGCCTGTACCTGTATGTGTGTCAGTCTTTGTATCTGCATGTGTGTGTATAAGAGTGTCTGTACATCTGTATGTGTGTTAGTCTGTATCTGATTGCATGCCTGTATGTGTCAGTATGTGTATCTGTGCCAGTGTTTGTATATGTGGATCTGCATATGTGTGTGTGTGTCTATCAGTGTGTCTGTGCTACTGCATGTGTGCCAGTGTTTACATCTGTGTATCTATGTATCAGCATGTGTGCTACTTTCTGTACATCTGTATGCGTGTCAGTGTGTTTCTGTCTGTACATTTGTATGTGTCTGTGTATCTGTGTGCCTGTATCCTGTGTCAGTACTTGCATCTGTATGTGTGTCAGTGTTTGCATCTGTGTGTCTGTGTATCAGCATGTATGTCAATATGTGTATCTGTCTGCACATTGATATGTGTGTTAGAGTGTGTACATATGTATGTATGTATGTCAGTAAGTGTATCTGACTGTACATCTGTATGTGTGCATCTGTCTGTACAACTGTATGTTTGTCAGTGTTTGTATCTTCATGTGTTTCTGTGTGTGTATAAGTGTGTCTGTACATCTGTATGTGTGTCATTGTGTGTATCTGTCTATACACCTGTATGTGTCAGTATGTGTATCAGTGTGTCTGTATCTGTATGTGTGCCAGTATTTGTATATGTGTATCTGCATGAGTGTATGTCTATCAGTGTGTCTGTGCAACTGTATGTGTGCCAGTGTTTCCATCTGTGTGTCTGTGTATCAGCATGTGTGTATCTGTCTGTACCTCTGTATATGTGTCAGTGTGTATCTGTCTGTACATTTGTATGTGTCAGTATGTGTTTCTGTGTGCCTGTATCTGTGTATGTAGAAAAAGAAAACAGTACAGGCACTCCAGGATACAAAAAGGCAAATTTATTGAACTCGCTGTCACAACGTTTTGACCTGGTCTTTGTCAAGCAGGGGGATCCTGAAGCAGAAGAGGAGTGGGGGGAGCCTGTGGCAGAAGAGGAGCAGGGGGAGCCTGGGGTAGAAGAAGAGTGGGGGAACCTGGGGTAGAAGAGGACAGGGGGAGCCTGGTGCAGATGAAGAGCAGGGGGGACCTGGTGCAGATGAGGAGCAGGGGGAACCTGGTGCAGAGGAGGAGCAGGGGGAACCTGGTGCAGAGGAGAAGCTGGGGGAGCTTGGTGCAGAGGTGAAGCAGGAGGGGCCTGGTACAGAGGAGAAGCAAGGGGACCCACGAGCAGAGAGGGAGCCTGCAGCAGAGGAGGAACAGGGGGAGCTTGGAGAAGAGGAAAAAGCAGAGGGAGCCTGGTGCAGAAGAGGAGCAGGGGGAGCCTGGGGTAGAAGAGGAGAAGGGCGATCCTGGGGTAGAAGAGGAGCAGCGGGAGCCTGGAGTAGAGAGGGTGTCTGGAGCAGAGGAGGAGTACAGGGAGCTTGGAACAGAGAAGAAGCAGGGGGAGCCAGGAGAAAAGGTGGAATAGGGGGATGCTGGAGCAGAAGAGGAGCAAGGGGAGCATGGAGAAGAAGAGGACAGGGGGGGGCTGGGGTAGAAGAGAAGCAGGGGGAACCTGGGGGCTAAGGAGGAGCAGGGGGAGCCTGGGGCAGAGGAGAAGTAGGGGGAGCCTGATGTAGATAAGAAGCAGGGGGAGCCTGGTGCAGAGGAGAAACAGGGTCAGCCTGGTGCTGATGAGAAGCAGAAGTGGCCTGGTGCAGAGGAGAAGCAAGGGGACCCTGGAGCAGAGAGGGGGCCTGGAGCAGAGGAGGAACAGGGGGAGCTTTGAGCAGAGGAAAAACAGAGGGAGCCTGGAGCAGAAGAGGAGCAGATGGAGCCTGGGGTAGAAGCAGAGCAGTGGAAGCCTGTGGTAGAAGAGGAGCAGGGGGAGCCTGGTGCAGAGGAGAAGCAGGGGGAGCCTGGGGCAGAAGATGAGCAGGAGAGCCTGGGGCAGAGGAGAAGCAAGGGGACCCTGGAGCAGAGAGGGAGCCTGTTGCAGAGAGGGAGCCTGGAGCAGATGAGAAACATGGGGATCTTGGAGCAGAGGAGAAGCAGGGGGAGCCTGGAGCAGAAGAGGAGCATGGGGAGCCTGGGGTAGAAGAGGAGCAGGGGGAGCCTGTGGTAGAAGAGGAGCAGAGTAGTGTGTGTATGAGGTGGTGAGGTGCTCCAGGGCTAGAGTTCACTCTCGCAAGATTTGGAGCATTGCCGCGGTAAGCGCGGCAACGCTCCGTGCTCGCGAGAGTAGGACCCGGAGGAGCTGCAGGCAGAGCTCCCAGGTCCTCTCTCTCTTTCTCTCTCCCTCCCTCCGCTGCCGGCTGCCAGGATAGTGCCTGCAGTCCGGGGAGGAAGATCTGTAATCTCTGATCTCCCTCCCCGGTCCGCAGGCACATTGCAGGGCTGGCACTTGGACAATGCCAGCCCTGCACTAGCACAATTGCCCCGTTGCCCCCCTGGATCCACCATTGAGAAGCAGGGGGAGCCTGGGGCAGAAGAAGAGCATGGGGAGCCTGGGGTAGAAGAGGAGCAGCGGGAGCCTGTGATAGAAGAGGAGCAGAGGGAGCCTGGTGCAGACGAGAAGAAGGGGAAGCCTAGTGCAGAGGAGAAGCAAGGGGACCCTGGAGCAGAGAGGGAGCCTTGGGCAGAGAGGAAGCATGGAGCAGAAGAGGAACAGGGGGAGCTTGGAGCAGAAGAGATGCAGGGGGAGCCACCTTTTATCAATATGGGGGTCATAGTGACCCCTATACTGATTTATATTTAGTGTTAAATGACAGCGAGCAACCACTGGCTGATCTCTGTTTAAGTGACATGCCCCTACTCACGTCATGCCGCGAGTAGGGGCATGCGGGAGGATTTAACCTCCCTTTTACTGATATAGGGGTCATAGTAACCCACATATGTTTTAATTAAGTGATGGGTAGGAATGGTTATTTATTACAAGGAGGGAGCTGGTAGCGCTGCCGCCTCACTCCTTGGTTTTTTTTTTTTCACACATGCCCAGTGTTATTTTCTAAGTGCTGTGAGGGTTAATTCCTCTGAAGCATGGAGTCTTTTAAAGAACGAAAAGAACAAAAAAGTAATGCATTCAGCATTTGCCCTTTCATTTAGTTTATATTTAGTTTGTTGGGCTTTCGTTTACGTTTAAGTAACGAATATGAAAAAAACTGAAATTTCAGACAAAATCGTATTCGGACGAAAACGAATGTACATGTCTACTAGGAGTGCCTTGGTGCCATCCCCCAGTTTAACTAGCCAACCCATTTTACAATGGTTGTATTTTTCCAGGGCTCCTCTGGACACTGCTCCTTGCCTCCACTACATCACATGGAGTGCTGGAAGTTAAACCATACTAAAACAACTTAAAATGGCGGGCACCACGGCACTCCTTTAACATAACCATTAAAGTGCACTGTTGTGGTTATGGAATATGAAGGGTTATTTTAATAAAAGGTTGATTAGAAAAAATATTGTGCTAAGCAGCATCAATGTTTATTGAGCACTGGAGCATCGGTTTCCCTTAATCATCTCCATAACAAAATGTGAACTATAGTCACCTTGAACATAAATAAAATCAAAAGGTTTTTGTTACTGTCATCACATCATTAGTATCATCGTAAACTTACCCTCCTCGCTGCTCTCATGGTTATTGCTGAATGCAGCCTGTGACGAGAGCAATCTCGCCACATTGCATTGGAGAAGCCTGGTTGCTTGCCTTCTGCCTTTGGACTATGGCCCCATGTTAAAAGACATCTTTTTCCCTGCAGAAAAGACTTATTCGTGCTTTTCTGCCTGATGTTCGGTAGATTCAATCTACCGAACAACCGCACGAATGACTAGACCACCTGGGAGCTGGAGTGTGCCGGCAATTAGCCTCCCAGAAGCTGTGGTTAACCGCAGCTTAATTGACGAATACTGGGTGGCCTCCATTCGTATCACGAACACAAGGTTGCGGCCATTTTAAACACGCAAACGCACAGTGGTGCTCGACGCTTAATTCATGGAACTAAAAACGGACACAGTTTTGCGCGAACACTGCTGAAGCCGCCGACCTCCCTTCTTGTTCGGTGAAAGTGCACGAATGGCCCGGTGTTCGGTAGTTTTACTTGACTATGTTATACCCCAGATAGGAATCCCATGGAGCCCATTCGCATGAGAACTGACTGTGTAAAGACTTTGGCTCCATGGCGATTGAACTATATTCGTGTGGTCTCGCTTAATAATGTGCGCTCAGACCTGAGCTATCTGGGGACATGTTAAATGTATAGTTTTATTGTAACTTGTGTCATACTGTGTATTTTAATAGTAATTCATGTTTTAGTATCCCCACGTGCATAATGGCGATTTTCCTTTGTCTTGGGAGATAATTGAATTACTTCTCAATTATCTCCAAGGCAGAGGGGAGGAAGCCAGGATGCATTGTGGGAATAAAATGTGACTGTGTTTTCTGTTTGGCTGATTGTCTGTCTTTTGTCACAGTCTCCCATTTGGTCCCCTAGGGGAGTGTCCACCAGGTGGGAGACCTGCATAAATACTGGGCAGGTAGCCCTCATTAAACTAGACCACTGCTTGACCCTCAACACGGAGCCTTGTCTCGTCTTTGGGGGGATTTATTGAATGCTGATAGAGACTGACTGCTAGGAGTGTAAGCCGCTTGGATGCTTTTCCTATTCGTCTGCTAGCAGCGATTCGTATGGTTCCAGTTCGTGTGTTTGGAGTGCTATATTGTATGCCGTTCGGGAGTTTGGAGCATTCCCTTATTGGCGGTTCGTGAGTTTGGTGTTCTACAGTAGCTGTGCCTGCATCTATGAAAGCGGACGATCGCCTAAACGGTTTTTACCCCTTGTGTGCAAAACGGTCCGTTACACAGCCATATGATAAAATGCTAAACAAAGCCAAACACATATCTTAGTAAATACTGTGAGAAAAAAACAACACAAGAGGATTTTATAAGAAAGTAACCAGAGTGAAAATCCATATTTCTATAAATGCAATTTAATTTTAAACCCACAGATATCAAATTGACTGTGTGCTTGAAGATTCTTTCCTCTATCTGTGTGCATATGAAACCTGTATTCAAGCACAGCACGGGTGAGATTGGCTGAAGACTGTAGCAAGCAGGCAAAGTAATGGATTATTCCTGCAGTCCCTAATCCTCTGGCTAAATCTAAAATTACTTCTTACAATGCATTCACAAGCTGCTTCACATCATACGATGGACCTGCTGTAGTCTGCACGCTTTGTTATGAATCTTTATTAACAAGAGAAACTAAGTCCACATTAGCACAGCCAGGTAGATTATCTGGACTGGTTCGGACAGTGCTGTGCTTTTATCTAGTGTAAAGTTATCCTCTGACAGCAGATTATTAGTACTGGATGAGCCAATGCTGTATTTTTTTTTTTAAAGTAATGTAATTTCCTGACTGTTGATATTTTGCTTAATGCAAGCTTTTTCTAGGGTTCATATTATCAGGACAGGCTCACCCTGCTGTTATAGATTGTAAGCTCGTTTGAGCAGGGCTCTCATCACCTACTTTTCCCGTATGTCATACATATTTTGTTAGAATGAAACATGCATCTTGTTTATCTATTGTACAGCGCTGCTGAACATGTTGGAGCTATGTACATAATTGTAATTCTAATTATGTTTATAGGGTTATTCACTAAACTGTGAATTATTGAAAAGAGTTTTAAGGCTGATATGCTTAAACAGGAAACAACTGCGCTGTAGACGTTTTCTAATTTGTTTGTTTATTCCCTGGTGAATTATTGATAGTTCACTGTTTTGTGGCTTTTTGCCTCACATTTTCATGACTGCCCCAGACAGTGATTGGGTTGATCCTAATATACGGTAATTTGATGCAGATATTCTGGACTGGTTCAGGCAGTGCTGAGCTTGTGTTTCCTATAACTATTTTTATCTTCTTCACACTATCAGGACAGACTCAGTTGGTAGAGATGTACAATTTAGTATGGGAGTTTTTCTGGCTGTAGGATATTAGGACAAGATCAGCCTTCACTGAGTTTCAATATTTCTTTTAGAACAGATGATTAGGGATGTGTTTAACCACATCTATTTTTACCACTATTCAGCATGAATAAATCCTTATATCTAACTTTCCAGGTTTCAGTTGCAATGTTAAATGCACTGTGGAGTAACATAACATGTAGATCTGCATGATTTTAGTACTATTTTAGAACTCAATTACACAGTTCAGTAAGATGTTTAGGAGGCAAAGCAGTGTGATTAGGCACTTAATTTACCACAAGCTTTCGTATTGCTAGTTTTGCATTCAGCTCTCTGACAATGTCCTAAAAGACCGGCTTTCTATTCTCTAGCTCATTATTTATTCATATTGTCTAATACGAATCCTACTCATGGACTGTAATCACAGATGGTTACATGTGAAACACACACACACATATATATATATGCAAAATTCGCCATCTTTACAAAATATATATATATTTTAGACAGAAGTGATTTGGCTAAAACAAATGTTTTCTCCGTACACATGTCTAATAGGAAAGCCTAAAAATAGATTTTGATTCGAAAACTTTTAAGAAGTACAATATTTTTTCTCATTTACGGGGAGGTTTGTCAAGGCAAAAACAGGTGCTATTCTGTGGCTAAATAAGGAACAATAAATCTTCCCAATAGTTTTGTACTATATTCTAGTTTTCTTTGGCGTTACATTAAAGGTTAATTCCAACCACCATGACCACTTCAGTGATTTAGAGTGGTCATGGTGGTAGACATTTGTATGTGCAGCGTTTCTGCTTGAAATGCTGCACATACAGAGAAATCTGCAGTTTTATGCAGAGGCTTTGTCCCTCTGGGCGGGCATAACCACCTAGGAAAGCTAATGGGGTATGTGGCAGCCACCTGGAGAAATATTTTGCTGCGCTACAAAATGCTCATGCGGTGCTCCTGCACAGCAACAGCGTTTCTAGCCAAACAAGTGACCAGGACAGCTGTGCAGCTCGCGGAAGCCCTGATTACCTCAGAGTTTGAAATGGCAACGTTGATGGAAGACTCCACTTCTGTGTCTGCAACAGATATGGTCTCTCCTAGAGACAGCCCCATCAATGTTAGAAGGCTCCATAAGAGAGCCTTCCTTGCCAGAGACCCATCCTCTTCATCTTCTGAGGAGTTTATGGTCCCAGTCACCTGTAAAAGAAAAAAGAAGGGTTGCCTTTCATCTTCTTCAAGTTCTGATGACGAACATAATTTTGGTCCCTCTTCCCCTCACTCTCGCTTGAGTAGTCGATGATTTAAAGGGACAGTACCTCCAAAAGCTAAACGTGTGTTTCCCTTATTTGAGGTTTCTGAGCAGTTTTCACACAAATGGGACACAACTTGTTTGAGTGCTGTCAGTCCCTCACCATCCTCCTCAAGAGTGTTTGGTCATTCATCCTCTCTAAGCCGGTCCGGCTCCAGACAGGGATCACCTGAGAATGATTGGGAGTCTGAGGAGGTGGTCCGCTCTGCAGCTTCCACTAAATGAGGCAAGTTGAACAACATTCAGATGGCCAGGGCGAGGCTTTAAGGTAAAGTGTTCCCTTCAAAATTGTTCCATTTCAGATGGGCCATCGAGCAAGAATCAGAAGACAGGGATTTTGTCAAACTAGCTTTCAGATCCCAGATCAGATCTCCTCCTTAGAAACCATATTGGTATCCCTGACAATCAAGCACTAATGGCTCTTGAAATTGATCCAGCACTGTTATCCATTACAGGAAGCAGTGTTTCTGCGGATCCCATGGAGCAGATGTTTCGCAATATACAGTTCAAAATTGTGGATGCTGTTGGCCCCCTTCTGCTTATGTTATATAAGGCAGAAAGGGAGAGATCCTCTCATAACCCTTCAGCCTAACCCCCCAGCTTTATTGGCTTCTAAGATGGCACTTTTGGAAGCTTCCAGCAGAGCTGTGCTTATTATTGGTCAATCATTCTATTATATATCCAACATTCGAAGAACCCGCTGTTTGCACATGGCAGGGATGTCTGACTTGGCCCCCAAATTCCACAAGTTTCTTAATTTAGAAAACTCCTTTCTTTTTGGCCCTTCTTTTATACAAGAGGTGAAAGGAAGATATAAGGCTGGTAAATCTTTCTCTGATTTAAAGAAGTGCTTTCCAAGTTACAAGAAGCCCTTTTGGACAGAGGGTTGTTCCTACAGGGTTACAGGTTTGTCCCAGGAAGTTTCTCAGCAAACCCACTTTCGTCATCATGGGGTAAAATCAAGACCTTCAGGCAGTAGTAGCCCATGCCAGAGGTGGCTCATCAGGAAAACGAAGACCCATGCAGTCAAGTAAGTGTTTTATCTCACATCCCTCAAAACTGGTCAGATATAACCTTGGACAAATTGGTGCTTCAGATTTTCAAAAGGGGATTACAACTCCCTGTCATTTGGTTTCCTTTCCAGAGGCAAGCTCTGTGCAGAGAGGTAAATCCAGTTCTAGATACATAAGTAATGTTATGTTTGTAGTAGATCAAAACAAAAAAAGATATGTGTTGTTAAAACAACTGAAAAATATATGTGTTGTTACAAGGTCTAATAATTTCCCTACCCCCAGAAAAACTGTGAAATCTCCTCAAAAGTTGTTAAAAGAAGGGAAATTGCACCCCTACACTCTCTTTTGATCGTGCATTGGATGCAGCATTAGCTGAAACAAAAACTCAGACAGAAGACTAGGCAGTTGGTGAAAAGATTTAGTAACATTGAAAAAAGTGAAGATTAATATAATGAAAGAGATGATTAAGAATCAGAATGATCTGTTAGACAGAACACATAAAACCACATCTAAAGAATTAGATTGAAATGTTACTAATTTTGACAAGTCGCGAAGACAGATTACTCATCTGGGAAATGCTACAAATATTTTGTGGAAAGCCACAAATCAGAAAGATTTGGATTGTACAGAGGTTAACTTTGGAAATTGGGCAGGAGAGAAGTGAAATAGAAAATAAATTGGAAAATGTGCAAGGAAGGGGTCAGATGGATAATCTCAAATTAGGCAAATTGATCAAAGATTTGACTAAATATAATGAGAAGAAAGGACCTTTTTACAATATGATGTTTTTGAAGTGAAATTAATAAAATACATTTTGATGATGTGGTAGCCACCAGAGGTCTTTTGATTAAGTGAATGGGTTAAAAATAAACTCATTGATGTGTTGGAGGATAAGGCAAGTGAAAAGCCCAGAGTTGAGTTTGAGGAATTTTACCACATGACAGGAGGCTTCATAATGGCATATCTTTCTTTACTGAAAACTCCAGCAGCATAGAAACATAACAACCAATCAGAAAAAAGTTATGGTGCCCATATAAGGCCCTGTCTATGACATCACTTCCTCTTTCTTTGCTGCTCCAGCCTACAACAGGTCAGAGTATTTTACCTCTCTGGTTTATTCTTTTTTACAATGTATTACAATTGTCATAATGATTTTTCAACTACTGCTATCTGGCCCTCTTATAACCTGTCCTTTCTTCCTTTTTTCTCCCCCTCTGTATTTTACTTTGTTATGCCTGGCGGTCCGCGGACGTCACGACTGCCCTTGTCACGCTCGCCCCGCGGACCTGCACTTTATATATTTGGGGGACTGTATGGGGACGGGTGGAGGGAGGCTAGATCAGTTTAGTTTTATTTTTAATCTTAATTTTCCTTCGTTTTTCCTCCGCGCGACTGCGATCGTCGCGCTTCTCCACACGCGGGCAGCGGCCATCTTGGATCTTGCGGCTCGCGAGATCCCGATGGCCGCCTTCCCCACTCGCTTGGCGGTTCGGGAATCACCCGATCGCCGAGCTCCACTAGTATTCATCGTGAGTGACCTCTGCATGGGGTGCCTGTGGGTACATGAGGTAGTTTTTCCTGAGACCTGGTCTTATGGTTTCAGTATAGACTGTATGAGACACTTAAAGGACAACTGCTTTTCTGTATTAAGGAAAGCTGAGGACAGCCCTGTGACTGTATCATTCCCATTAGGTCACTACACAATCTGCGTGATGTGCTTACACATTTGTCAGTTTAGACCTTTTCTTATGCTGTAGGGAGCAAAGGCAAACTATGCTGTGGCACAGGCCACCATAAGGCAGGTCTAGCTGGACCATGACTCTCACAACCCTCGGCCATACAGCAATTTTACCTCATGCCATATGCTTGAAGATATATATATATATATACAGTGAGCTGCTGTGGCTTTGAAAGCAGTACATCAGGCTCAGGCCTGCAAAGTGCTCTGGTTCAAATCCCCTGGTGGGCACTTTGAGAACAGTGAGAGTAAGTTTGTGTGTGCCTGTCAATTTGTCCTTGTTTAAATGGTGGCTTTATTTCAGCATGCATTGTATGGACACTGAATGTTTTCTCCTGTAACCGAAAGGGTCATATACTATATCTATGCCACACAGGATCATGATATATTACTGTGCCCCACGCGGGGGCATACTTTATGACTGTGCCCCACACAGCGGCATACTATATTAATGTACCCTACATGGGACATACTACTACCGTTCCCTACACAGGGGCATACTGTACTATTATACCCTACGCTGGGTCATACTATATTGCTGTACCTGACCATACAAATCTATGTGGGTGTCCTCTGGGTATTTTTCATGGCACACCACCTGGGGTGACCCCCCAGATATGCATGCAAGGTCATTCATAGGCCATTACGTTGATGTGGGTGTCCTCTAGGTTACCACGGCATGCCACCCGGGGTGA
The DNA here is from genome assembly GCA_933207985.1 of Pelobates cultripes. Taxonomy (NCBI): domain Eukaryota; kingdom Metazoa; phylum Chordata; class Amphibia; order Anura; family Pelobatidae; genus Pelobates; species Pelobates cultripes. The sequence continues at coordinate 120,434,464 of OW240914.1, read as the reverse complement.
ACCCCGATGGAAGGCACGCCTCAACTTTATCACTGATTACTGCATACATGTATGGATGTTTAAACACTGCCTAGCAGTTTTACATTAAAGCAACAGTACCACCTTGCTGGATACGATTTGCAGGCAGGATCATGAGTAAACTGAGTGTATGGCTGAGTACCCTTCACAGGGATACATATCTGTACTTTTACTGTACCTGGCGTACATATTGAACGTGGGTGTCCTCTGGGTAATTCTTCATGGCACACCACCTGGGGTGACCCCCAGACATGCATGCAATACTTGTAAGGTGCCAACAATTATAATGTGGGTGTCCTCTGGGTTACCATGGCACACCACCTGGGATGACCCCAGTCGAATACACGTGGGCCCTGCGGCGTCAGACCTTATGGGGACAGGTCCCACGCGCTTCTATAATAAGCCTGTATAGTTACATCCGTGCATACAGCTCTGGCGTGCATTTATGGTGAACCCGGCTAATCGGACCAGCACTACAGGTCAATCGCGCCTACGCCTCAGCTCCCAATAGCCGGATTAAACTAATGGAGGTGACCCCTCTACACGTGGCACGATTATTTCATACACTCAGACAATCAGATGCTGGCAATTCAAGCCGCTTTACCTGGGTGACCCCCAGTGCTACCAGGAGTCTAGCACCCCTACGTGCTGACCCTCAATCACTACTCCCACTGACTGCCACTATCTCCCAACGGGTCATGGAGGACACTCTCAACCTCCCCAGGACTTCTAGGCATTGATAAACGACGCAGTAGCGGTCTCAGTGGAAAAGGTTTTTTGTTATGAGCTCTGCCCCAAACTGCTTGCCGGAGACCTCAGCCCCACGAGCCTTCATGTCAAAACGGCAAGGGAAGGGCTCCAGCCCCCCTAAGGCAAGTCGCCTATCGAACAGACCAAGTAGACGGAATACCGGGAATCCGCATCCCTGTCCACCACAATCTTCCGACAAAGAAGACTACTATCCACCACGCACGGTAGACATAATAGATCAGTGACACGGAGACAACTCGCCATCTGAGGAAGTGGAACGGAAAGACCTACCCCTATTTTCCTCGAAATCCGTTGGGGAAACCCTACTCTGTGTCGGCGACTGAGACGGAGAAAGCGATGGCGGACATTTATTGATGCGCAACCTTCTGGGGATGGATGTATGCGCACACCTCAAGACCAGATACCCCAGACCACTGCTGCCAGACAAAGTGGCAGTCACACCCAAACTCGGTCTACCAGACCTGATTACGAGATATTCTATTTTGCGGATTTGGCACTCAACCAGGGTACACAACTCAACCCTACCACCTCCGGAGGATGGACTCAATGCTTGAGACCCCAGGGCAGAGCAAAGGATGCACTATGCGCCGGCGGGCGCAAACCTGTACTGGTCCGCATCGACAACACACTATTAGACCTAAGATCGACTAGTATTCGGCCCAGAAGCACAAGACCTACTATTTGACGGCGGGAACTTATCCACCACACTAACTTTAGCTCAGACCTCGCTGAAACAAATCCTCCACACCCCTTCGGGGAAAGGTGTTTTGGGAGGACTGGTCGGTAGCGGAACCGAACCACCAAATGCTTCATCTACTAGTGAGTCAACCTATCATCAAGGGAACTCCTACGTGGTATACAAATGCTTCAGGATAGAGAAAATCAACCTTCTACTAGACCTCCTGAACGATAACGACTGGTTTACACATCTGGACCGCGAGGACACATACTTGTCAAGATCCGTTACCCTAAACTACCTAGTTTTCCTCCGATCCCAGGGATGAGGACTAACAGCAGTTTACGACTCCGTGGTGCCCACGGAGCTACTGAAGCCGGTGAGGGCTCACATCCGCGAATTTGGATGTGCGATGTCTCGTGTACCTGGAAGACTTGCTGACCCTTTGCGAATCCAGGCTACGTTTGCAGTCAATTTGACATTCACATTCTGGACTCCATTGGTTTTGTTTGGTAGTACGCAGACAAATCGCTCCCCCATCTGTGTCGGGTCAGTTCCTCGGTTTCGACATCGGCTTGGAGAGATCGCCCCTATACGGATGGATGTCGGACACACTCTAAGGTTGGATACGATTCCTCTCAGAATACTCACCGAATTGTGGGACTCCTCTCCTCCTCTCCTCCTCCATACAATCGATACTTCCTTGTCCACTACACTACGGGGCCATGCAACGACTGCTGACTAGATACCTACATGCCGGTCACTCATACGACCACTGGATCCCACTGTCGGCAGAAGTAAGGACGGAATTTCGATGGTGATTACTTCACTTGCAATCTTGGATCGGCAAATCAATATTTGACTCTTTCCCCGGATGCGTAGCGTTGGATGAACCCATACAAACGGACCCAACCACTCTCCACAATGGCAAGGGTGCTTCGATACACACGCACACACAAGATATCGCTCCTGCTCATGACACCCCTCGGACAATGCCAACCGTGGTTCCCGGATCGTCTGGGGACGTCTCGCGAAGACCCTCTACCACCCCCTACCTTCCCTCTACTTTTGACGGGACTTTGAGGGGAAGCCCCCTCCTTTGTCATGGAAGGACGACTGGCACTAGTGGCCTGGATGATTTCAGGGCCTCCTGAAATGTCCACGACCTATTGCATCAACTAAGACCTCTGATGGGACTCATAGGCTCCCGGCACCAGGAAATGCTATATTTCTGCCTGACCGGCCTGGAGTGTTTGGTGGGTGGAAAGGGATTCCGATCTCTTTACCGCACCTGCCCCACTGATCCTTAACTATCTGTCACACCTGGTCTTGTTGGGGCGGTCATATCGATCCCTCAACGTGATCGGATCCGCCATATCGGCGGCGCACGTTCCGGTATAGGGCGGACCAGTAGGTCAAGATCCACTGGTTTGTCGACTACTTCGGGTGCCGAATTATCGAGACCCGGCACCCAAGTATTCACACCTCTGGCAGGTGGATGTGGTGCTGTGATTCCTTGGGGAATATCAGGACAATCCTTGTTTGTCACTGAAACAACTTTCAGCCAAACTAGCCCTCTTTTTGTGCCTCGTCTTATTTAGATGGGTGACGGACGTTAGGGCTTTCAATATGGATGGTTTTCTCTCTCAACCCAGACGGGATTACCTTTACCATATCGAGACGAACTAAGTCCAATTGATCTTCGATGTCATACCCATACTTTGTGTCAGACACCAAACTATGTGTGGTCGGAACGCTAATGGGGTATACCGAATCATTACCCCTACGTACTCATGCGACGGGTCTACTCCTGACTTCTTACGTGGAACCTCATGGAGAGGTGTCTACCGCTACATTCGCCAGATGGACTCGCTGGCTATTGCATCTAGCGGGCGTCAAACCTTGTTTCGGAGCCCACTCGGTCAAGGGAGCGGCGGCCTCACAAGTCATTTTCGTCCGACGCTTCCCTAACCGACATTATACGATGCGCGGTTTGAGCGCAAGAGGGTACGTTTAGAACGCTCTATTTCGGCAAACATCTCATACTTCCTTCACATTGGTCAATTCTAAGCTTTAAAAATGCAAATATGAAGCCTCCTGTCATGTGGTAAAATTGAAGATTATACTAGCTTTAGTGTACTAATAATCTTAATTTTAGTAATGACAGGAGGCGAATACAGGGAGTGCAGAATTATTAGGCAAATGAGTATTTTGACCACATCATCCTCTTTATGCATGTTGTCTTACTCCAAGCTGTATAGGCTCGAAAGCCTACTACCAATTAAGCATATTAGGTGATGTGCATCTCTGTAATGAGAAGGGGTGTGGTCTAATGACATCAACACCCTATATCAGGTGTGCATAATTATTAGGCAACTTTCTTTCCTTTGGCAAAATGGGTCAAAAGAAGGACTTGACAGGCTCAGAAAAGTCAAAAATAGTGAGATATCTTGCAGAGGGATGCAGCACTCTTAAATTGCAAAGCTTCTGAAGCGTGATCATCGAACAATCAAGCGTTTCATTCAAAATAGTCAACAGGGTCGCAAGAAGCGTGTGGAAAAACCAAGGCGCAAAATAACTGCCTATGAACTGAGAAAAGTCGAGCGTGCAGCTGCCACGATGCCACTTGCCACCAGTTTGGCCATATTTCAGAGCTGCAACATCACTGGAGTGCCCAAAAGCACAAGGTGTGCAATACTCAGAGACATGGCCAAGGTAAGAAAGGTTGAAAGACGACCACCACTGAACAAGACACACAAGCTGAAACGTCAAGACTGGGCCAAGAAATATCTCAAGACTGATTTTTCTAAGGTTTTATGGACTGATGAAATGAATGTGAGTCTTGATGGGCCAGATGGATGGGCCCGTGGCTGGATTGGTAAAGGGCAGAGAGCTCCAGTCTGACTCAGATGCCAGCAAGGTGGAGGTGGAGTACTGGTTTGGGCTGGTATCATCAAAGATGAGCTTGTGGGCCTTTTCGGGTTGAGGATGGAGTCAAGCTCAACTCCCAGTCCTACTGCCAGTTCCTGGAAGACACCTTCTTCAAGCAGTGGTACAGGAAGAAGTCTGCATCCTTCAAGAAAAACATGATTTTCATGTAGGACAATGCTCCATCACACGCGTCCAAGTACTCCACAGCGTGGCTGGCAAGAAAGGGTATAAAAGAAGAAAATCTAATGACATGGCCTCCTTGTTCACCTGATCTGAACCCCATTGAGAACCTGTGGTCCATCATCAAATGTGAGATTTACAAGGAGGGAAAACAGTACACCTCTCTGAACAGTGTCTGGGAGGCTGTGGTTGCTGCTGCACGCAATGTTGATGGTGAACAGATCAAAACACTGACAGAATCCATGGATGGCAGGCTTTTGAGTGTCCTTGCAAAGAAAGGTGGCTATATTGGTCACTGATTTGTTTTTGTTTTGTTTTTGAATGTCAGAAATGTATATTTGTGAATGTTGAGATGTTATATTGGTTTCACTGGTAATAATAAATAATTGAAATGGGTATATATTTGTTTTTTGTTAAGTTGCCTAATAATTATGCACAGTAATAGTCACCTGCACACACAGATATCCCCTAACATAGCTATAACTAAAAACAAACTAAAAACTACTTCCAAAAATATTCAGCTTTGATATTAATGAGTTTTTTGGGTTCATTGAGAACATGGTTGTTGTTCAATAATAAAATTAATCCTCAAAAATACAACTTGCCTAATAATTCTGCACTCCCTGTATTTCCTACCCTATAGGATCCCTCCCATGTTTCTCGTGTTGAACAGAATACGTCCTTTATGTTCAGGAAGTCAGGTATGTTTTGGTTGCATGTTTGCTACTCGATCATGTATCTTGAGAGACTTGTATAGGTTGATTCATTTGTCTGGTACCTTGAGTTATGTTGTGCTTATAGATTCTTAAATGTCATTACTTCCGAATTATATATATTGATATGTTACTCATTCTAGTGTCCATTGATATGTCAGATTTTTAATGTTTATTGTATGCGGACAAGTTATCACGCCAGAGTCCTTTCACCTGTTTCCTTTTTCTTGCAGCGTGAACGTCTTCTCATCAGGACAAAAGCTCACCTTTCATACCGCTGCATCATGGAACTACTGGAGTTTGTTTATCCCAATATGTTGTTGAACTGTTGACGTAATATGATTGTGTTTATTGTTGTTATTTATTGTTTTGCTTCAAAGAAAGAGGAAGTGATGTCATAGACAGAGCCTTATATGGGCACCATAACTTTTTTCTGATTGGTTGTTATGTTTCTATGCTGCTGGAGTTTTCAGTAAAGAAAGATATGCAAATATTCGCCTCCTGCCATTACTAAAATTAAGATTATTAGTACACTAAAGCTAGTATAATCTTCAATTGTTTCCAAATAATACACAAAGATTGCTAATGGTGGTACAGTTGCTACAGTGTGCAACTGGTGTTTATTGTTTTCAATTTTCTACTCGTGATTTATTTAAAATGGAGGGAAATGATGTTTGTGCTAATTTATGGAATTTGATTACTGACAAGGAACCGTCTGCTATGTCTAAAGAACAACAGAAGCAGAGTGTTAGTGAATTTGTCTCTGGAATGTTACCAAATTAGATAAAATTAAGAGATTTTGATGCACCAGCAGTAGATTTTGCTGCTAAGGAAATTGTGAAATCCTTTAATTTGTTGCAAAGGAAAAACACATTAAAAACTAAGATGTGGCACAGACACACTTTTCTCTAAGGAAACTTCAGCGTACTGGCCCCTATTAAATGAGCACTATAGTGCCAGGAAAACAAACTAATTTTCCTTGCACTATAGGATTATTAGGCTGGTTAAAGTCCCTTCAGCCACTTACCTTAATCCAGCGTCGGGCTCCCTCGGTGCTGGTGACCTCTTCTCCCCCTGCCGGGTCAACTCCAAAAATGCATGCGCTGACAGAGCCATGCGCGCATTCAAACCACCCATAGGAAAGCATTACTCAATGCTTTCCTATGGATGTCAGTGTCTTCTCACTGTGATTTTCACAGTGAGGATCACGGAAGCTGCCTCTAATGGCTGTCAGGGTGACAGCCACTAGAGGCTGGATTAACCTTCAATGTAAACACAGCAATGCCTAGGAGGACCTGGCATTGAGCTGAAGTGATCTGGGTGCCTATAGTGGTCCTTGTGACAGAACCATCTGTCTGCTGGATTTTTGCCCGTTCGTCTGTTTGTCCCCGTTCGTATGAATGGCTGGTTTCTATAGCCCAGCCATTCGAATGACTCTTTTTCCCGAACAAAACCGCCGAACGAACGGCCACCCAAGTGAGGAGTGTGCTGCAGGTTAACGTTGTGGTTAACCGCAGACACTTCTCAATTAAACCGAACTCAGGGTGGTCGTCGTTCGTATGTCGACCACGAGGCAGCGGCCATTTTAAATCATGCGAACGCTCAGCGGTGTTTGGCTCTATTTCTATGGAACGGAAAACGGACACTTTTTCTGTCGAACACCGCTGAAACAAGGGAACGCCTGGCTGCCTCCACGAAAGCATGCGAACATCGGCCGTTCGGGAGATTGAGAACACACGAAAGACTTAACCCAGATAGCCCACCCATGGAGTCATTCGTGTACCGAAGGACTGTAAGAACTTTGACTCCATGGCGATTGAACTATGTGTGTGGGATCTGAGCGCTATTCGCCAATAATATGCACTCAGACCCAGGCTATCTGGGGACATGTAATACGAATGGGAAATGTTCAGTTTTCATGTAGTTATGTATTTTTGTGTCTTTTATTATTTCATGTTTAAGATGGCGACTGTCCTTGTCCTGGAGTTAATTGAGTTACTTGGTAATTAACTCCAGGACAGAGGGGAGGGAATCAGAATGCACTGTGGGTAAGATATGTGACTGTGTGTCAGAAATGTCCTTCTATCTGTCTGTACTTTAAGTCTTCCATTTGGTCCCCTTGGGGAGTGTCCACCAGGTGGGAGACCTGCATAAATACGGGCAGGTAGCCCACAGTAAACCCAGATCTTATTTGACCCTCAATGCGGAGCTTCTGTCTCGTTATTGGGGGGATTTCTTCTTCACGTTTAGAGACTGCTGGATGGAACGAAAGCCGCTTTGGGGATATTATTGTTCGACGGTTCCTAGCAGTTCGTATATTGCCGTTCGGGAGTTTGGAGCCGTTCGTGGATTTCGATCGGGAGATTGCCGCTTCCCCTGCATTTGGTTCGTGGGTTACAGAGTAAGCGAACAGAGACTGTACTGCAGCCGGGGAAGGTTTACTAAACGGCGGTTTGGCTTAAAGACACGGGAGGTGTCTTAACAATTGGTGGCAAGCGACGGGATGAATCCTACAGCATTGGAGGTCAGCTATAAGAGATGCAGTACGAGGAATTAAGGCGTGCTACACTTAAGGACATATTGGAACGCCGAGGAAGGTCAGCAAGCAATTTAAAGAAACGGGAGATTATTGCTTTGCTAATGGAGATGGATGCAGCAACGGGAATGGAAAGAGTCAACGTGCCCAGTACCTTGGATTTAACACCCGAGGAAATACAATTTAACCGGGCAGTACAAATAAGGCTGGCACATTTTGGCCCCAACCCCTCAGCTGACATCGTGGTTCGTGTGCAGGCAGCAGTTGCAACACAACAGGCAGCCCGGGAAAGAGGAGCTGCAGCAGCAGAGGTACCGTATGACAATAATGTGGTTGCTAGAAAAAAGGTACCTTTTGCTGCGTTTAAAAATTTTGTGGAAACAGAGGGAGAGATTGATGGATTTTTGGCAGACTTTGAGAGGCAGTGTGCGCTACATCAGGTACCTGCAGATGAATGGGTCACCATCCTCTCTGGGAAATTATCTGGCCGGGCTAGTGAAGCTTTTCGGGCCATCCCAGAGGAGGAGATCACCAGCTATCGGGCGGTGAAAGAGGCGCTCCTAGCCAGGTATGCAGTAACCCCAGAGGCGTACAGGCGGAGGTTTCGAGAAACCAACAAGCTGGTTGGGGACTCTTATGTGGAATGGGCCTGCAGAGTCCATCGTACCGCATCCCACTGGATGGCTGGATGCCAAGCGGTAACTGGGGAGGAGGTGTTACAAGTGTTCCTGCTGGAGCACTGTTTTGATAGACTACCTGCTGGGGTCCGGGAATGGGTCAGAGACAGAAAACCCTCTACCCTACCCGAGGCTGCCCGTCTGGCAGACGAATACACGGATGCCCGCAAGTTGGATGGTACAGCTGCTAAAGCCCCTGCCAGACTGGAGTATCGACCAGCAGTAACACCCGCTCCTGCAGTCTACCAACCCCCAGTACACCGTACCCCAGCTGCACCACCAGCTAACAATTATATGCAACCAGCCCGATTTAATGCCCGGGAGTACTCCCAACCCATCCGGTGCTATGGGTGCAAGCAGTTGGGGCACAAACGTCCTGAGTGCCCACTGAACAGTGCCAACCAGGCTCAGTCCTGGAGGAGACCAGTTAACGGAAACCAGCGCCCACCTCAGCCTGCTGCTCACTGCCTAGAGCAGGAGGAATTTGGGGGCATTCTGCACGAGGCAGACCCAGTGCAAGCAGCTCACCAGGATAATCGCCAGCAACATCGGCAAACTGTGAAGCTAAATGGCAGAGTGGTGAATGGGCTGAGAGACACAGGAGCCACGATGACACTGCTCCAAAAGAACTTGGTCTCAGAGCATCAACACACTGGAGACACTGTGGCAGTAAGGGTAGCAGGGGGTGCCGTGTTTCGCTTACCTGTTGCCCGAGTACATTTGGATTGGGGAGTGGGCGCTAGGCATGTGGATGTGGGGGTGATGAAGGACTTGCCCGCAGATGTTCTTTTGGGAAACGATTTGGCCCCTTTGGTTTCAGCCTATGCTCCGATGGGCCCTGCAGACGTGAACCCAGTGACCACCCGTGCCCAGACCCGTGCTGCCGGAACCAGCCCACTTGCTGACGAGACCCAGGTAAGATCTCCTTCCCCGACTGATACCCCAGATCAGGTCCCCTTAAGCTGGGATTCCCCAGAGGAGTTTGGGAGGGAAACCCGGGCGGATCCGACCCTCCAAAGATACAAGGACAGGGCAGAGGCTGGGGAGGAAGGAATAGATGGGGAACGGTATGAGTGGGTGGGGGACAGGTTATATAGGATCCCTAAACCTTCCCAGAAGAGTGTTGCCTCTCCGCCGAATCGCCAGTTAGTGGTACCTGCAAAGTACCGGCAGGAGATTCTGCGGATAGGGCATGATGTTCCTTTAGCTGGACATCTAGGGTCCCGCCGCACAGCCTATAGGATTTCACAGAACTTCTTTTGGCCAAACTTTAACCAGGCTGTGCGGATGTACTGCAGCACGTGTGACACATGTCAACGGGTAGGAAAGCGGGGGGACCACCCTAAGGCTAGGCTATTATCGATGCCTATTATAGGGGAGCCCTTTGCCCGCATAGCCGTTGACATTGTGGGTCCACTGGCCAGGGCTAGTCCATCCGGTAAGAAGTATGTTCTTACCGTGGTGGACTATGCCACCCGCTATCCAGAGGCAGTAGCGCTGTCTAACATAGAGGCAGAGACGGTTGCTGATGCCCTGGTTAGAATTTTTACTAGGGTCGGGTTCCCTAAGGAGATCCTCTCCGACCAGGGAACCCAATTCACCGCTGTGCTCACCCAGCAACTGTGGAAGGTGTGCGGCATTAAGCCGTTACTTAGCTCACCCTACCACCCACAGACTAACGGTCTCTGCGAGCGCTTTAACGGTACCCTCAAACAGATGCTGAGGACCTTTACAGACACTTGCAGAGACTGGGAGAGATTCCTGCCTCATCTATTATTTTCTTATAGAGAGGTGCCCCAGGAATCTACTGGGTTCTCCCCCTTTGAGCTGCTGTATGGGAGAAGGGTCCGCGGACCCCTAGATCTCATTAGAGGCCACTGGGAGGGGGAGACGGAGCAGGAAGGGACCCCCATAGTGCCATATGTTCTGGAACTCCGGGACCGCATGGAGAAACTGTCCCTGATGGTAAGGGAGAATCTCCAGGCGGCCCAGGGGAGACAGAAGAGATGGTACGATCAGGGTGCCCGACAGCGGGTCTTCCAGGTTGGGCAAAAGGTATTGGTGCTTAAACCTGTGAAGGCCAACAAGATGCAAGCATCTTGGCAGGGCCCGTACAAGGTAGTGGCGCAGATCTGCAACACTACTTACTTGATAGCCAGCTGTGCAGATGAGAGGATCCAGCGGTCCTTTCATGTGAACATGCTGAAAGAGTACCAGGAGAGACCTGAGAATATTGCAGCAGTGTGTGCCCCAGCTGCAGATGATTCTGAGAATTTACCCCTTCCAGATCTATTAGAAAGGGATTCCCAGACTGACCTTACTACCTTGGTACAGCTAGGGGACCGGTTGAACCCCACAGAAAGGGTACAGGCGCAGCAGTTGTTATGGGAGAAGCAGGCGACGTTCTCCCAGGAACCAGGTTATACCACCCTAGCTGTGCATAAGGTAGAGACCCCTGGACAGACCCCGTTACGACAGCCCCCCTACCGTATCCCTGAAGCAGTCCGTGAAGGAATGCGGAAGGAGATACAGGAGATGACCCAACTTGGGGTTATCGAGCACTCCGACAGCCCTTGGGCCTCGCCTGTAGTCCTGGTGCCAAAGAAAGATGGGACCACCCGGTTCTGTGTGGACTACAGGCGACTCAACGAGCGGACCACCACTGACGCCTACCCAATGCCCCGGGTAGACGAATTACTAGATCGTATTGCCAGGGGGCGATATCTGACCACCATAGACCTGTGTAAGGGCTACTGGCAGATCCCCCTGGCCGAGGATGCTATCCCCAAGTCGGCATTTGTCACCCCATTTGGCCTGTACCAATTTAAGGTCATGCCTTTTGGGATGAAAAATGCACCGGCTACTTTCCAACGGATGGTGGATAGACTCCTGGATGGCTTCCAAGAATTTGCCTGTGCATACTTGGACGACATTGCGATCTACAGTGGGTCCTGGGAGGAACACCTGGTACATGTAGGGGTAGTGCTGGATAAGATTAGGGCCGCTGGCCTGACGTTGAAGCCAGAAAAGTGTCATCTAGGTATGGCTGAAGTGCAGTACCTGGGTCACAGAGTGGGGTGTGGGAGCCAGAGACCGGAGCCAGCCAAGGTAGAGGCAGTGGCTAACTGGCCCACACCTACTACTAAGACCCAGGTATTGGCCTTCTTGGGGACGGCAGGGTACTACAGACGTTTTGTCCCTGACTACAGCGCTATCGCTAAGCCCCTGACAGACCTGACGAAGAAGAACTTGCCTAAGCAGGTCCTGTGGTCTCCGGCTTGTGAAGCTGCGTTCCAGGCACTGAAGCAGGCTCTTGTGAATGCCCCTGTCTTGGCTGCCCCAGTCCCTAACAAACGCTTTCTCGTCCATACAGATGCTTCCATGTATGGACTGGGGGCTGTGCTGAGCCAAGTCGGGGAAGATGGAGGAGAGCACCCTGTCGCATATCTCAGCAGAAAGTTGTTACCCAGAGAAGTGAGTTATGCGGCAGTGGAGAAGGAGTGTTTGGCTTTGGTCTGGGCATTGAAAAAGTTAAGCCCCTATTTGTATGGGCAAGAGTTTTCCCTTGTGACTGATCACAACCCACTCGTTTGGCTCAACCGGGTCTCAGGAGACAATGGGAGACTGCTGAGATGGAGCTTGGCACTACAGCCCTACAATTTTACCATCAGCTACAGACCTGGTAAGCTGAACGGAAACGCAGATGGGTTGTCACGACAAACAGACGTTTCCATCACCTCGTAGTCCGGTCATCCCCAAGTTGACCCGCCACAGGGTCAAGCCGGGTCTGCCGGAGTGTCCCACAAGGAGGGAGCCGTGTGACAGAACCATCTGTCTGCTGGATTTTTGCCCGTTCGTCTGTTTGTCCCCGTTCGTATGAATGGCTGGTTTCTATAGCCCAGCCATTCGAATGACTCTTTTTCCCGAACAAAACCGCCGAACGAACGGCCACCCAAGTGAGGAGTGTGCTGCAGGTTAACGAAGTGATCACCATTATAACATTGTGGTTAACCGCAGACACTTCTCAATTAAACCGAACTCAGGGTGGTCGTCGTTCGTATGTCGACCACGAGGCAGCGGCCATTTTAAATCATGCGAACGCTCAGCGGTGTTTGGCTCTATTTCTATGGAACGGAAAACGGACACTTTTTCTGTCGAACACCGCTGAAACAAGGGAACGCCTGGCTGCCTCCACGAAAGCATGCGAACATCGGCCGTTCGGGAGATTGAGAACACACCAAAGACTTAACCCAGATAGCCCACCCATGGAGTCATTCGTGTACCGAAGGACTGTAAGAACTTTGACTCCATGACGATTGAACTATGTGTGTGGGATCTGAGCGCTATTCGCCAATAATATGCACTCAGACCCAGGCTATCTGGGGACATGTAATACGAATGGGAAATGTTCAGTTTTCATGTAGTTATGTATTTTTGTGTCTTTTATTATTTCATGTTTAAGATGGCGACTGTCCTTGTCCTGGAGTTAATTGAGTTACTTGGTAATTAACTCCAGGACAGAGGGGAGGGAATCAGAATGCACTGTGGGTAAAATATGTGACTGTGTGTCAGAAATGTCCTTCTATCTGTCTGTACTTTAAGTCTTCCATTTGGTCCCCTAGGGGAGTGTCCACCAGGTGGGAGACCTGCATAAATACGGGCAGGTAGCCCACAGTAAACCCAGATCTTATTTGACCCTCAATGCGGAGCTTCTGTCTCGTTATTGGGGGGATTTCTTCTTCACGTTTAGAGACTGCTGGATGGAACGAAAGCCGCTTTGGGGATATTATTGTTCGACGGTTCCTAGCAGTTCGTATATTGCCGTTCGGGAGTTTGGAGCCGTTCGTGGATTTCGATCGGGAGATTGCCGCTTCCCCTGCATTTGGTTCGTGGGTTACGGAGTAAGCGAACAGAGACTGTACTGCAGCCGGGGAAGGTTTACTAAACGGCGGTTTGGCTTAAAGACACGGGAGGTGTCTTAACAGTCCTTTAACTATGTGTCTAATGAGGAAGGTAGAGGGAGATATGAGGTTACTAATAGAAATGGTAACAGTGCTTGGATTGGCTAAAAATCAGATCAGCCATTTTGAATTGGATTAACCTTCAATGTAAACACAGCAATGCTGTGGCCAAATCAGAACCTCTTCATAGAGATGCATTGGATCAATGCATCTCTATGAGGAAGAGTCCGCGTCTCCATGCAGAGCGTGGGGATGCTGAACTGCAGGGCTGCTTACTGTGCAGCCCTGAGCCAGGAATCCCCTCCAGTGGCCATCTAAGGAGTTGCCATTTGGAGGTGTCCCTAGTGGCAATGTAAACACTGCCTTTTCTCAGAAAAGGCAGTGTTTACATGAAAATGCCTGAAGGGAGCTATTGTACTTACCAGAACAATTACATTGAGCTGTAGTTGTTCTGGTAACTACAGTGTCCCTTTAACTTCAGCTCTTTTGAAGCACAGATGGTCTCTAAGAGAACTAGCAAAAACTATTGGGAGGTTAATAGCTTTAACACCAGGTTATGATGCTTCCCCCTTGCAGTGCAGACAGAGTCAGCTGTTTCTAGGAGACCAACTGAGACACGGTGGCCTGTGGGAGTCAAGGGTAGTATTTCCCAAGAGTGTCAGAAAAGAGCTAAACAATATATTGTAGTGGGGAAATTCCACTTCCTTGCCCCTTTTTGGATGGGCCTTTCAAGTTAACCCTGACCACAGATGCTTCTACCAAGGGATGGGGTGCGTTCTCTGCCCAAAGCGCGATAAGAGGAGTTTGGTCAGTTCAACAAAGGCTTCTTCACATAAATGTGCTAGAGTTGAGAGCAATAAGAAGGTGTGTGCTATTCTACCCACTAGAATATGCCTATGACCTGCAAACTTTCTTTGTCCCAGGGATGAGCATAACCACCACCACCAGAGACAACAAATAAACCTGGGGAGGGAGGGATGGGCGCTTTGCTAAGTGGTTATGCTCATCCCTAGGACAAAGAAAGTTTGCAGGTCACAGAGGCATATATATATATATATATATATATATATATATATATATATTTCTCTTTAAAGATTAAAACCGGTTTCCCAGGCAATATCAACAATCCAAGGACCCTCCTAAATAATTGTTCTGGTGGTTTCTTTCAGAAGTTCTTTGTTTATGAGTTATTTTTCACAGAGACTGTTTGTCTTTTCACCTTTATGATCAAGGATTGTTTTGTTACATTTTCGCATGTTATTATTAAATGTCAGTAGTCGTGAAATGTTTCTTATTTATTGTTACTTTATTATACTGTCCTTTCACTGTGTTTACCTTTACATAGGTGTAATTTCATGTTTGGTTGAGAAAATAAAACATTGTTACTCCCCTTATATTGGCAGTAGTGACTTTTTTTCATTTCTTATTATATATAGTACGTTGTGTGTTTTTTGTACATTGATTCCTATCCTACATTAGGGGGTTCTTTGTCTCTGGATGAGTTAACCATCTGCAGTATCTCGATTTTAAAATCTTAGGTGATCAGGGCTGCCACGAGCTGCACGACTGTGCTGATCACCCGATTGGCTAGAAATGCTGTTGCTGTGCAGGAGCACAGCACAAGCATTGTTTGGCATAGCAAAAATATTTCTCCGGGAGGCTTCCACAAACCCCCATGTGACCTAGGCATTCCAGTCTGGCTAACATGAATTCTGTGCAAAATTCGCATCTGTCGTAAGTGCACACAGCGTGCTTTTCCCTAGCCACCCTATCTTCCTTCATGCTCTTTACCCCTCCTATCTCCTTTCATTGCCTGTTACTTGGATTTGATTTTTAAAGAAAAAAATCCCCTCCCTCCCTTCCACTCACCTCTCTCTGAGTCAATGCTCAGAGCTGGTGAAATGAGTCTCTTTGTGACATCAGAAGAGGCATGGAGAGCAGCGTACAGGTACATTTTAAAGTTTTTTTGCATGGACCTATAATGTCCAATAGGGCATTTTAAGTTTTAAAATTGTTAGAGTAATCCTTCAATTCTATATATAAATACACTTAAACCATAGTTATTTTTAATCAATACCTATATATCTAATTCACAGTTATTATATTGATTGATATTGATTTCTCTAAAATGTAAACTGATATCCTGCGAGCCAAGCTCATGCTCGAAATACCAAAGACAGAATTCTGAACATTTCCTCCTGTCTAACAACATTAACCTGGACAATGAGAGTTATTTGAGTGTGCACTCTAAAAGGGATGTTACATTTGGGAGCTTTATGAAGGAAGGAGTTGAACTATATATATATATCTACGAATGAGTTTAGAGGTTAATTTCTTTTCTAATTCAATTTTCTAGAGGCCCACACACTGTGCCCACATGGTAACAAAATGTAGGTTATACCACTACTTGTTGACTGGATTGCTTGTGCTTAGCAGGGTTGGCAGCTTAGTGAATGAACCATTAGATGGTATTTTCAGGTTGAGGCGCCTCCCTTCTGTTATCAAGAATACCTCTTTTACATATTATCCCCTAGTACAGGCATAGGCAACCTTTGGCACTGCAGATGTTTTGGACTATACCTCTCATGATGCTTTGCCAGTATTATGGGTGTAAGAGCATTATGGGGGATGTAGTCCACAACAGCTGGAGTGCCGAAGGTTGCCTACCCCTGCTCTATTATATACATATAAATTATCTTTCATTCCAAGTAGCTCAGTACAGTCGAGACATCCAGGCACCAGAGGTAGGTACATGCCCCGTACTCCAATTCATAACCACTGTGTAACCACTGTGTCAGTGCAGTCTTCAATCAATGACTATTTTATTTGTGTGTAATACCTTGTATTGTATAAATATTCTGCCTGTTGTCTTTTGCCTAGAATGAGGTTAGGAGAGCTATTTATCATTCAATCCATTGGTTGGCAAATGATTGTAAGAAACTGCAGATCAGGCTTCTAGATAAGTATAACAGAGAGGAACCAGCCATCATGTTCTTGTTATATCTCAAGTCACTACAATTTGCTGTTTTATTGAATAGACCCCTTAGTGTTTGTTTCCCTTTTTCTCTTCAATACATAGTAGTATTTATAGTGTAGGTATGTAACTATTTATCTGAGCCTACTTACTAACTGACAGTTTACCATTAAATAGTCTATTGGCAAATAAAGTAGGAGTGAAGAAAATAAAACCATAATATAAGGTTTATATTAGAGGTTGATCGGAAAATGTGCTGATCTAAAATATATATTTTAAGAAAATCCACATATTAGAATTCCACAAATCAAATGGAAACGTAATAAGATCTGTATATAAATTTACAGGACATGCTTACATATACTTTTATTGCCTTTTCAAAAAAAAACATATTTGCATTTTATTTTTATTTTTTTTTAAACTTAGGAATGGGCATTTTCTGGTCACTGACCATGATTTTTGTTCTACCTGTGTGCTAATTGGCCCAAACTATTGAGAAGCCGATCATTTTGATTTCACGTACATTTCAATGAGTCCCGTTTTTTCCCTTCTGAGTCTGATAATCTTACCTGCTTTTCGAAACACACTACAGTATAAAAATCTGAACAGTCAAGCCCTAGAAGTTCTACATATGTTTTGACTTTTCTCAGTTTATTGTTTTATATAAAATCTATTTCTTTCAATTTCATTTCTGACCTTTTGATTATTTTCTGGAAACGTGTTAAAGTAGTAGTCAAAGTAAGCCATTTGAATATTGCAAGGCATTTTCTGAGATTTCTTTTCAAAGAGCAGTTGCGTTTAACAAGGGATTTGGAATTGTACAGATGGGGATATAAGAAAGCATGAAAATGGAAAATCAAGGAGTCATGCAGACGTATGGGAAATGCAAAGAACCCCCATATCAGCAATGAAAAAGTACTTAAGATGCATATAATTGAACTTTATTACATGCCTTTGGCTTGGAACACCTTAAATATATGTTACCGTCTGTGTTATTCTAGAAAACAAAAGTGTTATCCTTTTGATCCTCTGTCTGTAGCTAGGCAATGACACCAATGCTTAAAAACTTGTTTTGAAAGAATTCAACATATAGTCCACTCCTTGTAAGAGAAGTCACTTTGTTACATTGGTCATGTCAGTGGCAAAATTGAGTTAGACAAAGGTCTTACTGACTGAAATATTAAAAATATTAACAATATTTCACAGATGCAATAAAACATGCACGCATGGAATAGTGATGTCCCGAACGGTTCGCCAGCGAATAGTTCCTGGCGAACAACGCTTGTTCGCGTTCGCCACGGATGGCGAACATATGCGCTGTTCGGTCCGCCCCCTATTCGTCATCATTGAGTAAACTTTGACCCTGTACCTCACAGTCAGCAGACACATTCCAGCCAATCAGCAGCAGACCCTCCCTCCCAGACCCTCCCACCTCCTGGACAGCATCCATTTTACATTCATTGTGAAGCTGCATTCTTAGTGAGAGGAGGGACAGTGTAGCTGCTGCTGATTTGATAGGGAAATTGATAGCTAGGCTAGTGTATTCAGTGTCCACTACAGTCCTGAAGGACTCATCTGATCTCTGCTGTAAGGACAGCACCCCAAAAAGCCCTTTTTAGGGCTAGAACATCAGTCTGCTTTTTTTTCTGTGTAATGTAATTGCAGTTGCCTGCCTGCCAGCCTGTGTGTCAGGCTCACAGCATATACTGTGCCCACTTGCCCAGTGCCACCACTCACTCACTGGTGTCACAATAGCTTGCATTTAAAAAAAACAAAACTTTTTGGACTGTAATATAATAGCAGTCAGTTTCCTTCACTAGTGTGCGTTTCAGGGCCTGCCCAGTGCCACCACTCACTCACTGGTGTCCAATAGCTTGCATTTAAAAAAAACAAAAACTTTTTGGACTGTAATATAATAGCAGTCAGTTTCCTTCACGAGTGTGCGTTTCAGGGCCTGCCCAGTGCCACCACTCACTCACTGGTGTCCCAATAGCTTGCATTTAAAAAAAACAAAACTTTTTGGACTGTAATATAATAGCAGTCCGTTTCCTTCACTAGTGTGCGTTTCAGGGCCTGCCCAGTGCCACCACTCACTCACTGGTGTCCCAATAGCTTGCATTTAAAAAAACTAAACTTTTTGGACTGTAATATAATCGCTTCACTTGGTATGTCAGAGGAGTTAATTATACATCAGTTGGAAGAAATGAGTGATGTGCAACCATTATTGCCAGAGGATGTAGATAACAGGGATATGTCTCAGTCAGGCAGCATTACACACATGGACGTACGGTGTGATGATGATGATGTTGTACCAACTTCTGCTTCCTTTGCTGAGTTGTCAGATACAAGTGAAACGGTTGATGATGACGATGCGTCCATGGATGTCACGTGGGTGCCCGCTAGAAGAGAAGAAGAACAGGGGGAAAGTTCAGATGGGGAGACAGAGAGGAGGAGGAGGAGACGAGTTGGAAGCAGGGGAGGTCGTCGCAAGGAGCTAGTGGCACAGTCAGACAGCATGCATCGGCACCCGGGGTCAGCCAGACAGCACGCCAATCAACGCATGCTGTGTCCACCACCAGAATGCCGTCATTGCAGAGCTCAGAAGTGTGGCATTTTTTTTGTGTGTCTGCCTCTGACAACAGCGATGCCATTTGCAACCTGTGCCAAAAGAAAGTGAGTCGTGGGAAGTCCAACACCCACCTAGGTACAACTGCTTTGCGAAGGCACATGATCGCACATCACAAACGCCTATGGGATCAACACATGAGTACAAGCAGCACACAAACTCAAAGCCGCCATCCTCCTCCTGGTCCAGCATCTTCAGCCACGTTAACCACTGCTGTCCTCCTTGCCCCCTCTCAACCATCCGCCCCTCCGTCTCTTGCCTTGAGCAGTTCCTGCTCATCTGCCCACAGTCAGGTGTCTGTCAAGGACATGTTTGAGCGTAAGAAGCCAATGTCACAAAGTCACCCCCTTGCCCGGCGTCTGACAGCTGGCTTGACTGAACTCTTAGCCCGCCAGCTTTTACCATACAAGCTGGTGGAGTCTGAGGCATTCAAAAAATTTGTAGCTATTGGGACACCGCAGTGGAAGGTACCCGGACGAAATTTCTTTGCACAAAAGGCAATCCCCAACCTGTACTCGATTGTGCAAAAGGAAGTAATGGCATGTCTGGCACACAGTGTTGGGGCAAGGGTCCATCTGACCACTGATACCTGGTCTGCAAAGCATGGTCAGGGCAGGTATATCACCTACACTGCGCATTGGGCAAACCTGCTGGCGGCTGCCAAGCATGGAATGCGTGGCTCTGCAGAGGAGTTGGTGACACCGCCACGACTTGCAGGCAGGCCTGCTGCCACCTCCTCTAGTCCTCCTACTCCATCCTCTTCCATAACCTCCTCGGCTGAGTCCTCTTCTGCTGCTGCGTCTTGCTCCACATCAACGGCACCCCCCCAGCTCCCCAGGTACTATTCCACATCCCGGATACGGCAGTGTCACGCCGTCTTGGGGTTGACTTGCCTGAAAGCACAGGTCATCAGTGGCTGCACTCCGCACCAACTGGAGATCGGCAAAGTGGTTTGTGACAACGGAAGAAATTTGTTGGCGGCATTGCATTTGGGCAAGTTGACACATGTGCCGTGCATGGCACATGTGTGTAATCTGATCGTACAACGCTTTGTGCATAAGTACCCAGGCTTACAGGACGTCCTGAAGCAGGCCAGGAAGGTGTGTGGCACTTTTCAGATATCCAGCGGCGAAAAAACATGCCAGTGAGGCGCTTGATTTGCGACAGCCCGACACGTTGGAATTCAACACTCCTAATGTTCGACCGCCTGCTCCAACAAGAAAAAGCCGTTAACAAGTATTTGTATGACCGGGGTGCTAGGACAGCCTCTGTGGAACTGGGAGTTTTTTTGCCACGTTACTGGACGCTCATGCGCAATGCCTGTAGGCTCACCTGTCGTGGTTTCCTGTTCCTGGTTTCCTGAGAGTGCTTTATCATTGTGAATCTGATTTCCTGGTATCCTGATCTTGGCTTTTCCCTGGTTATTCTGAATTCTGGTTTCCCTGACTTGGCTTGTGTAAATGGTATTGTGTATTTTCTGGCTTCCTTGACCTCGGCTTTCCCTTTGACCATTCTTTGTCTCTAGCGTATTAGTCCGGCCATTCTAAGGTCCGATTTACGCTCTGTCCTTTTATTTTCCTTTTCTTGCCTATGTATATGTTTACATAGTTTCTGC
The DNA here is from genome assembly GCA_933207985.1 of Pelobates cultripes. Taxonomy (NCBI): domain Eukaryota; kingdom Metazoa; phylum Chordata; class Amphibia; order Anura; family Pelobatidae; genus Pelobates; species Pelobates cultripes. The sequence goes on along the minus strand of OW240914.1, from coordinate 120,413,786 downwards.
GTGCTGGACCACACTAGTAGTCGTGACATTGGGATTAAACTGATAAGAAAAGTACTACTTAACACACCACTCCTATCTGGTGGCACATTAGATTGCACGCGCAGTGCCCCAAATTTGAAGAAGGAGGACCAACCAAGCATCTTTTTCCATCTCCCGGTTCCTAAAATCTATGCCATATACACGTCCCCTGATAGGGGACGTAACAGGGATTAAACTGATAGGAATAGTACTACTTAGCACACCTTATAATAACGCAGAGAGAGGCAATGCAGAGAGAGGAGTCTGAAGAAGAGGAGTCAGAGGAGGAAGGTGGCTTTGAGGAGGTGGAAGACCAAACACAGCAGGCGTCCCAGGGGGCTTGTTGTCACCTTTTGGGGACCCTTGGTGTTGTACGTGGCTGGGTGGAGGAAGAGACCTTCAATGACATCAGTGAGGACAAGGAACGGGACATGGCTAGCTTGGTATCCAACCTTGTGCAAATGGGGAGTTTGCGGTTGTGCAAATGGACTGTTTGCGGTTGTTTGCGGTGCGTTAAACGGGGAGTTTGGTCTGTCACTGTGAAGCGGGCGTAACCCTTACACTACCTGATCAATACAACATCATACCTGATGTTTTAAAGCACGTTATTCCAAACAATTTAGGAATGTTAGGTGATTTATGCCCTTTATGGATTAAAACCAGACTCTGCATCAACTATGTAATTTTCCATGGGAGTTTTGCCATGGATCCCTCTCCGGCATGCCACAGTCCAGGTGTTAGTCCCCTTGAAACAACCTTTCCATCACTATTGTGGCCAGAAAGAGTCCCTGTGGGTTTTAAAATTCGCCTGCCTATTGAAGTCTATGGCGGTTCGCCCGGTTCGCCCGTTCGCGAACATTTGCGGAAGTTCGCCATTCGCGAACTGAAAATTTTATGTTCGCGACATCACTAGCATGGAACACTTTATGTTTTCAGGAATTAACACACATTTTCATCCTTGTTACTCTATACTCAGCATATAGGTGCTGTCTACTTTTGTGACCTACTCTTCAATATATTCCTATAAGTTGTCAAGTAGCTTAACGGTTGCTTTGCCATAGGATTCTGATACCTACCCTGAATGCTTTGAGCTTCTTTCACCTGTGCATCTCAAAACTATCACCATACATGCCTATCTGCCTAGCCTAACTAATAAAACATAAAACATTATGTGAGAACTTGAAAAGGTGTTTTATGCCACAGGAAATTTGCTGCATCAATTAAATGAATTAATTCCACTGCACTGACTGCACTCCCAATCCTGCTCTATTTTGTGTCAAAAAGGAACGGTAAATGAGAAAACACTATCAATACAGGAAGATAATGTAGGAGGTTCACAGCCTGCTCTCTTTCAGATCCCTGTTACATCTAACTGCTAGATTAATTTTGTTCCGAACTGCAATTTGTCTGAAATAGGGCTGATATGGTGATTACTGGAGTTCCTGAACTCCAAGCTGAAATATAGCCAAACCGCAAGCTAAACAAAATACAAAGATAGCCGCATTTTCCCACTATTGGTTACATTATCTCTCTTGACCTGTGAATCAATGAATATGTACATCAAATTAATATTATGTATATAATTTGCAATATTCTGGCCAATTTTCACTTATTTTGGTTTATTTGATTAATTTCCTGTATCAGGTTTTCATTACCAAAATATGTCGAGTCAAACCAACATATGGCCAAAATGCAAAATATCATACTTAACGTAATTTTCTTTTCCTGGCTATTATTCATGGCAAGCTCCACCATAGGGAGGGAAAATCCCCAAAAAACAAAACACTCTACACCAGAGGATGTTGAATTAATTTAATTTAGTTAGACTCCACAGAGGACAGAACATCTCTACTAAAGGCCGTAGAGGATGAAGCCAAATCCAGTTTGTAGTGCTTGATGAAAGTGAGAGGTGAAGACCACATAGCTGCCTTACAGATGTCGTCAGATGGAACCTCTGCCCAGTTAGCCCATGATGTTGCCAAAGCCCTTGTAGAGTGAGACTTGATCTTACTAGGAGGAGTAAGGTTTTTCAAATGATAATCCTTGGTTATAGTATTGGAGATCAAACACCTCAAAGTGGAAGTAGAGGCTGCTTCCCCTCTTCTGGGTCCTGTTGGAAGAACAAACAGATGTTGAGACTTTTGAAAATGTTGAGATACTTCAATGTACTTGAGTAGGCACTGTCTGACGTCCAATTAATGAAGTTTCACTTCCAATGGAGAAGAAGAAGATGGATGAAAAGATGGAATAACAATTTCCTGGAGAAATTTGAGACCACTTTTGGCAGAAACTCTTGTTTAGATCTCAAGACCACCCTGTCGTGGAACACATGCAAATGGTTCTCATCACAAGAGAGTGCATGAATTTCTGACAGGCGTTTTGCCGTAGTTATAGCCACCAGAAACAAGGTCTTATAGGTTAGTAAGACAATACCCAGCTCATCTAATGGAGCAAAGGGGTTTTCTGACAAAACCTCCAGTACCATCGGCAAATTCCAAGGGGGAGAATAATTCCTGATCGGAGGTCTTATACGGATGGTTGCTTTAAAAAATCTGGCAATTAGAGGATCAGATGTCCACGACCTGTTGCAGAAGGCGGATAAAGCCAATGATTGGACTCTCAGAGTACTTAGACTCAGCCCTTTCTCCAGACCTGCATGAAGAAAATTTTAAATGTTGATGTTAGAGGGCTGAAGAAAATCAACATTATTATCTTGAGACCAGGAACGAAAAAACTCCCAGATCTTATGGTAGCAAGTTGAAGTTGAGCCTTTTCTGGATTTAAGGAGAGTATTAACAACAGACTCTGAGATACCTTGAGCTAGTAGTCTCTCCTTTTTAAGAGCCATGCCCCCAATTTCAGCTGGCTGAGGTTGGGATGAACAGCCGGTCCCTGAGTCAATAGATCTGATCTGTGAGAAAGAAGCCAAGGAGGCTCCAAGCTCATCTTGTTGAGGAGAGGAAACCAAGGCCTGCGAGGTCAAATTGGGATGATGGCAATCACCTTGAGACCTTCTTTCCATATCTTTCTCAGCAGTCTGTAAATTATTGGTAAGGGAGGGAACGCTTACCCCAGATAAAATTTCCACGTAAGAGACAGGGCATTTTGACCTGAGTATTCTTGTATGAGGCCATCACATCGATCTGAGGTACTTCCCACCATAGGGTAATTAACTGAAAACATTCTGGGTGCAACTTCCATTCTCCTTGGAGAATCCTTGTTCTGCTGAGATAGTCTATCAATACATTTTCTGGCCCCGGCAGTTAAACTGCTTTCAAGCCTTGTAAATGGAGTTGCGCAAACTTCATTATAGGAGTCAGCTCCATCAGAATTGAATTGCTTCGGGTGCCTCCCTGGTGATTTATATAAGAAGCAACCGCTCTGTTGTCTGTCTGTACTTTCACCCAAGCATTCCTCAAGAAAGGATGGAAACCCTTTAGTGCCCTCAGTTCTTTCAAATTCGAATGAAGCTTTGTCTCCTTCCATGACCATGTACCTTGTTCAAGTTGTTCAAGTGTGCACCACATCCCAGAAGGCTGGCATCTGTTGTTATAATTATCCAAGCCGGTTCTTCCAGGGGGAAACCTCGAAATAGGTTTTCTTTTTTGTCCACCAATACAGATCTGTTGAGATACTCGGGAGAAGATGAATCCTCTGATCCCAATTGCCTGTCTTTGCCTTGAATGAGAAACTGCCTCTGAATAGGTGGCATCCTCCACTGGGCCCATTTTACTAGGCCTATCGTGGAAGTAAGAGATCCCAATAGGCTCATGAATTCTCTTGCTGAAATGTAGGATTTCTGATGCAGGCCTCCGATTTTCTTCACAATTCGTTCTTTTCTCTCTGTAGACAGGGATACCAGGCCATTTACTAAGTCTATATTTGCTCCCAGGAAAATCATCCCCTGGGAAGGCACCAACGAACTCTTTTTGGGATTTATCAACCAACCATGTTCTTGAAGGTATTTTATAGTAATTCTTGTGTGGTGATTGACTTTTTGACTGGACGGGCCTATGATCAGAAAATCATCCAGATTGTGATAAAACTCGATGTTCTTTGTCCTTATAAAGGCCACAAGGGAAATGAGAATCTTTGAGAACGTTCTCAGAGCCAAACTTAAGCCGAAGGGAAGTCCCTTGAACTGGTAATGATTCCCTGAAATCCAGAACCTCAGGAACTGGCGATGACTGTCGTGAATAGGTATTTGATAGTAGGCGTCCTTGAGCTCGATAGATGTCATCCAGTCTCCAGGCTTTATATTTGGAAGGATTGTATTAATAGACTCCATCTTGAACATTCTTGTTTTCAATTTTGTATTCAAGTCTTTTAGATCCAGAATTAGACGCCATTTTCCCTGGGGCTTTGGAGCCAGAAATATAGTAGAATAGTGGCCGCTGTAACGCTCTATGTAAGGAACTTTTTCTATAACCTGGTTCTGCAGCAGTTGGAATGTTGTTCATTGCGACTTCTTTTCTTCCTTTTACAACTCTTGAACAAATGAAGGTATTTTGAGAAGGGAATTTGTTGAATTCTATCTTGTATCCTTGCATAAGGATAGAAAGAACCCAAGTATATTGAATACTTTTGGCCAAACCGGATAAAAGAAGCGAAGTCTGCCTCCTATAACATCTGGCTGGACCGGCAAACGTTCAGAAGTTTTTACTTGCCAGTCTAGATCCTCTTCCCCTAACAGGTCTTGATGTATTATTTATTTATTTATTATTGCTATTTATAAAGCGCACACAGATTCCGCAGCACTGTACAATTAGTTGAGAAACGTACAATATACACAAACAAATACAAGAGGTAAGATAGCTTCTGTCTGATAGCTTCTCCAGTTAGAATTTCTGGAATCTTCTCTCCCGGGTCTATATGCTCTGCTATCTCGAAAGGATCGGTCTCTAAATTTTTTATCCTTCCAGTAAGATGCACTAAATCTTCTTTTCCTTTGTGGAAGAACGGCCTTTTTCCCATCGGCTGCTTTATGAATTGCATCTTCTAGGATCTTACCAAAAGGCAGGTCACCTTGAAATGGGAGAGCACATAGAGAAGCTTCAGAGGTGTAATCTGCTCCCCATGAGTGTAGCGATAATGCTCTTCTAGAGGCTACAGACAGCACCATCTTGGTAACATCCAGGGAAGCTTCAGAGCAGAATTCTGTGGCTAGCTTTAAATCTTTAAGGCCCTCCATCCGGTGTTCTCTACGGATTCCTCTAGTAATATCCTCTTCTAGATTTTCAATCCAGATTTTAAGAGCTATGAATAAAGTGGTTAGGGCAATAGCTGGATGTAATGCTGATCCCATGGAGTCTATGGGAAAAATAGTTCTTTTTGCCATATGGATGACTGCAGCGTCAATATTAGGAATAGAAATCCATGATTTGCAGTCCTCATGCGCATAAGGATATAATCTGGGAGTCTTATTCTTTAAAGTAGCTTTCCTCTATGGTCTATTCCATTTTTCATGGATGACCTCCTTAATAGCAGAGTGAACCGGAAACGTGGGTCTGTTTCCATACTTTCTTTTACCCTGGCTTCTCCAAATTCTCTGCCATCAGATCAGGGGGGTTATTGATGCCACAAGGGGGGGGATTTTTAAGGCAACAGCCGACCCCACATCATATGATTAATAGAAAAAAAAACTAATTATTTCACGAAGCAGTACAGATGCTAATCTGTACCAAACTCAGTTAATCCTGCCTGTTCAGGCTGTTTACTGAGTTCTTCAGATGAAGAGAGGCTGAACTTCATCTGGAAGCCCATGGTACACATGGGAAGGTGGCCCCCCAAAAAATTTCCTGCTTGTCCTGAAAGGACAGGAAAAAAGACTGTGGGATGGAAGGAGGAGGGACCTTTTATACCCCAGCCTTTTTTCTGTCCTGTTCCTGATTGGGGCAGAGCTACCCATAAGTGATGCTGCCATGATTAGCCAGGAAACTTGTTTTGAAAAAAATGGTTTAGCTAAAACAAATTTTCTCTCTGTGCTCAAGTCTTCTAACTGAATCTAACTCCATCCACACTCATGGCACTCATAAAGCTTAAAGGACCACTATAGACACCCAGACCACTTCAGCTCAATGAAGTGGTCTGGGTGCCAGGTCCATCTAGGGTTAACCCTGCCTGCTGTAAACATAGCAGTTTCAGAGAAACTGCTATGTTTACATATGGGTTAATCCAGCCTCTAGTGGCTGTCTCATTGAGTGAGAAGTGAGAAGATGCCAGTGTCCATAAGAAAGCATTGAGAATGCTTTCCTATGGACTGACTGAATGCGCGAGCGGCTCTTGCCGTACATGCACATTCGGTCGAAGAGGGAGGGGAGTCCCCAGCGCAGAGGGGGCCCGGCACTGGAGAGAGGTTAGCGTTTAACCCCTTCCTCCCCCTAGAGCCCGGAGGGAGTGGGACCCTGAGGGTGGGGGGACCTAAAGACTATATAGTGACAGAAAAACTATAGTGCTCCTTTAAGCAAACTTCTCAAATAACCCAGCTATTTCCTAGAAGGATATGATATTATACACTACTCAAAAAAATAAAGGGAACACAAAAATAACACATCCTAGATCTGAATGAATTAAATATTCTTCTGAAATACTTAGTTCTTTACATAGTTGAATGTGCTGACAACAAAATCACACAAAAATTAAAAAATGGAAATCAAATTTTTCAACCTATGGAGGTCTGGATTTGGAGTCACACTCAAAATTAAAGTGGAAAAACACACTACAGGCTGATCCAACTTTGATGTAATGTCCTTAAAACAAGTCAAAATGAGGCTCAGTAGTGTGTGTGGCCTCCACGTGCCGGTATGACCTCCCTACAATGCCTGTGCATGCTCCTGATGCGGTGGCTCATGGTCTCCTGAGGGATCTCCTCACAGACCTGGACTAAAGCATCTGCCAACTCCTGGACAGTCTGTGGTGCAACGTGACGTTGGTGGATGGAGCTAGACATGATGTCTCAGATGTGCTCAATTGGATTCAGGTCTGGGGAAGGGGCGGGCCAGTGCATAGCATCAATGCCTTCGTCTTGCAGGAACTGTTGACACACTCCAGCCACATGAGGTCTAGCATTGTATTGCATTAGGAGGAACCCAGGGCCAACAGCACCATCATATGGTCTCACAAGGGGTCTGAGGTTCTCATCTCAGTACCTAATGGCAGTCACGCTACCTCTGGTGAGCACATGGAGGGCTGTGCGACCCCCCAAAGAAATGCCACCCTACACCATTACTGACCCACTGCCAAACCGGTCATGCTGGAGGATGTTGCATGCAGCAGAACGTTCTCCACGGCGTCTCCAGACTCTGTCACGTCTGTCACATGTGCTCAGTGTGAACCTGCTTTCATCTGTGGCAAATTTGCCAATCTTGTTGTTCTCTGGCAAATGCCAAACGTCCTGCACTGTGTTGGGCTGTAAGCACAACCCCCACCTGTGGACGTCGGGCCCTCATACCACCCTCATGGAGTCTGTTTCTGACCGTTTGAGCAGACACATGCACATTTGTGGCCTGCTGGAGGTCATTTTGCAGGGCTCTATCATAGTTACATAGTTACATAGTTACATAGCTGAAAAGAGACTTGCGTCCATCAAGTTCAGCCTTCCTCAGAAATGTTGTTGCTGTTGATCCAAAAGAAGGCAAAAAACCTGGTCTGAAGCACTTCCAATTTTGCCACAAACTAGGAAAAAATTCCTTCTTGACCCCAAAATAGCAGTCAGATGTCTCCTTGGATCAATCAGCTATTACCCCACTAATTAGAAATTATATCAATGTATGTTATGTTTTTGTAAGTATTTATCCAATTTCAGTTTAAACATCTGTATGGACTCTGACAAAACCACCTCTTCAGGCAGAGAATTCCATATCCTTATTGTTCTTACTGTAAAAAAACCTTTTCTTTGCCTTAGATGAAATCTCCTTTCTTCCAGCCTAAATGTGTGACCTGTGTCCTATGTATAACCCTGTTTATGAATAGATTTCCAGATAAAGGTTTGTACTGGCCCCGAATATATTTGTATAAAGTTATCATATCCCCTCTCAGGGCCGTTTTTCCAAACGAAACAGATTTAATTTTTGTAACCTTTCTTCATAACTAAAATGCTCCATTCCTTTTATCAATTTTGTAGCTCGTCTCTGGACCCTCTCCAGTGCCATGATGTCCTTCTTTAGAACAGGCGCCCAAAATTGCACAGCATATTCAAGGTGTGGTCTTACCAGCGATTTATACAGAGGCAAAATTATATTTTCATCCCGAGAATTTATGCCCCTATTTATACATGACAAAATCTTACTGGCCTTAGCAACTGCAGATTGACATTGCATATTGCTGCCTAATTTTTGTCTATAACAATGCCCAAATCCTTCTCGTGTGTGGTTATCCCTAATTCACTACCATTTAGTGTGTAAGTTGCTTGTGCATTCTTAACCCCGAAGTGCATAACTTTGCATTTCTCTATGTTAAATTTCATCTGCCATTTTAGTGCCCAGTCCCCCACCACTATCAGTGCTCCTCCTGTTCCTCCTTGCACAATAGTGGAGGTAGCGGTCCTGCTGCTGGGTTGTTGTCCTCCTACGGCCTCCTCCACATCTCCTGATGTACTGGCCTGTCTCCTGGTAGCGCCTCCATGCTCTGGACACTACGCTGACAGACACAGCAAACCTTCTTGCCACAGCTCATATTGATGTGCGATCCTGGATGAGCTGCACTACCTGAGCCACTTGTGTGGGTTGTAGACTCCATCTCATGCTACCACTAGAGTGAAATCACTGCCAGCATTTAAAAGTGACCAAAACATCATCCAGGAAGCATAGGAACTGAGAAGTGGTCTGTGGTCACCACCTGCAGAACCACTCCTTTATTGGGGGTGTCTTGCTAATTGCCTATAATTTCCACCAGTCTATCCCATTTGCACAACAGCATGTGAAATTGATTGTCACTCAGTGTTGCTTCCTAAGTGGACAGTTTGATTTCACAGAAGGGTGACTGACTTGGAGTTACATTGTGTTGATCAAGTGTTCTCTTTATTTTTTTGAGCAGTGTATAATATAATATGCCCATGACACATTAGCTGTAGGCAAAAAAAAAAAACAAGAAAAGAAAATCGTCAGTGCCCTTCAGTTACAAATCTGGACTGTATAAAGCTTTTAGAACAAGCATGTCAAACTTGCAGCCCGCAGGACCATCTTTGTGGCCCGGCGAGCCGCGAGTGCATTCTCAGTGTTATAGCAGAGTAGGCACCTGCTTTCCCCATATTGCAGGTGCCTACTCTGCTAACATTTACGCGGCTGGGGAGGAGGGTCGCGAGGGAGCTCAGTGTTCCAGCAATATGACGTTCCAGTAATATGACGTCATATTCCGGCACCCGGCATCACTAAACCGCGCGTGGGAGCAGTGAGGAGCAGATAGAAGGACCCCAGCGAGATGCCCCCATCGGCTCCATAAGGTAGGGAGCAATAAACAAAAGTATGTGTGTGAGTGTGTGAGTGTGTGTGTGTCTGTCAGCAAGTATGTGTGTATCTGTCAGTGTGTATGTCTGTCTGTCAGTCAGTGAGTGTGTGTCTGTCAGTGTGTGTGTCTGCCTGTCAGTGTGTGTTTGTGTGTCTGTCAGCAAGTATGTGTGTGTCTGTGTCAGTGTGCGTCACCTGTTTATGTGGTCCGTGCCACACTGAGTTTGACATGCTTGCTTTAGAATGTCCAAGTCAGATTTCTATCATTAAAAGAAACAACACCCTTTTTAATGTCAGTCATTAGACACGTAAGGCTTATGTTTGAATAACCTCTGTATTTGGCATTGATGCACTGATGCACTTTTTTGTTTTTTTACTAAGAGTTAAAATATATGATGGACAAGGTAAACATATTAAATGGTTGAATATCTCAAGACATCATAACAATGGTCCCTTTAATAACTTAACCAGAATTTTACTGTACTGCCTGGTTACCAATAAACACGAAAAAAATGACAAAATGACAGGCCGAAGTCTTTTACCTGACACAACACCACTATACATCTTGCTTTTACATTTTGACTACCAAGTGTTGCTGGAGCTCACTCATCATGTTCTTTCCTCAGTGTGTCGAGCTCATTGAGTTATAGCATATTACAATCAGAGGCTTAAGTCTGGGACACAATTAATTGAAACACTGCAAATCCTCTGAGAAATCAAGCTGAGGAAATGCAGTATAATTATACCATCTGCCTGTGGTCTTTGCAGTTTTTGCAAATGGATGTCATGCTCTGATTCCTGATGGATATTATTAGGAGTGGACTGGTATGATGAGCACAACTTGTACGCTGACAGTTTGGCTGCAGTTTTGACAACGTATGTATGTGTGTATGTGTTATGGGTTGTGTCGGGATGATGCAGTGTCTTCTACCTCTGGCATATCAAGGAAATGTATTATTTGAGTATAAATGAGGCATGCAATTTCACTGGCATCATTTTGTTTAATTAATATAAAGGACATGACATGTTTCTTATTTCTCTAGGAGCATAAAATCGCTCCGACAGCTAAATGGCAGCTTGAACTATGAAAAGTTTATTTACAATGGGCCAAGATAACTCAGTAACAAAACTGAGATAAATATTCATCTCAGTCAAAATTCAGTCTGCAGTGCTTTGAAGTTTTATGGAGAATCTCCAGTGATCATCCACAGACCTCAGATTTGTCATCTCATGCATGCGTGAGAGTACAACAGTGATATAGGCTCCTAAAGGATTAAATACAAACAGCAGAAAATGGACTTCAGTAGAAAGATCCCTGTGCTCCTGATGGAGAGTTTCACTTTAGTTTTTTCAGTGGATCTTAATCACTAAGTAGGCAATACATCTTTGAGGGTCTTTGCAAAATAGGAAAGATGCAGTGCATATCAGGCAGATTAATTAGTACATCATTAGAGCATAGTTAAAGGGACACTATAGTCACCAGAATAACTTCAGCTTAATGTAGTTTTTCTGGTGTCTATAGCCTATCCCTGCAGGCATTTTAAAGCAAACACTGCCTTTTCAGAGAAAATGCTCTATTTACATTACTGCCTAGGGGGACCTCCAGTGGAAGTCACTCAGATGCTTTGCATGGAGGTGCTGGACTTTCCTCATAGAGATGCACTGCTTTTAATCAATAGAAATCATTGGATTGGCTAAAATTGTCAGGTTTGATGATCTCATCCAAGAGAGCAGAGCATGGACATGGTTAGCCACAAAGAGACCCACATAGCGCTGGAAAAAGTTTAGTAAATCAACTTTTTAACTGGACGTAACAGTAGGTGGGGATAGATTGGGCCTAAATAGCTATTTAGACATGTAATCTCAGAAATACACATTTGTATTCCTGACACTATGGTGTTCCTTTATGATGTGGATCTGGGATAGTCCCGCTATCCCCTCTGTTGCCAACTTTGTATTTTTTGTATTTTGTAGTTGAGTCATTATATTTAAATACACATTCTTGTTTTTTTTATTTTTTTTATTTGACTGATCCTTCTACTAAAGGGACCACTCACATCCATCTTTAATGCTGGGCAAAAGGGACAGCTAAGATATTCATAGGGGGTCCAAAGCAGCTGCTCCTTGAGCCCCTTCAACACTTAGGGCCACCTGATGGCAATGTTTCTTCAGGGACCCAGTCAGTGCTGCAGCTATTTAACTGTGTTACTGTGATATCAGCCAGTGTTGTGGGAGGAAGTGACAGATGGGCATTTCCTCCCAGCTAACACCAAGCAACACACGGGAGGACAAGGAGAGGAGGGGGCAAAGTGGGACAGCTGAGAGCTCTGACTCCCAACAGCCTCAGAAGGTAACTGGAGCCCAGTGAAGTAATTCTCTTGCACCCAAAAGGTAGGAAACAAGGGGGTGGCTAAAACATTTACATTTTGCTTATGTCTCTGAGTATATCTGTGTGTTGCATGTGAAAGTGTGTGTCTATATGTGTATCTGTGTGCTTGTATGTTTATCTGTGTCTGTATGTGTTTGTTTGTTTGTTTGTCTGTATGTGTAGCTGTTTGTCTGTATGTGTGTCTGTATGTGTATCTGTTTGCATGTTATATGCATGTGTGTCTTTATGCATTTATCTGTATGGCTGTGTAACTGCATTTGTGTCAATGTATGTCCCTGTGTGTTTTGTGTATATGTATGTGTGTCAGTGTTTGTATGAGTTTTATTCTGTGTATCTGAATGTTTGTCATTAAATGTGTATGTGTATCTACATGTGTGTCAGTGGTTGTATCTGTGTACCTATATGTGTATCTGCATGTGTGTCTGTGTGTGTATCTGCCTGTATGTGTCTATGTATCTGCATTTGTGTCAGTGTTTGTATCATTGTAACATCTGTAGGAGTTACATATTGTGTATCTATGTGTGCACATCTGAGTATTTGCATGTCAGTGTGTACATCTGTGTGTCTGTATTTGTATGTGTTTTAGTGGGTGTCTGTGTATCTGCATGTATGTCAGTGGTGGCACATGCGTGTCAGTAAATCGGTTACCCCTACACACTGCCACCCCTAACACTCTGTCATCCCTCCCACACACTTACACCCTCCCTCAAACACTGTCACCCCTCATTGATCCTGCCACACTCACATTAACCCCTCCAATCCTGACACACTTACCTCCCCTTGCCCTGTCACACTCCCTCCTCCAACCATGTCACACTCACCCACCAACTCTGTCACATTCTCTCTGTCACATTCACTGCCCAACCCTGTTTCATTCACCCCTCTGGTCCTGTCACACTCACCTTTTCACAGTTACCCTTTTACCCACCCTGTCACAGTCATCCGAGGAAGACAGTCATCATACAACACAGTCATGAAACATAGCTTTTCCATAAACACAAGCAGCCCCCACAGACAACACATTGCAACAGTTACCCCACACATTTGGCATGGGATACAAGCATACACATGGTCATAAAGATTTACATTCAATACACACACACACACACAAGCATCTACTCAGGTAGACATTGCCAGACATACTTAGAAATTTGCGCAGCCCAATGCACATTGTGACTGCATGTCTGTATTTGTCAATGTATGTGTCTCTGTGCATCATTGTGCTATTTATTAATGGGTACACTGAGTGTGAATTTTATTAATAGGCAAACTTTCTGTGGTATTTATTAATTGGCTAACTTTATGTGGCATTTTAATGGGCATCTGGCTTTTCAGATGCTTAATGGGAAAACTGGCTGTAGTATATTTTAATGGAAAAACTAAATGTGGCATATTCTGTGTAGTAAAGGGACACTGGCATTAGTTAACGTGATACATGTAACTGTGGGGGCAGTGTGACACTGTGGATATATTTGTGTTTGTGGTGTGCTGCAGAAGTCTGGGAAGAGCATTTGTGTGCCTTGGTTGAGAAAAAGTTGAGAAGCACTGATATAAATCTATGTTCTAGTGTAGGCCCAAGAAAATGCTTGTCCACGGTCCAATCGATATTAAGGACGGCCCTGAGGCCACTTAATCTCATTGAGATGTCCTGGATGCAGTATCCCAGTTTCACTTTAACATTCAATGTAAATCATGCAGTTTTTGAAAATAATGCATTAATTACATTGCAGGACAAAGACTGCCTCTAGTGGCTGTCAGTAAGACAACCACTGGAGGCACTTCCTGGTAGCTAACTGACTTTTGTATTCCTAACTGATGCTCGACATGCTCTGCATGCGCAGTGAGCGCTCTGAGCGCATTGGGTCCTCCCCATAGGAAAGCATTGTTTCAATGCTTTCCTATGGGGATTTTACAGATGCTGAATGTCGGATGATGTCAGAGGAGGCAGAGCATGGTCATTGGAATTAGGTAAGTGACTAAGTTTTTTTTTAACCCTTTAGCTGCTTGATTGGGTGCTAGCTTAGCTTAATCCAGTACCGGGCTCCCTCGGCGCTGGTGACCTTTCCTCCCCCGCCAACGTCAGCTCCTGGGTGGAGCGGAAAGCGTATGCGCGGCAAGATATAATTTTAAATAGTTGTGACTGTAATGGTCGACTTTTTATAAAATTTATAATCTGGACCAATTCGTCTAGCATAGTTTTAAGTGAGATTGAAATATTTTTAGCTACCAGTGCATGTCTGTGAAGAACACAATGAGAACTGGTGCTGTTTTTTGCTACATTTCTTAATCATGTCACAGAGCCTGCCACTTTCCCAACCATTGCTTTTGCACCATCACTGCACAAATCTACACATTTGTCCCAATTTATACTGTGTGTGTTCATGAACTTCTGGATACAGTTAAAGATGTTCTCACCAGTGGTATGAGTTTTCAAAGTTTCACACAGAAGCAAGTCTTCTTCAATCAGTTTGTCAAAATTACATCTAACAAAAACCAACAAAATTGTAAGTCCTGCAACATCTGTGGACTTGTCTAATTGCAGTGAGTTCCCATCACATTGATGCAGTCGAGAAATTAGTTCAGTATGGATGTCATCAGCAAGATCATGAATACGGCGCAAAACTGTCTTGTCGGAAAGTGGCACAGTTTAAATGTTTTACTCAACTTCTCACTTAAAATGCATGACACTATTTTTTTTGCACATGGTTTTATTAGTGATTCCCCAATTGTGTGTGCTTCTTCTGCAAGTGCTATGCAGTAACTCACTTTATAAGAAGCCGCTGTGGCTTTTTCATTAGCATTTTGATTTTTTTTGCTCATAAATTGTTTACTTTTCTGATACTCCTTTAGCTTTCGCTTAACAAAGTCTTTTTCTTTGTACTCTGCATGACGACATAATTTAGCAGGTGCTAATGAACTGTTTGGCAATATTTTATTGGAAAGTACGTATTGTGCTTCAGGACAATCTTCATTTCTGGCACTTGTAAATCCAAAAGACTTGTAGCTATCATCATATTTTCTTTTCTTTGTTTGAGAAGAAGATTGGCTAGCATTGTGTGCTTTTCTTTTTTTTTTTTTTTTGACTTGTCACTTGTCTCTGCTATTTGAGGAACAGTAGATACAACTATGGATTTCTGGATTTTTAGTTGTATCTTCTTTCACAGTTTCTATAAGTAACGAACAGGTAGAATGAGTAATAATTTTTCTCTGAAGAGTTCTCTGTTTTAACCAGCTTTCCAAATTCATGGTTGTTTATTGGTAAAAATAAACAAAACACTTTGAAAAATACAGATCTCACAACCTGACTGAAAAGGATGCTGATTGTGATAATGCTCTTAGAAAGAACTGAACTTAAGCAGGATTTTTGAGTTAGACTTGGAGCAAAAATATTTGAACACTTTGAAAAATACAGTTAACAGTTTTTTGCCCCTCACAGAGTCATTCAATTCCCCTGACAGAGCCTTTTAATGTCCCTTACAGAGCCTTTTAATGTCCCTTGCAGATAATTGCAATGCCCCTGACAGAGCCTTTTAATGTCCCTTACAGATCCTTTTAATGTCCCTAGCAGAGAATTTCAATGCCCCTGACAGCCTTTCAATGCCCCTCAAAGATTCTTTCAATGTCCCTGAAAGAGTCTTTCAATGCCCCTGACAGAGCCTTTTAATATCCCTTGCAGAGAATTTCAATGCCTCTGACAGAGTCTTTTAATGTCACTACCAGATAATTTCAATGCCCCTGACAGTCTTTCAATGCCCCTCAAAGATTCTTTGGATGCCCCTAACAGAGCCTTTTAATGTCCCTCGAAGAGTCTTTCAATGCCCCTGAAAGAGCATTTAATGTCCCTTACAGATCCTTTTGATGCCTCTGACAGAGTCTTTCAATTCCCCTCAAAGAGTCTTTCAATGCCCCTGACAGAGCCTTTCAATGTCCCTAACAGAGCTTTCTATTTCCCTACCTAACAGAACTTTATATATATGACAATAACAAAGCTTTAACTATCAGATCCCCTTTCTATCACTCCTCTACCACGAGTGATAGAAAATGGCTGATGGCAGGGCTGGGCGGGCTGACTGACGGCTGGGCGGGCTGGCTGATGGCTGGACAGGCTCTCACGGACGAGCTAAGTTTAAGTGGCTGGCTGATAGCAGGGCGGGCAGCAGAAAAAGGCGTGCCGACGGCAAGGTGGGTTGATGGCAGGGTGGGATTAAGATTGCGGTGGAGCGATCTCTGCTGTTTCTGACCTTCTGGGAAGAGCAGGTAGCGGAGGCCATAAAAGATTTCTCATTGAAAGAATACAAAGTGCCTTTTAAGTAGGATATACCTCACCAACAAAGCTCTTCAGCTTTAATCTGACACTTATAATGCTCACAGTAATGCATCTTTAAACTACTGTAACTGTGTTTAGAAATCAGTCTGTGTAAAATAAGATGCATTGTTCTTATTCTAAATACACTTTACAAAGTTATAAACGCAACAAAAAACGCAACAAAAAAAGAATTTTTCTATGTACACAAAAGGCCAATTTCTCTCATTGTTCACAAATCTGTCTAAATCTGTGTTAGTGAGCACTTCTCCTTTGCCGAGATAATCCATCCACCTCACAGGTGTGGCATATCAAGATGCTAATTAGACAGCATGATTATTGCACAGTTCTGCCTTCGGCTGGCCACAATAAAACGCCACTCTAAAATGTGCAGTTTTACTGTACTGTGGTGGTCCGAAAACCAGTCAGTATCTGGTGTGACCACCATTTTCCTCACGCAGTGCAACACATCTCCTTTGCACAGAGTTGATCAGGTTGTTGATTATGGCCTGTGGAATGTTAGTCCACTCCTCTTCAATGGCTGTGCGAAGTTGCTGCATATTGGAAGGACCTGGAACACACTGTCTTATATGCTGATTCACAGCATCCCAAACATGCTCAATGGGTGACATGTCTGGTGAGTATACTAGCCATACAAGAACTGTGATGTTTTCAGCTTTCAGGAATTGTGTACAGATCCTTGCAACATGAGGTTGTACATTATCATGCTGCAACATGAGGTGATGGTGGTGGATGAATGGCACAACAATGGGCCTCAGAATCTCGTCACAATATCTCTGTGTATTCAAAATGCCATCAATAAAATGTTTGTTGTCCATAATATACGCCTGCCCATACCATAATCCCACCGCCACCATGGGCCACACGATCCACAACGTTGACATCAGCAAACCACTCACCCACACGACAACATACAGGCTGTCTGCCATCTGCCCTGTACAGTGAAAACCAGGATTCATTTGTGAAGAGAACACCTCTCCAAAGTGTCAGAAGCCATTGAATGTGAACATTTGCCCACTCAAGTCAGTTACAATGACAAACTGCAGTCAGGTCAAGCAGACATTCTTTGGTATATACATTTATTTATTTCCATTTTGTGTATAAACACTTTAATACACACTTTTGGTTCTGTAGTGCGCTATCCACTTTATTTTCTATTTCCTGCTCTGAGAAATAAACATTCACTGCATGGACAACAGCTCTGGTGGACATTCCTGCAGTCACATGACAACTCCCTCAAAACTTGCAACATCTGTGGCATTGTGCTGTGTGATAAAACTGCACATTTTAGAGTGGCCTTTTATGGTGGCCAGCCGAAGGCACACTTTTGCAATAATCATGCTGTCTAATCAGCATCTTGATATGCCACACCTGTGAGGTGGATGAATTATCTTGGCAAAGAAGATGTGCTCACTAACACAGACTTAGACAGATTTGTGAACAATATTTGAGAGAAATTGGCCTTTTGTGTACATAGAAAAATTCTTAGATCTTTGTGTTCAGCTCATGAAAAATGGGGGCAAAAACAAAAGTGTTGTGTTTATAATTTTGTTCAGTGTAATAATATATTTGCATTCATTGTTATTAGTAAGTCACCTAAAACATCTGAGGACAGCCCCATCTCTAGCCCTTAAAAAAAAGGTGTCCCTCTTTGTCTATTTAATATGTTGGGAGGTGATAGTATTCACTATTCATCTGTCTACTTTATCTGCATGTCTGCTTTCCATGTAGAGTTGCAGAGAAAGCAACTGAACTATTGTAACATCTGTGAAAATCTTCGATGTATGCATTTTAGGAATATCGTTTTTAGAATCCTTCTATAACAAATGATCCAACCTCTCTGTGCTCATAATCTCTCTTTATATAACAGCTTTCCTAACTGCTCCTATTACCATTCCCAAACAATAATGTCTTCTGTAACTGCTCCCCATCGCCTTTCCCCGATCCTACAACTTGATCACTTTAATGTCTTCTCTAACTGTTCTGATAACTCTTCCAATAGCATAACACACATACAGCAACTTCAGCATATAAAGGAAAATAAGGCAACAGAGCCAATTACAATTATTTACTTTGTAAAAGCCACAGAGGGTTATATTTTTTTGTAGTGAAGTTTTAAACATTGAGATCATTTTCATTCCAAATACAAAACCTTATCATGACATTTGTCAGACAAAAACAGTTATTAAAGAGTCTATTTAAAAAAATCAAAATAAAATGAATTAAAGTGATACTCATATTTAATATTCTGCATTTGCTATAAATCCCAAGCATCTGTATCTTTTAGAGTCTTAACATGACTCAAAAAATCAATACTATACATTTATATGAAAAAGCTGGTTATTCAGTCATTGCCTACTGTAACCTGATATGCACATTGCAACTACTATGGTTGAGTGCCTGGAATGCCCCGCAAAAAAATCCAGTGTGGTTATTATATTTCCATGATACTATTATTAAGTAATTTTTTCAAGGCCCCCAACCATTCTGATTTCGGTGGGGAAGTCCTGATTTCTGGGTCCTGTACTGCCATCCCAACTTTACTTCCTTGTGTTCCCAGAAATTGTGCATTCATGCTAGGCAGACCTAACAGTAATTCTGATGGACCTGTCCCTTTATGGATGGAATATCCCATTTTGGTGGGCCATTGGCATGATCATATCACTGTCCTGTCCCCTTTAACCCCCTCCCCTAGTGTCTCAGTTTTCGGAATTCCGATGTTGGGGGTATTTTGTCTGGAAGAAAACATTTGTACATCTTTCCCTATGTGTTTCTCTTTATTTGTTATCTCAACTCATCACTCATAATAAAAGTTACAGACTCTAGATGCACAATGTTTCTAACTACTACTTTAATATGTGAATGCACCCGTATCTTTTTTGTACATACAATTTTAATGCCTGGTATAATTGAAAAGTAATAAATGTATACATACAAAAATATAGATTGTGTTACAGATTCTGACTCCTGTACAACTGTATCATCTATAAGTAAACTCAAATCTAAGAGCATCAGTTAGTTTAAAGTAACATTCTCCAAAAGTTATCTTGGGTCTAAACAGTCAGGACTTTCCCCATCAAGAATTAATTTTAATGTAGGTGGCTGTCAATATAGAGAATCTATGTCAGAGATCAAGTTAGAGGAGCACAATGACAGTAACTTAACAGCTCGTGATTATATAAGATATTATGAAAACATTGTTCCATGGTAGGTAAACACATCCTTTGTCACAACAGAGATACAGGATTTGTATAATGTTCTGTTATTGTTAGTGAATGTGAGTCTCTGTGCTGGTGGATGAAAAGCTTAATTTAAAGTCAGTGCACATGTTTGATAATTTATTAGTGTCACATTGCCTTCCTGCTGCACAGCATTCAATAGATTCACCTTTTGTGACCATAGAACATTTGCTTGTCTATTAGCAGACTCTGAAGCTGTTTTTAAATTAACATTAAATGCTAGAGAAGCTGTTAAGCAACAAATTTAAAACAAAAAAAACAAAATTTTTATTACACACCTTTGTTTATTAAAAAAAAAAACTTTTAAAAAGCTGTTGAGCTTGCATCAAACAAAGAGACATAGGGTGATTTATTTACTCAATTAATAATTAATACAGGGGTTATTTACTAAAGTGAGAATTAAAGGTGAATTTCAAATTTAAGGACATAGTAGACAAATTAGAGGCATAGCTGACCTAGACAATTTTTGCAGTTCAGATACTTTGGCCTGAAATGTAAAATTCACTTGGAATTCAAATTGATTTCTCATTTAAGTGTATAACCCTGAAAGTGAATTCAAACCAAAATGTCAAATTTAAAATTTAAAGCTGTAGTAGCTAAACTGAAAGTTTTTTGAATTCACTTTGAATTCTCACCTTAGTGACTAACATTGACATACTAAATCTGCCATCCATGAATCATCAGTTCCAATTATTTATGTCCAATTAGATTGAAGATGCACAGTGCATGTACAGCAATCATTGCAATAAGCCACTCCAATGCTTCTCTATGAGAAATATTGCAAAAAGCAAGTGAATGATAATTTGTGAACGAGCATCCGGCCGGATGCAATTGGTTTATCATTGGCCGCCATGCGGTTGTTGATAAATCTGTGAATCTGGTGTAGTAGATTGTTCTGGATGCAGAAGTCACTGATTTTCCAAACTGCTCCTAACCAATGTTACAAAATCGGTCAGACCGACTGAATCCTGACCACATTTGGCTTTAGTAAATCTGAGAATTGCCAATTGTCAGAATTTGAACATTTGGACAACATCCAGTGTTTAGTAAATAACCTTTATACTAACTCTCAAACCTTTTATACCTATCTATCTGCTTATTGCTCATGATAATATAGATCTCCATCTGTTATTGGCATCTCATTTTATTCATTATGTGCTGCCCTTTCAAAGCCATATTTTGGAGCAGTATATTATTCTAACCATGAGAGTGACAAGCTGAAGTACTGAGGTTATATCATGCGATGAATAACACAAATTAAAAATTGTGGTGAGAGCACACTCAATAAGTATATGTATAAAAATACGTGCACATATAAAAATTTGATTAAAAAATTGTGTTGAAAATACACTTAATAAGTATATGTAAAAATTCCACACATGCACTTTTTCAAAAATCTAAAAATCTAAACTTGATTAAAAAAAAACTGAAACACAAAAAGGTAGCAGACTATAGTGAAATCTGCATACAATAGTAATAAAAACAAATAAACACAAAAAGGTCCCACTCACATACAGGGAGTGCAGAATTATTAGGCAAATGAGTATTTTGACCACATCATCCTCTTTATGCATGTTGTCTTACTCCAAGCTGTATAGGCTCGAAAGCCTACTACCAATTAAGCATATTAGGTGATGTGCATCTCTGTAATGAGAAGGGGTGTGGTCTAATGACATCAACACCCTATATCAGGTGTGCATAATTATTAGGCAACTTCCTTTCCTTTGGCAAAATGGGTCAAAAGAAGGACTTGACAGGCTCAGAAAAGTCAAAAATAGTGAGATATCTTGCAGAGGGATGCAGCACTCTTAAAATTGCAAAGCTTCTGAAGCGTGATCATCGAACAATCAAGCGTTTCATTCAAAATAGTCAACAGGGTCGCAAGAAGCGTGTGGAAAAACCAAGGCGCAAAATAACTGCCCATGAACTGAGAAAAGTCAAGCGTGCAGCTGCCACGATGCCACTTGCCACCAGTTTGGCCATATTTCAGAGCTGCAACATCACTGGAGTGCCCAAAAGCACAAGGTGTGCAATACTCAGAGACATGGCCAAGGTAAGAAAGGCTGAAAGACGACCACCACTGAACAAGACACACAAGCTGAAACGTCAAGACTGGGCCAAGAAATATCTCAAGACTGATTTTTCTAAGGTTTTATGGACTGATGAAATGAGAGTGAGTCTTGATGGGCCAGATGGATGGGCCCGTGGCTGGATTGGTAAAGGGCAGAGAGCTCCAGTCCGACTCAGACGCCAGCAAGGTGGAGGTGGAGTACTGGTTTGGGCTGGTATCATCAAAGATGAGCTTGTGGGGCCTTTTCGGGTTGAGGATGGAGTCAAGCTCAACTCCCAGTCCTACTGCCAGTTCCTGGAAGACACCTTCTTCAAGCAGTGGTACAGGAAGAAGTCTGCATCCTTCAAGAAAAACATGATTTTCATGCAGGACAATGCTCCATCACACGCGTCCAAGTACTCCACAGCGTGGCTGGCAAGAAAGGGTATAAAAGAAGAAAATCTAATGACATGGCCTCCTTGTTCACCTGATCTGAACCCCATTGAGAACCTGTGGTCCATCATCAAATGTGAGATTTACAAGGAGGGAAAACAGTACACCTCTCTGAACAGTGTCTGGGAGGCTGTGGTTGCTGCTGCACGCAATGTTGATGGTGAACAGATCAAAACACTGACAGAATCCATGGATGGCAGGCTTTTGAGTGTCCTTGCAAAGAAAGGTGGCTATATTGGTCACTGATTTGTTTTTGTTTTGTTTTTGAATGTCAGAAATGTATATTTGTGAATGTTGAGATGTTATATTGGTTTCACTGGTAATAATAAATAATTGAAATGGGTATATATTTGTTTTTTGTTAAGTTGCCTAATAATTATGCACAGTAATAGTCACCTGCACACACAGATATCCCCCTAACATAGCTATAACTAAAAACAAACTAAAAACTACTTCCAAAAATATTCAGCTTTGATATTAATGAGTTTTTTGGGTTCATTGAGAACATGGTTGTTGTTCAATAATAAAATTAATCCTCAAAAATACAACTTGCCTAATAATTCTGCACTCCCTGTATTGCTCAGCCACTTAATAGTAGGCTCAGACTTTCAGCGCCTTTTGTAGTAAATGTTGCTGAGATCATGTAGGTAGCGTTTGCACTGGATACTGGATTTCCTGGATATGTTGGGAAACTATGTTACTATGGATGCTTACATTTAATATAAATATTGTGCAAATTTACCACCTTTACTTATCACAATCTTTGTCACCATTGTCATACCGCACCATTATGCATACTGTTGTATCAGCCTGTGCTAATGGCAAACAATTGTTAACACAAAAAACAATCATGAGAAATAAAAGTGGAAACAATGACACTACTCTTGAAGAATAAGCTGTTATTGGGGTCCAAAACTCAGGAATTACCTATGTTAATACACTTTTGATTGTCCTGCGGCTATACACCTTAGAATTTAAATGTTTTAAATAAATATAATTTTTTAATCCTTCCATGAGAAGGGCTTAAGCAGATCTCTTTATATCATGTATAATCATAGCGGAAAAGGGTTAAACTCATGGTTATTTTGAACATTATTTCTGGGATGTAAAGACGGTGCTTTATTATCGCACTAAATATTGCATTATGAACATCAAACCTGTTATGTTTGTATACTCAAACCAAGTGCATAAATAATTATTTAATTATGTCAAATTTTGCTCCCTTGGTGTTTTTGTCAGGCCAGATTAATTCTAGCCTGCAGCCATGTGATACAAAAGAAAACACATTGATGGATGGAATACCATTATTGGCTTTGCAAAATCCAAACAAGATTCTGAAAGCAATTCTGTGCTGTTTATATGTTATTAATATGTTTGAGGAAATAATAAATTGACATTTATACTTAATTATATTTGCTCGATAAAGCAGGCAGTTAATGGTTTGTCTAGGTGGAACAATGCAAACACTTTCTTTGGCCTCAATCTATTTTTTTGATAAGTATCTACATGTTAATGTCTGCTGATAAGATGTCAACAATGTTGATGCAATCACAGTCAAACTATTTCAACCTTTTTCAACATATCTTTTAATATTTTGGTTTGGCAAAAAAGAAACCTCTAACATTCACTAATCAATCAAACTAATACAATGTATTGATACATGAATCTATTTATGCTGGAACTTATATACATGTATAGATAATTCCCTGGGTATGCAGAATTTTAGCTATTATATATTAAATTTGTTTATTGCAAATACATTACATCTACCATAGGTACCATTAGAGCGCCTGCTTTCCTGAGTCCAAGTGGGGAGATTTATACAGGTGATACTAGAAAAATTAGAATATCGTGCAAAAGTTAATTTATTTCAGTAATGTAACGTAAAAGGGGAAACTAATATATTAGATAGATGCATTACATGCAAAGCAAGATAGTCCAAGCCGTGATTTGTCATAAGTGCGATGATTATGGCTTACAGCTCATGAAAACCCCAAATCCACAATATCAGTTAATTAGAATATTGTGAAACGGTGCAATATTCTAGGCTCACAGTGTCCCACTCTAATCAGCTAAGTAAGCCATAACACCTGCAAAAGGTTTCTGAGCCTTTAAATGGTCTCTCAGTCTGGTTCAGTAGGAATCACAATCATGGGAAAGACTGCTGACCTGACAGTTGTGCAGAAAACCATAATTGACACCCTCCATAAGGAGGGAAAGCCTCAAAAGGTAATTGTGAAGGAAGTTGGATGTTCCCAAAGTGCTGTATCAAAGCATATTAATAGAAAGTTATGGAAGGGAAAAGTGTGGAAGAAAAAGGTGCACAGGCAGAAGGGATGACCGCAACCTGGAGAGGATTGTCAGAAAAAGGCCATTCAAAAGTGTTGGGGACTTTCACAAGGAGTGGACTAACGCTGGAGTCAGTGCATCAAGAGCCACCACACAGGATCCTGGACATAGGCTTCAGATGTTGTATTCCTTTTGTCAAGCCGTTCCTGAACAACGAACAACGCCAGAAGCGTCTTACCTGGGCTAAAGAAAAACAGACCTGGTCTGTTGCTCAGTGGTCCCAAGTCCTCTTTTCTGATGAGAGCAACTTTTGCATCTCATTTGGAAACCAAGGACCCAGAGTCTGGAGGAAGAATGGAGAGGCACACACTGCAAGATGCTTGAAGTCCATTGTGAAGTTTCCACAGTCTGTGCTCATTTGAGGAGCCAAGTCATCTGCTACTGTTGGTCCACTGTGCTTCATTAAGTCTAGGGTCAACGCAGCCAGGAGATTTTGGAGCACTTCATGCTTCCTTCCGCAGATGAGCTTTATGAGGATGCTGACTTAATTTTCTGGCAGGACTTGGCACCTGCCCACACTGCCAAAAGCACCAAAGCCTGGTTCAATGACCGTGGGATTACTGAGCTTGATTGGCCAGCAAACTCGCCTTACCTGAACCCCATAGAGAATCTATGGGGCATTGCCAAGAGAAAGATGAGAGACATGAGACCGAACAATGCAGATGAGCTGAAGGCCGCTATTAAAGCATCCTGGTCTTCCATAACACCTTAGCAGTGCCACAGGCTGATAGCTTCCATGCCACTCCGCATTGAGTCAGTGATTGCTGCAAAAGGCATCCAAACCAAGGACTGAGTCCATATGCATGCTTATACTTTTCAGAGGTCTGATATTGTTCTATGTACACTCCTTGTTTTATTGATTGCATGTAATATTCTAATTTACTGAGATTGTGGATTTGGGGTTTTCATGAGCTGTAAGCCATAATCATCGCACTTATGACAAATCACAGCTTGAATCTTGCTTTGTATGTAATGCGTCTATCTCATTTACGTTGCATTACTGAAATAAAAAACTTTTGCATGATATTCAAATTTTTCGAGTATCACTTGTAGATTTCCCTGCACGGCCTTGCACATCTCTCATTGTAGGTCTACATCGTCAGCTATGTTTCCTCCCAGTCAGAAGATTTAGAGAGGTCTGCACCCAACAGGAGATGAAGTCCCGCTTTATATTCCACTGGACCATTTTGGAGCCCAGAGAATAAAGATTAGAGTCCTTCTCCCTGTACAAATGATAAGCAGGAGAATATTTCTGGGGGTGGTTTTTTTTTGCAAACTGCTTGATAGTGAAGAGGAAAATGAAGCAATTTCCCCTGATTGAATTCAACAACCAGAGGGGTTTGATTGACGGTTAGCTAATCTAGGTGTGATAGGCACACAGCTGCCGGGCAGCTTTCCCAGAAAGGTGTTGAAGCAAACAGGCATTTATTTGTTTGATATTGTTTGATCTAAATGCAGTATCTCCCACTTTGCTGTCATTGTACTTGCTTAAACATCAGAAACAATCTTGAAGCTTAGCTTCCAAGCTCAGGCTGAAGGGGACACATTGCCAAAACCAGGTTTTTGTTCCCTCTTCCTCCCTGTGATTAGCTGCAGTCACATTACTTGTCCCATTAGATCTGTTTGAATGAAGTTAAAGTGAAATTACCCAACCTTATATATCTGTTGATGAATTAAATCAAATAAAGAACAAATAACAATCATTATGTTGTTTGTCATTAACCTCAGCAAATCCATCTACAGATCGTGTAATTAATGATGATGAGAGGTGAGCTTATTTTTGAGTTGATAGTGATTTCTAATTTCTGTGACATTTTCTGGTAATAATATTATATAAAAAAACAAGTAATGCTGGATGAAGTTCAGAAAATAGTTTTTAATAAAATGTATAATTGTGAGGCCAGATTATTCACTTTGAATTTTCACTTTAGTAAATCAGCATATTAGTGTTGTATACTATCCAGCCAAATAAAAAATAAATAATGTATTAGATGTTGGACCCTCAGTTACTGAAAATCCAAAAACTTGGGTAGAGACAAGCATCCAATTCCCACAAAGTATGTTTTAAATACTAACGGAGCACTATAGGGTCAGGAACACAAACATGTATGCCTGACCATATAGTCCAGTGGTTTCCAAATCAGTCCTCAAGACATACCTACCAGTCCAGGATTTTGTGTCTAGTGTGTTTACAGAAAGAAAAAAAAACATCTTGACACAAGTGGATAATCCCTTAATCCTGCACTGGTAGATGTGCCTTGAGGACTGGTTTGGAAACCACTGCTATAGTGTTAAAAGCATTATCTAGCCCCCCTGGTCCGCCATTGCTCCCATAAATAGCTTACCTTTATTACTGTCTGCTGCTACTGGCTCTGCCCCTGATCTACCTCCTCGGCTGTCATCACCAAAAGTGGTGATCTCAGCCAATTACAATGCTTTCCCATAGGGCTTGTCAATGCATCTCTATGAGGAAAGTTTGGTGTCTGCATGCAGAGGATGGAGACACTGAATGTCAGTGCTGCACACTGTGCAGCATTGCCCCAGGAAGAACTTCTAGTAGCCATCCGAGGAGTGGCCACTGGAGGTATCCTTATGCTGTAATGTAAACACTGCCTTTTCTCTGAAAAGACAATGTTTACCGCAGAAAGACTTTGGTGACTCATTATAGTCACCAGAACAAATACAATTAGCAATAGTTGTTCTGGTGAATATAGTATCCCTTTAAGATTTCACCCCTGGCATGCTTTAATCATAGCCCTTTTAATTTGTAATAGACTATTGTTTATGGATGATATATAAAACAATCCTATCTGTCTAACTATACACAAAAGTTGATACTAATACAGATTCTTATGATATTTAAGTGGAGCAGAAAATAGTGATTTTAATCATATTGAGATAGTTGACTAGTAATGCACTAATCAACCACAACAGTTAATAATATTGATTATATTGTTACAATGGCACTTGTCAAGAGGTGCGATACATTAGGCATCAGGTGAGCAGACAGTTCTTGAATTTCATTTGTTGGAATAGGGAAAAATGGGCAAGCAAAAAAGATCTGAATGACTTTGACAATGGCAAACTAGGCATAACTAGACAACTGGGTCATAGCATCTCTAAAATGGCAAGTCTTGTGAATTGTTCCCTGTATGCAGTGGTTAGTACCTGTTCAAAGTGGTGCAAGGAAAGACAACAAGTGAACTGGTGTCAGAGTCATGGGAGCTCACGGCTCAATGATGCATGTGGGGAGTACTAAGGAAAGTAGGCAGCCGCCTGAGGCAGTGTTATGCTCTAGGCAATATTCTACTGGGAAACCTTGGGTCCTGGCATTCATTTGGATGTTACTTTGAAATGTACCACCTACCTAGAGATTGTTGCAGACCACATACACCCCTTCATGACAATGGTGTACATTCCCTGATGGCAGTGGCCTCTTTCAAAAGCATAATCTACCCTGCCACACTGCAAAAATTGTTCATGAATGTTTTTTGGAACATGACAAAGAGTTTAAGATGTTGCCTTGGCCTCAAAATTCTCCAAATCTCAATCTGAATGAGCATCTATGGAGTATGCTGAAACAAGACATCCTATCCATTGAGGCCCCACCTCACAATTTGCTGCACTTAAAGGATCTGCTGCTGAAGTCTTGGTGCCAGATACCACAGAATATGTTCAGAAATCTTGTAGAGTATATGCATCTCTGTATGAGAGCTGTTTTGGCAGTGTAAGGGGGAGCCACATGATATAAGACAAGTTGTTTTTATGTTGCGGCTGATCAGTGTATATTGTGCAATTTTCCTTGACTAACACAATTTTGTAGTGTAATGTAATCGTAGCAGAATTGCAACATTTTTAAGTCTTGTTTTACTGTCTAACATGTTAGTAATACTGATCATGAATTATTAATTGCAGTGTTAAATACATCTAAATACTGTTTGTTGAGCTGTAGCAGAGCATTCTTGGAAGCAGCTGTTTGCTTTGCCTTGTTGTGCTAATAGAAAACTTGCCTCACCCCTATCTCTTTGTGATATGCAATTGTTCACTTACTGTGAGAAGATCTATCATGTTCTCTCTTACAGTAGGGTAGGGACCATTTCCAGTTTTAATTATATGCATGATTAATGATTATATTAATAATAATATAGCCAATATATTCAGTACATCTGTACAACAAACATACAAAAACATGCAAGTAATTATGACAAAACAAGTTTGGCACTGATTAAATGAACTTAAAATTAAATATATATGGATCTTAAAACGTAAAACGTATTACATAAAAGGTAGATATGTGAGATAATCAGAAAAAAAATATATATTACTAATTGTACTTAATTCAAGCAGTGCCTCCATTATGAAAATGACAGATTGCAACTCTCGAAGTTGAAGAAGGTGGAATAGTGTTAATGCAGCTAATAGAGAAATGGGGTGAAATATTATAAAGAGAAGTATGATAGCTGATGTGTAATTTTTTAGAAAATGGTGTGAAATCAAATAGGAAAAGGTATGGGATCCCTAAAAAATTGACAGCTCTAGGAACATCCTGTAGGAGAGAGCTGTGGTATGCAGTGAACATGTAAGAATATGTTGATGTGTCACAGTTATGGAGACCAATATAAGAGAGAGCTAGGATTTTAGAGGGTATCCTTAAAGAAACACTGTAGTGTCAGCAGCACGTACATATATTCCTGACACTATAGTGTTAAAATAAGTATTTAGTTGCCAGCCTACCTTGCCCATTTTAAAAAGGAGATTTTACTCACCTTTTTTTCAGCTCCCTGCTGATTTTGCCTCGCACCACCTCTGTGGCTGAGATCATCAATTTTTACAATCTCAGCCAATATAATGCTTTCCCATTGGAAAGCTTTTGGAGGCTATTGTGCATGTATGACAAAAGACAGTAATGCACCTACCTCCGCATTGAATCATTGCATTGTTATGGGGAGACTTCAGTGTCTTAATGCAGACCGTGGAGACGCTGACTGTCAGTGCTGCACACATCTCTGAAAAGGCATTGTTTACATCAGAAAGACTACAGGGACAGGCTATACAGGTGATACTCGAAAAATTGTGATATCGTGCAAAAGTTCATTTATTTAAACGTAAAAGGGGAAACTAATATATGAGATAGATGCATTACATGCAAAGCAAGATAGTTCAAGCCGTGATTTGTCATAAGTGCGATGATTATGGCTTACAGCTCATGAAAACCCCAAATCCACAATATCAGTTAATTAGAATATTGTGAAAAGGTGCAATATTCTAGGCTCACAGTGTCCCACTCTAATCAGCTAAGTAAGCCATAACACCTGCAAAGGGTTTCTGAGCCTTTAAATGGTCTCTCAGTCTGGTTCAGTAGGAATCACAATCATGGGGAAGACAGTTGTGCAGAAAACCATAATTGACACCCTCCATAAGGAGGGAAAGACTCAAACGGTAATTATGAAGGAAGTTGGATGTTCCCAAAGTGCTGTATCAAAGCACATTAATAGAAAGTTATGTGGAAGGGAAAAGTGTGGAAGAAAAAGGTGCACAAGCAGCAGGGATGACAGAAGCCTGGAGAGGATTGTCAGGAAAAGGCCATTCAAATGTGTTGGGGACTTTCACAAGGAGTGGACTGAGGCTGGAGTCAGTGCATCAAGAGCCACCACATACAGACGGACCGTAGACATGGGCTTCAGATGTCATATTCCTCTTGTCAAGCCGCTCCTGAACAACAAACAACGTCAGAAGTGGCTTACCTGGGCTAAAGAAAAACCTGGTCTGTTGCTCAGTGGTCCAAAGTCCTCTTTTCTGATGAGAGCAATGAGAGCAACTTTTGCATCTCATTTGGAAACCAAGGATCCAGAGTCTGGAGGAAGAATGGAGAGGCACACACTGCAAGATGCTTGAAGACCAGTGTGAAGTTTCTACAGTCTGTGTTGATTTGGGGAGCCATGTCATCTGCTGGATTTTGGAGCACTTAATGCCCCCTTCTGCAGACGAGCTTTATGGGGATGCTGACTTCATTTTCCAGCAGGACTTGGCAACTGCCCACATTGCCAAAAGCACCAAAGCCTGGTTCAATGACTGTGGGATTATTGTGCTTAATTGGCCAGCAAACTCGCCTGACCTGAACCCCATAGAGAATCTATGGGGCATTGCAAAGAGAAAGATGAGAGACATGAGACAGAACCATGCAGAAGAGCTGAAGGCCGCTATTGAAGCATCCTGGTCTTCCATAACACCTCAGCAGTGCCACATGCTGATAGCTTCCATGCCACGCCACATTGAGGCAGTAATTGCTGCAAAAGGGGCCCAAACCAAGTACTGAATCTATATGCATGCTTATACTTTTTAGAGGTCCGATATTGTTCTATGTACACTCCTTGTTTTATTTAATGCATGTAATATTCTAATTTACTGAGATTGTGGATTTGGGGTTTTCATG
Organism: Pelobates cultripes; assembly: GCA_933207985.1. Lineage (NCBI taxonomy): Eukaryota > Metazoa > Chordata > Amphibia > Anura > Pelobatidae > Pelobates > Pelobates cultripes. The sequence goes on along the minus strand of OW240914.1, from coordinate 120,383,088 downwards.
AGCTCTAAGCCATAATCATGGCACTTATGACAAATCACAGCTTGAACTATCTTGCTTTACATGTAATGCGTCTATCTCATATATTTTCCCCTTTTACGTTGCATTACTGAAATAAATGAACTTTTACACGATATTCTAATTTTTCGAGTATTACCTGTAGACATCAGAGCAACTACATTAAGATGTTGTTGTTCTGGATACTACAGTGTCCCTTTAAGGGTATAAGAAGCCAATATAAGGATTGATAAAGCATAAAAAGAGCAGGAGACAAGAAAGATAGTTTTGACAACAATATTCATTCTGCACTGTAAAAATATATATACACAATATAAATGGCAGATCTAACTACTCATACAAGGTGGCACAGTGAATGACACCCAACACTAGAACAGAGTGTAAACGGACACAATAGGCACCCAGACCGCTTCATCTCAATGAAGTAGTCTGGATGCAGTGTTCATGCACCCTTAACCCTTCAATGTAAAACATTGCAGTTTTAGAAAAACTTGAGGTGCTTCCTCAATGCACACAGAGTTTAACTCTGAGAAATGAAGCTGGACAACCTCACACTTGGTATGAGGACATCCAAGATCTTGAAAATACCCATTGTAAATGAAAGGGTTTTTAACCCTTTCATGAAAGGGAGGGAGGGCCAAAGAAGCAGAGGGATACTATAGTGTTAGAAATATAGTTTTGTATTCCTAACACTATAGAGTTCCTTTAATTTGATTATTTTTTTCATTTTCATTTTGGTTCTCCTAATATTTTGCTTTTATTTTTAATATAAACATATTCCCCATCTAACTAGCCAATATTAATTCTAGACTGTTAGAGACTATTAGAGTATACTCTGCCTTATTAGAGTATGCATAAGTAGTCTATACTAAGCAGGACTGTCTGTGTTATCTAATGCTGATAGACAACTATTCACAACTATTCACCAGATAAGCCATGACTTTTCTTGTGCAATTAACTAGTATAAATAAAGGCTCTAATTCATTGGGCAGGGGTACACCCTATACGACATAATCTCTTAGTAGATAACTAAAAATGTGATTTATATATTTATTTTGTTGTCCAACTATCTAGCTGTGTTTTACTCTGTACTAGAAAGTTGCCCCATTAGGGGATGTCTATACAGTCAATGTAGTGAGGGACCTTATGTGATATTACTGCTGGAGAACAATTAGCTAGATACATTTTAGTGCTCAGTTTCGATAGCCCACTTTTTCTGCCCTTCCTCCTTTTTTTCTGACTTGACCATAAACTTTTTAATAAATTTAAAGCATTATTGAGCCTATAGTACCATAAGCCATGAACATCTTCCTGTCATGGCAACTTTTGCAATATTCTCATTACTGACACAGGAACCTTGATGGGAACCCACAGCTGCTGGTGTGATATTAAGTGGGTGGGGTGGAAGGAGAGTGGTGCCTTAGAAGACCAAGTGATAGATTGTCTGGCAGCTTGCACTCAGGCACCTATTGAAATTCTTGTAGGAGGGCTCGTGTTTAGATAATCCTTTTTCCTTTTTTTGGTAATAGTGTTGAGGGCAAAATGTGATGGGAGGGTATAGTTAAGGGGATGCTAGTTTTAGTGGATGCTTTTTTATCAGGACAAAATATGTATGTGTCGAATCTAATTAAAATCATTGTATAAACATTTTTGGTGTTGAAATATTCTCTCTAGGATCTATGGAGGGGAATATGCATATTATACTATTTTCACTTGCTCTCCTTTGTGGGTGATGAGACTCACATAAGTTGAAGTGTGAGACAAAAGTGGAATACATGATCCCTACATTTCTCCTAGATGTTGGGTGGTCCCGTAGGTGCTTGGAAAACTGGATATTCCATATCTACATCCACCTGGCAGAAAAATGTTTTAGTACACAGGTTTATTCATTCTTGTGTTAGATTCCATTCCGTTTTACTTTCTTTACTACCGTTCTTGCTCCCCCTTTTTTTTTAATCTATCTTCATCTCTTCTCTCTATCATCATATACTCTTCTTTACTCTTTTCTAGAGGAGCTCATCACTCCTCTTAAAACTTTATATTTCTTACTTCATTACTCTACCAGATTTTATAGGTGATGGGAATTCAGGCAAGGGAGTTGGGGTGGTGTATCCACATAAATTTTATGGAAAAGAGAGCAAGATTTCTTGCAAACTTCCAATCATTGATGGATTCAAAAGCAGGAGATGCACTTTAAGTTAGAAGCACACTAGTCCTTAGAGACTGAATATATCCACAGGACTATTTGAATCATAAACCAGAGACTAAGTCAAAAGGCTCAGCCATACTCTTTTCTAACATTTTTGAGGAACGAAAAGTCTATAGTCTAGAACTAAAAATAGTAGCTATTTCATCAAAGGGTTGCTGGGAGGTACCCGCTACATATTTGCTAATTTATGAAATTTGTTTGCTCAACCTTTTGCAAGTTGTCTACTTTCCAAGATTGCATTCTTATGCTGGGCAGGAATGTTAATCTCCCCCTGAAATGTCTGAACAGGAATATACTGTCATACCTCCTCACGGCCCGCGCCGCTCTGGTCCCGCCGTCCGAACTGCTCCTCCAGGCTCTGCTGACGTCCGGCCAACGACGCGCGCAGGCATGCACACACACACACACACACACACACAAGGATACTCTCTGTCAGACACACTCTCAGGCACATACACAGGTAAACTGTGCATCAATGTGTATATGTGACAGTGTGTATGTATTGCATCTCTATTTTTTTAACTTTTTTGTTAGTGGGGCCACATGTTTGAGTTTCGCCTAAGGCCTCATAAAGTCTAGAGCCGCCTCTGCAGAAGGAGCTTCAGAAGAAAAAGAAGACTGTCTCAAATGAAGGAGAAGAAAATGAGATTGGAGCACTTCATTCTGGACACCACATCATAAGGCTTTGGTACCTGGGCCTGGCAGGGAAACTTTGGACCTTCTCATCTCCCCAAGTAAAAAAAAAATATCAGTGTTAATGTGTTCACTTTAATTTACTGAGTGTCAGGAAACACAGAGGGCGGCTGGTTAGGGGTGCCGCTGATTGGCTAGAGGGTCAGCTGCCACTCTAAGGCAATCAGTAGCTCCCCATTCATGAAAACGTAAAAAATTTTATGAATCGGGAACTAGCGTTTGGCTTAGAGCGTCAGCTGACCACTCTAGCCAATCAGCGGCACCCATGCCTGACGTCAATCTGCACTTCCTGACACTCCATTTATGAAGCTGAATACCACTGAGTGACCCGGAGATCTGGAGCTAGAGGAAGCCTTTGGGGGTAAACCATTTGAGAGTGGTTTCACCCCTTAAAGGAAAGAGAGCGCCCAGGGGCCTCCTTGCATCATTTAGTTGAAGTTGTTATGGTGACCAGAATGTTCCTTTAATTTGATTAAAGGAACACTATAGTGTCAGGAATACAAACATATATTCCTTACACCATAGTTGAAAAAAAGCTATTCACCCTGGCTTTATGTGAAAATGACTATGCTCCTTCCCTTTCATGACACTGTCAAAAAGGGGCCAAGCATGGATGTCATTACAATTATGCCCCGGAAAAATTCCTGCGGAAGCCCATGGACGCAAGTGGCACACAAGGAACTGTGTCATTACCTTCTACATCTCAAACTAACCCATCTATTCATTTAACTCCACCTCCCCATTACTCAGGGGATCCGTCTTTATGCAGAAGCTTTTTGAATCAAGTGGGAGTACATTTCGAGATGGCTTCCAGTTCTTTTCCTACCGATAGATCCTACATAGCATTCATTATGAATCTACTAGATGGTAAAGCCCTAGCATGGATCAATGCCTTATGGGAGAGAGATGATGCTATTGTATACAACCTTGATTTATTTCTTAGGACCTTCAGGAATGTATTCAATCCTCCAGACAGGAAGAGGTTAACCGCCAAAGCCTTATTGAAAATTAAACAGGGGTCTAGATCAGTGGCCGACTACGCCATTGAGTTTCGTACCTTGGCCTCTGAAGTCACATGGAACAATAGTGCCCTGACCGTGGTATTCTTTGAGGGACTTAACGAATCCCTGCAAGATGAGGTGGCAGCTAGAGAACTTCCTGAGACCCTTGAGGAGTTGATACAATACATGTCTGATATTGATATAAGAGTAAGACAGAAACTTTTTAATGTAGAGAGACAAAGAAGAGTACTTGGAAGAATCCCTCCCCATCCTAGGTTAATGGAACTTCCTGCCTTACCAGCACCTAATCCTGATCCTGAGTCCATGCAGTTAGGTACTACTCGACTTTCTGAAGCTGAGAAAACTTACAGAAGGAGGGATGGATTGTGCCTATAGTGCAGTAAAAAAGGACATTCACGTATCAACTGCCCATCTCGCCCGGAAAACTCCTCCGCCTAAGTTCGTTCAGGGGACCGGCCTTGGGTGTAATGTCTTTGTCCCCTAAACTTACAACTCATAGGTGCCTTATACCTGTAACCCTGTCCTGGGGAAAGGTTTGTCATCAAACTATGGCCCTCATTGATTCTGGTTCTACTGACAACTTTATTGACCAGACTTATTTGTCATCTATTTCTCTTCCTTTTGAGAAGAGAGATACACCCTTGGCCGTTGAGGCCATAGATGGTAGACCTTTAACAGTCCCGTATGTGACATACCAAACTAAGACTGTTATTTTATTAGTAGGGGCCTTGCATCAAGAGAACATGCGTTAGTTTGTTGCCCTCTAGTTCTTGGTATAATCTGGTTACAGAAACACAACCCTGTTATCGATTGGAGAGAAAGACAGGTATTATCTTGGAGCCCTTCTTGTATGCATACATGCATTAACCAGATTAAGACACTCTGTTCTCTTAATACCCGTACCTCTCCTCCTCTCTCTACTGTTGTACCTTCTCAGTATGTGAATCTCAAGAGAGTATTTGATAAAGTAGATGCTGACTGTCTCCCTCCTCATAGATCCTACGATTGTGCTATCAAGCTGCTTCCAGACACTATGCCACCCAAGGGGAGAGTCTACCCCAAATGGAAAATAAAGTAATGGATGAGTATATACAAGAATCCCAAAAAAAGGGATATATTAGATGTTCCTCCTCTCCAGTGGGTGATCTTCGCCCCTGCATTGATTATAGGGCTTTAAATAGAATTACTATCAAAAATTCTTACCCCATACCGTTGATAACTGAACTCTTTGACCGGCTCCGTGGATCTAAAATCTTTACTGAGCTTGATCTCCGAGGGGCATATAATCTTGTGCGCATCAAAGAGGGAGATGAATGGATGACAGCATTCAGCACACGAAGTGGTCATTATGAATATAATGTCATGCCCTTCGGATTGTGTAATGCTCCTGCCTTTTTTCAGGATCTCATTAATGATGTCTTACACACCTGTGCTATAGTAGACATAGATGGTATACTCATTCACTCTCCTGATGTTCATACTTATCACAGACAAGTTAGAAAAATACTACAGATGCTTCTCACTAACGGCTTATATTGTAAACTGGAAAAATGTTTATTCTATCAGACCTCTATTCAGTTCTTGGGTTATGTGATTTCTGCTGATGGTTTCCAAATGGACCCTAAAAAACTTTCCTCTATTATAGACTGGCCTTTCCCCTCGGATTGAAGTCTATACAGAGGTTCATTGGGTTCGCGAATTATTATAGACGATTTATTAAAAACTTTTCTCAAATCATAGCTCCAATAACTGCGATGACTAACCATGTTAACTGGTCTAATAACACCAAGGCTTCCTTCACTCTCTTAAAGAAAGCTTTTGCATCTGCCCCATCCTAATCCCTCTAGACCCTTTATCCTCAAAGTAGATGCCTCTGAATCTGGAGTAGGAGCCGTCCTTTCCCAAACGGCATCTCCTACTGCTCTGTTGCATCCTTGTGGATTCTTTTCTCACATTGACACCTGCAGAAAAGGATTACGATTAGAGAATTATTGGCTATTGTGCTGGCCCTCAAAGAATGGCGTCACTTATTAGAAGGTTCTTCTGTACCTCTCATGATTCTCACCGATCATAAGAACTTATCATATCTAAGTGACGCTAAAAGACTTTCATCCAGACAGGCACGTTGGGCACTCTTTCTTTCCCGCTTCAATTATCTGATTTTGTATCAACCAGGTAATCGTAATACTAAGGCCAACTCACTGTCCAGATAGTTTGCCACTCTTGATAAGGAGGAAGACATAACTGAGCCTGTTATACCTCTTGAAAGGATTATTGCTGTGACTAGAATTAGAGTCTCATCTCCCCTTCTGCATAAAGTCCAAGATGCTCAAGAAGGAGCGCTTAGTGATAAACCTATATGGAGGTATTTTGAACCACCTAAACTATGAGGTGAAGTTTTTCGTGACTATCATGATAGTAGAATGGCCGGACATATGGGGGTGTCCAAGACTATTGAATTAATTTCCAGAGAGTTATGGTGGCCGTCCCTCAGAAAGAATGTTAAAGCCTATGTCTTATCTTGTAATATATGTTCACAGTCTAAATCTTCCCATCAAGTTCCGGGTGGTCTTCTGCATCCTCTTCCTGTGCCGTCTGTTGCTTAGTCCCAACTGTCTATGGATTTTATAGTCGACTTACCATCTTCCAGGTTTCACTGTTATTTTGGTTGTAGTAGATCGCTTTTCTAAGATGGCACACTTCATTCCACTAAAAAAGCTGCCGTCTTCGGCTGAATTAGCTAATATATTCATTAAGGAAATAATACGTTTGCACGGTATGCCTGATGTCATCGTCTCAGATAGAGGATCACAGTTTATCTCAAAATTTTAGAGAGGCTTTTCTAAAGACATGGGTATTGAACTAAATTTTTCCTCTGCCTATCATCCTCAAACGAATGGTGCTGCGGAACGGACTAATCAAAGCCTTGAGCAATATCGCCGTTGTTTTAGGTCTCAACTCCAGGACAACTGGGCGGACCTTCTTCCTTGGGCTGAGTTTGATAGAAATAATGCTGAACACAGCAATGGGATATTACATATTATTCCAATGCTTTTGGTTCTTGTTTCTGTATGGCTTTTTTTCTTTTTTTCTTTTCATTATCTCCATTGATTTCTGTACTTAACATTAACTTGAACTTTTACTGCTATGGTGCAGAGATTAGTCCCCTTTCTCCGGGAGTGCATCCATCCTGACCAGTCTGTCTTTATACCTGGGAGGAATGCAAGAGATAATGCAATGCAGTTTTAGATATCATTCATATGGCCAGGCATCTCTGGGTTCTGATCCTCTTGTTATGAACGGATGCTGAAAAGGCATTTGGCAGGGTGGTCTGGGACTTCAAAATTGCATATTATTTTATAACGTGAATACAGGCATTATTATATAGCTGGGCACCACACAAAGCATCATACTCTCATTGATGCATACATAGCAATGTGCCATAACAAACTGATTGAAAACTTTTGGACTACATTTCTCGGTCCAATATTGCCACTCAAAGACAATCCAGAATTTGACTTATCTTGCCTACACAGACAAGAGCCCACCAAAGAATGGATATAAATAATTAGATGTGTCTGCATATGTGTTTATACACATGTTTAGGCAGTACATTTGTTTTCATATTATCACTAATACAACTTTTAAGCTTATCCCATTGGGAGACAAAGGGTTAAATGCTACTCAAGAAATGTATAAATGACAAACGCCTGAGTCTTGCCTACTCAAATATAAAACGGAAGAGTGAACAACTATATTCCAGAGATCTCTGCAAACCTCCTCTTACAATTTCTCATTGAGGTCACTCTCCCATTTAGTCATATATTGATCCATTGTGCCTTTGCAGGAGCAGCTAACATCCTTTATCAGACTTGTCCATACTAAGGCACATACTAACATTATTTAAAAGCCGCAATGACTAAAGATAGAATTCCCTGGCCAGTGTAAAGTAATGTATTTAAGTACTTTGGTTTCAGCTGAAGTGGTGGAATTTCCATCACAAAAAATTAATTACATATCTTCTAACATTAAATATTATTCTTTTAACATTTTTATTAAGGTAAGAATAATGTGGAGTGGTTAAGTGGCTAATGCTGACTGCGTCAACAATTAAACCAATAGAGTTTATATTTAAACCACTAGGAATAATTACTGTAAATAGAACTTTGCCAGGCAATTCCAGCATTATATGTACTTTCTTATTGAACACAGATAGCTTGCAGAATTACACTATTGTAAAGTCGGAAAGTATTAGCTGGGATATATAATATGAAATTATTCCAATATTAAGATTGTACTCAAGTGCCGCGTTTTAAAGGAACACACCAAGAACTCCTACATATATGCCAGTGTCTGTCTATGCCCACATGTATCTGTGTGTGCCTGTGTGTATTAGTGTACCAGTCTGTCTGTGTCTGTGTGTGCCTGAGGGTACCAATCTGTGCCTGTATGTCTGTTTGTGACTGTCTATGTATTTGTAGTTCTGTCTTTGCAAGTGTGCCTATCTGTGTACGTGTGTGGTGGTGTATTTCTTTGCGTGTGTCTATGAGTGCCTGCCCGCCTGTGTCTATGCGTGTATCTGTGTATGTATACCTATGTGTTTGCCTGTACATAACTGTGAGTGTGTCATGTTTAAGTGAAATGGATATGGGAAGCAGCCAGGTGTGGGGCTTTAGGAAGGAGTCACCAAATTATTTTTGGAATAATTTTGAAGCCCCAGGTATTTTTGACATTAGCAATGCCCCTCCTTCCTTAACACCCTCCTAAATATAAATAAATAAATAAACAAATATATAAAATATAGTAGAATGATCATCAACAAAAATATGGATACAAGATTATGGTAACACAGGAAGGTAATCGAGGTCACCTAAAAAGACATTGACATGTTTGGAGTTCCCTGATAACAATGTTTTTAAAGTCTATGTTTAGTGTAACTTATTAACTTAGACTAAACTGAATTTATATTGAATTTGCATACATATCTTTAAGTACAAATAAGTCATACTTTGCTATTGCCAATGTGAGGGTTAACATAACATGCATGGTATATATATATATATATATATATATATATATATATATATATAAAACTACCATCCATTTCACTTATATATATATATATAATTCCAAAAATTAAGTGGGTGCACTCAAGGAATTTTCGTGAAAATATGGTATATTTTATTTCATGTTAGCAAAAAATTAACACTGTCCCCTTTTTGCTAACATACAATAAAATATACAATTTTTTCCACGAAAATCCCTTGAGTGCACCCACTTCATTTTTGGAATTATCTACTAAAAGCGGATAGCACCAGGGTGCAGAATTGCCCGTGTACACAGAAAGGTGAGTGCCAAGCTCAGACACATACATAGGTAAAAGCACATGTATGGACATACTCATACAAAGACACACAAACATACCCACTCTCATACAGGGATCCACGTACACACCCACGCACAGCAAACATATACATTGACACTCTCAGGCAAATGCAGGAACACAGAAAAAAACATGTACACAAACACATGCCCCAAGTTTTGTGCCCCATTACTCACTCCACCTTTTTTAATACCTTCCTTTATCCCCCAATTTGGGAATGTCTCCCTATTACTGCCTTGCTTTGTTTTCCTTTATAAAATCAGTCATCATGATTTCTTTACCCACTTGTATTGTTAGTGTAATACTATGGCCAAACAGCATCATAGTGGAATGCCTACTGAATTTCCTCTGACAACTCTCATCACTGTTCCCAACATCTCCATAAGTACTGTACTGATACTGTGCTAAAACAACTCTGATTAGACTGTTGCCAAATGTATTAGAGTGCATACTTGCTGGTAGACAACCCTAACCTCTGAACCTTGGAGTTCGGGGGGGGGGCATGTCGGTGCTCGTTTAAGGAAAGTTTGGTAATGGGACTAAAATGGTGAATGTATGCTGTTGCAAATGAAGTTGTCTTGTTTATTTTGAAGTCCTATGAGTGCACTCTTCACTTTATGTTATCATGTGCACCTGGCAACAAGACAGAGTCACTAAATGTGCATTACATATATTTTTTTCAGTGTAATTTCCGAGCGTATCATGTATATATACATGTATTTGAATGTATGTGCAAATAGTATAGGCCTAATATTTTATATATATACATGAATTTCTAATCAATCATTGTGGATTGCTGATAAAATGTATAGATTGGGAGAAAAAAACTTTTTTAGCTACAGGGAGTTGTTCTGTTCTCCAAGCATAGCAAACTCAGGGCATGAGCTCAATGCTGATGAGTTGCATAAACATCTGTGGTTCACGGAGTTTGCACCTCTTTCTTTGCTGTGTTTCAAAGCTGTTGTATACAGCAAACATAAACAACAAGAAATCTGTTAAAGTGGTGTAATGAGGCAAAAAGGTGATTCTTTGTTGAATTAATTGACATATGCCTACCCCAAATTCCTTGCAGTACTAACATTACTACAAATTAACATACATACACACCTTTCTAAAAAAATACAATCCCCCAACCCCTTTGTGTGTATCTTTCTCCCCAACCACTTTGTGTGTCTCTTTTTACCCTTCCCTTGCCCCTCTGTGTCTCTCACCCAGGCACTTTGCGTGTCTCTTCTCCCCAGCCTCTGTGTGTGTGTCATTGTCTCCAGTCTCTCTGTGTGTGTTATTGTCCTCTTCCCCAGTCCCTGTGAGTGTCTCTGTGTGCCTTTTCACAGCTCTTCTGTCTGTGTCATTGTTACCTTCCCCAGCCTCTGTGTGTGTGTCAATGTCTTTTACCACAGCCCCTCTTAGTGTCACCGTGTCCCCTTCCCCTGCCCCTCTGTGTGCCTTGTTTTTTTTAGGCATTAGGAGGCTATGTGCTTATTGGGAAGCTTCTTGTGGTGTTTTGTGTAGTGTAGACTACCTGTGGTGTTGTGTAAGCCTGTGTGTGGAGAGGTTGGTTGCAAGGTTTTGTGCATGGTGTGTATGCATGTGGGGTTGTGTGTGGGTTTGCATGTGACGGAAGGATAAAATGATTCACACACACACAAAAATTACAGTATATAGATATACCACCTATAACAGATATGGGTATAATAATTACACCTGTAAAACAAATGAAAGGTACATAGTGTTTTCCATATAAACAAATACACAATGTATAAAGTATATGAGGAATAAACTCACAAGGCTGGAGCCTAATAGGCTCTGTGTATATCGCCCTTGGGTGCCTATCCAGGCTCTCGATAAACTTCTTGTGAAGAACTTGAATTCTACGAAGAGATAAAAATGTGAAATATTTTTTATTAAATGTATTATTAAAAAATATATATCAAATAGGGACAAATAAGAGGCAGGTATAAATAAATTAAGTATAACATAGTATCACACCGCAAATCTGGCCAAGGATAAAATCTGTATATACAGTATAACAATACCGTCAAACAAAAAAAAGTCCCAATAAAAGTCCAAAATGTGGCAAACGCATTTCAGCCCTCAATGGGGCCTTCCTCAGTGCTGTGGTCTTGGGATAACCTCAGGGTTTAAATACCCCCTTGATTTGATGAAGTCCTTTCAACTGGGATTCAAAATTAATGCCAGTCAGGTCACTTCCGGTTTCGGCAGATCATGTGACTTCTGGTTTATTCTACATTCCACCATGCATTCCATTTTCAAGCATGGTGGAAATAGAGGTAGTGAAACTATAAAACAATAGTCAATGAATGAAAAGGTAAAGCATAAAATGTGGAATAAGATAAAAACTAAAACTAATACCACTTCCGGTTTCGGCCGTCGACACGTGACTTCCGGTCACGTGATCTTTTGCGTTCCACCATGCGTTCCATTTCTAGGCATGGTGGAAATGATGTCAGAAGAGTCCATATAAATAAAGGTTATATACCTATACATACAAAATACAAAATAGGGAATCATTTGCCCATATAAACAATGTGAAAATGCATAAAACAAATATAATAAACCTTCAACTTTAAATGGCATAGGGAAATATAGAAAAATATATAAAATATAAAGCGGAATGGATATTTAAAGGGAAAGTATCCACGGCCGAAACCGTCATAGCCGAAGTGTCACGCCAAACCCAATATGGCAGCACCTCCGGCTATGTACCTCTATCTCCAGCCCTCCCCAACATGTCTGACATTCAAACAGGCTGTACAGTTCAAAGTAGTATCTCATTTGTAGGAGTATACATTTAATTACTTCTTAATATCTGGATATATTTGTTATTATATTTTTTGGATACTTTCCCTTTAAATATCCATTCCGCTTTATATTTTATGTATTTTTATCATAGCCGAAGTGTCACGCCAAACTCAATATGGCAGCACCTCCGGCTATGTATCTCTATCTCCAGCCCTCCCCAACATGTCTGACATTCAAACAGTCCGTACAGTTCAAAGTAGTATCTCATTTGTAGTAGTATACATTTAATTACTTCTTAATATATGGATATATTTGTTATTATATTTTTTGGATACTTTCCCTTTAAATATCCATTCCGCTTTATATTTTATATATTTTTCTATATTTCCCTATGCCATTTAAAGTTGAAGGTTTATATTTGTTTTATGCATTTTCACATTGTTTACATGGGCAAATGAGTCCCTATTTTGTATTTTGTATGTATAGGTATATCCTTTATTTATATGGACTCTTCTGACATCATTTCCACCATGCCTAGAGATGGAACGCATGGTGGAACGCAAAAGATCACGTGACCGGAAGTCACGTGTCCACTGCCGAAACCGTAAGTGGTTTTAGTTTTTATCTTATTCCACATTTTATGCTTTACCTTTTCATTCATTGACTATTGTTTTATAGTTTCACTACCTCTATTTCCACCATGCTTGAAAATGGAATGCATGGTGGAATGTAGAATAAACCGGAAGTCACATGATCTGCCGAAACCGGAAGTGACCTGACTGGCATTAATTTTGAATCCCTGCTGAAAGGACTTCATCAAATCAAGGGGGTATTTAAACCCTGAAGTTATCCCAAGACCACAGCACTGAGGAAGGCCCCATTGAGGGCTGAAATGCGTTTGCCACATTTTGGACTTTTATTGGGATTTTTTTTTTGTTTGGCGGTATTGTTATACTGTATATACATTTTAGTATTTTCACTGCTTTTATCCTTGGCCAGATTTGTGGTGTAATACTGTGTTATACTTAATTTATTTATACCTGCCTCTTATTTGTCCCTATTGGATATATATTTTTTAATAATACATTTAATAAAAAATATTTCACATTTTTATCTCTTCGTGGAATTCAAGTTCTTCAGAAGAAGTTTATCGAGAGTCTGGATAGGCACCCAAGGGCGATATACACAGAGCCTATTAGGCTCCAGCCTTGTGAGTTTATTCCTCATATACTTTATACAGTGTGTATTTGTTTATATGGAAAACACTATGTACTTTTCATTTGTTTTACAGATGTAATTATTATACCCATATCTGTTATACGTGGTATATCTATATACTGTAATTTTTAGTGTGTGTGAATCCTTTTATCCTTTGACTTTGTTTCTTAGGTGTTAAAGGATTACACCTTTTTCACACTCACTTTGTTTGGTTTATTTAATATTTGAAGTGCCTACACAACTTACTGTATTTTTTATGTGAGGGAAGGCTCTCAGCTCCTTTTTGCTGGCACTTGCAAATAAATCAGAGCATTATTATGGTAGCAAGTAAAAATGCTCTGATACAGTAGAATGTGTGGAGAACTTGGCCTACACCTTCTGGAGGTACAGACAATTTTTTCTGGATCCCTCCTCCTCCCTGGCCTAAGGGTGGCTTTGCCAATGAGGGAGATCTTTTCTGGGGTTGAGTAGCATCAGCTCTGCAGGGGCCATCTGGCACGAACCATTAATCTCACCTGGAAGCCTCCATCCATGGCCATCAGGGCCAACTGGACTTTTGACTGGTTTCTCCAAGGGCCAACCTGGGTATGTTCAAAACATATAATTAATCATTTGGAAGCAATTGCCTTTATCCCATAGGATGACTAGAATAACTGGCATAAATTGAGAGCAGTTGCAAAATTCCATTCAATTATTAAGGTACCAGACACTATGGGAGTTACGTTATAAGACACAATGGCAATCAAACATGTCAGTGGACATGGGGATTTTGACACAATGTGCATATCATACAAATATTTAGAAGTGTAAAGGAGGAAAGATAGCTTAGTAATGTGATCCCTGTTGATATGGGTTAATAGCTCCAGCAATTTATTTCAAATTACTAAACTTAAATGCAAAGATCTACAGGGAGACTGGGATAGGGACACTCTTACACCATAATTAATGCTTGGAGCATAATTTGCCATGTTGCTAGGCTTGTTCCTTTAAGCTCTCCAGTGTTTTTATAATTGTAAACACTAATATATTATATTTTCATAAAGTTTTCCTTCAATGGATGCACTTATGTTGTTTTTATGCTAAAATTTTCTTCATTTGTACCAACAAAAAGCTAAGTGAGCATGCAAGGGGAGCTAATCGTAATTTACCAACACTGAATGAGATTATTGCTACAGCTACGGTCTGAGTAAAACTCATAAGATATTCTATGTGCTTTTAAATCAGGCACAGGAATGTTAAATCTGTTTATATTATCAGCAGAAAACATTTTGAAAAATATAGTAGAACTATAAATGACTCATTTAGTGTTAGCAATTAAAATTAAAATGTAGGCAGTCGGGTTTTCTGCATTGCAAATTAGTAAAAAGAGAAATGCATAGAATAATAGAATATGTGGGGACATCAAAACCAATTGGTAACTCGGTATCATTTTCTCGAGGTGACATTGAAAGCTGTTTTCCTGATACTATCATAATTTGCTCCCATGCTGAACTTGTCTAAAACAAAGCCACATCAACTACGTTCTAAAGTCATTCTCAAAGAATCGTTCCTCTGCGGAACTAATTTTGATATATTCTAATAGAAGTGCTGTCGCTTCTTAATAAAAAGTGGAAGAGAGCCAACACAATATTACTTCCTATTTTGACTCTGAAAGCTGAATTTTCTTTTGTGGACAATTAAAAGTTTGCATTTATTTTTTAGCCATTGTCCTGTCATTACAAACAGTGATGTACCGGACTCAAGGTCCAATGGAACCTTTTAGACTTTTCTCATCATTTTCATCATCATGACGACTAATACCATTGGTGTTTCCAGCTGCACATTGTTCATGGGTAGAATGCAGTGGATAGAAGATATACAGGTAGATATATGTCATTACATAGCCCCACCTCTCTGTTAGTGTAGTGATCATCAAGTTTTCATTTGAGCTCAAGCAACAGGTGTTTCTGGAACCCAGAAATTCCATTGGCTGATACCTTATCTATTGCAGTGTTATTATACTGTTGCCAAATGTATTAAGGTCATGTTCTAGATGAGGAGAGCATAGGCTGCTTCAGATTGTTTTAAAAATACTTCTGGGAGGGACGCAGAAGATCAATCATAATACTTATCAAGCCCTTAGATTACCTCAGCAAAATCTAAGGTCCAAGAAGATCATGGAATCTAAGGGTTTTCCTAAGCTGAATATTGCAGAAAGTCTTCTGCAAAGGGAAAGAATATGATTGAAGTTTGCAGTCATTCACATTGTATTGCCAGAAATCACAGGAATTAATTTTCTATATGTATATTGTCTAATTTAAGTCTAGATAAAAGAAATAGACGTTGAAGAAAATGGCCTTAATAAAACCATTGTTAATGAATGGTTCAAGAGAAGAAATCAATAGCATCTGTAAGACCATTTTCACTATAATACAGATAACATATTTGCCTACCACACTGGCTCAAAGAAGGCACTTTATTATAATGTACTACATATGCCCTGATGCCTTGCCAGCAGTATGGCCAGCAATATGGCAGTAAGAGCATTATGGGAGATCCAGTCACCAACATGGAGTGCTGAAGTTTGCCAGAACAGGAATGTCCAGCATATTGCTTGGCATCTCAAGATGACATTTTAAAGGGTTCAAGCATAGTTGGGTAATATTGCTCTGTGGGATATTATCATTATTTATTAATAATTAGATACAGTGGGTTCAATTATTATGCTTTAGAAAAGATTTTGCAGTGTTTTGTTAGTTATAACTTGTATGATTTTTTTTTTTTAAATCAAGTTATCTACCTGTTGTCTTTATTATTTGGATTGCCATCTTTGTGTGACATTGTAGCCTAAATACTATTATCGCATGTACTGAGTAGAAGTAATGCAAAAAATATCAGAAAGACAGTATCCACTATTTGTTTGTGAGAATCAGTACTTTATTCAGGTCAGATAAAGCATATGGACTTAATGTCTACCAGCTCTTTTGTGGTCTTGGGTATACAAGTCACATATGGTTAAAACATTATCTGATTCAGGTGGAGACTCTGCCAATTTTTACGACAGTATGGTAGTTAGACTAGAGTTTATTGTAACTTTGAAATTATCCTCTCTAGTTATCTTCCAGTAAATGTAGAAGTGAAAAAAATGAACTTTTGTTCATTTTCAGCTTTTGTTGAATATTCACACCTAATGAACTTATACTTTCATACAAGTGAATTCTATTTAAAGGAATTTCTGCCATACATGAACAATTTACTATGAGCAATAACTGATATATTTCAGAAATGTTTACATTGTAAAAAAGGCAAAGCAAAATACAGCCTTTGGCAGGTATTTATTTTATGGGAAATTAGGTTTGTGAGTAGTGTAAACTGTTACTATTGATGGCTGTAGGGCAAAGTTCAAAATAAAACAACAAAACACTGGAAAAGTATGTAACAGCACACTGGCATGCATTTGACATTCTTAATTAATACCTAGCTTAATCGTTATCATTCAAGCAGAGTGATTCCTAATCAGATAACTAGAAAAATAGAGACCGTTACCCAACCGAATACATATTTCAGGCAAAGAAAACCCAATGTAAAGGTAATGGGTTGGCCCTAAATATAATTTTTTCAATTGTTTGTTTGCAACCAGGGACAGCAGTAGTAGTCTGGTGGAGCTCACGCTCTGAATGTGGGGCCCTGTAGCCTCAGGTAATGTATTTCCTACCTGCTCTGCTCTAGGTGCCGCTTCCGGTCTCCTTGGTGAGTCTAGGATTCATCCGGGAATAGGAGCTACCTGTGTGTGCCTGTGTATTCCTGTCTATGTACATGTTTACCTGTCTGTGCCGGTATGTACTTGTCTGTAGCTGTGTGCAGTGGTGTACACACAATCCATGGGGCCCCGGAGCAAAACTAATCCTCCCCTCGCCTCTCTCCCCTTCCCTCCCCTTATACACACAGACAGGCAGGCACACAGACACAGGCAAACACACATACATACAGACACAGACATACACACACACACATACAGAGACACAAAACACACACACATATAGAGACACACCAAATAATATTTGCGCTCAAGCCCAAGATGTTTTTTTTTTCTTTTTTGACCTTATCCATACCCTTGTTTGCAAACAACCTCCATATTGATGATCCTAATAGGTGAAACCAACAACAAATCCTGAAACATTTTCTTACTTCAATGTAAACCAAACTTTTCTCAATATGCTGTCTTATGTATTTATTATTTTAGAATAGAGTTATTTGAAAATAGCACCAGGTCCTATCATTATGGCCATCTGTTAGTAGGGACGTAAAATCTATAGACCCTTGCTAGCACTTTTTGTGCATCAAATTCTTAACATTTATTTATTTGTTTGCTCATAAAATGAAGGAAGGAATATGTCCTGTCATTTATATGCCAGCATCCTGTTTTTCATTGGTATTTTCTTTCAAGCAATTAATTTGATTTAAAGGGAATACATGGAAGTAATTAAAGGTTTTGTCAATGGTTGTACTTAAAAAAGTAAAACAGATAAGAACATATATATTAACACATATTAACAGTTTGGAAATGTTGTGAACAAATTAGACCAATATCCATTTCTTTTGCAAAAATTACAAGACAGTCCATATTTAGATTATTACTATTTTCTATGATTTCTTTTATATCTAATCTCACCTGGCTTGTCAAAAAATGTTTTGTCTTTTTTTCAACAAGTCTTGGCTTTATCAGCAACCTTAAAAATGGTATTGTGTTGACTAAACTAGCCATTGAGGGGAAGCAGACAGTAAATCTATGTCAGATATTGGCAAGCCTTGGGAAAAAGGCTGAAGCCATAGATTAGGTCAGTGTTGTATTGCTCACCTCGTGCCAAAGCAAGATTTTCTCTTTCAGTAATACTGTCAAGCACAGAACTGATATCCAGAATGTAATGAAATTCTTATATGCCTTACAATCTCTTCCTGTAACACAAAATATCTCTTTTATATTAATTTCATTGCATGGTCAACTCACAGCTGCATCACAAAAAATCATAGTTACTAGTTAGCTCTTTTCCCATCAAACATGGATCAGTGTGCACAGTAGTTATGTATTTAAAAATAATAATTATGATAAAAATATAGTCTCCTAGTATATAGAAGCTCGCATTAGAATAGAACATGAATAACAAAACATGATCAAACCTATTTCAAGTAAGTAATAAAGAAAACACAAAATGATACAGATTTTTAAAACGTAAGCTAGCTGAAATCTGAAAAAGTGTGTATGTGTATGTGTCATCTAATCCTTTCTCGGTCCATAATATGATGATTATTTACTTCCCTTTTTGCTGTTGTAGTTTTATACAAAAAATATGTATTGATGACCATTCCATGTCTGTTCAATAGCCTGTGTTTCTTTAATCTATGGTCTGGTAAAAAGAGCAATTGTTCAATTGAGATTATCAAATCTCTTCAGCATGTGCCAAACCTACATATATTTTAGTTTATTTTTCATGTTCTGGAACATAGTTTTCTTTCCGTATATGCCTCTAGTTTCTGAATCCAGTCATTTGTGCTATTTACTTTTAGGTGATTCCTTTCCTAACAGGGTTATTCACCAAAGTCTTAATGGCCCTGAATCAATGGGTAGCCATTGCTACCCAGTCATTAGAAAAGGCCCCATCCCATAGTACAGTGTTTCCCAACCCAGTCCTCAAGGCACACCTACCAGTCCAGGATTTAGGGATTACAGGGTGTGTCTAAGGTGTTTTTACAAAGAAGAAAAAAAACACCTTAGACACAACTGGGTAATCCCTAAATCCTGGACTGGTAGGTGTGCCTTGAGGACTGGGTTGGGAAACACTGCCATAGTATTCCCTCCCTAGGCCCCCACCATGCTGATGGGTGATGGTCCTAATTCATTATAAATTAGGGGACAGGAAAGACATATGTGAGGAAGGCTGAACTTGATGGACGTAAGTCTCTTTTCAGCCTATGTAACTACGTAACAGATAATGCTGCACAGGCTCCATATGCAAATTCACCTAGTTAGCTGAAAGAATCAGCAGGGCAAGAGAGCACACAAAACATTTAATACCAAACAATCACATTACGCATATCCAGCACCCACAATGGGCACAGGGTGAATTAAACTTAGGTGTCATTAAGGGACCTAATTGACGTATCCATCTTATGTTCCCAGTGATGGTGACTAACGTCACACTTCCCACAGTTGCTAAATGTAACTATTTTCATATTAACCTATATCAGTCCAACCAACACATTGATTAATGTCTAGCATCTAGAATACAGGGCCAATAAATGGATGATATTTCAATGTAGCTTTGCTTGTACAAGTACAAACTCCAGCAGCTCAAGTGTACTGACTTAAAATAATCTTGACAGCAGTTATCAAAGCTTGGCTAAATTATCCATATGCTAGCATATGAACGGAGTGACATCATACTCCTATACTCGCTAGCCAATGTTAGCAGCATTGACTATGGAGTTTTCATAGCAACCACAGTACATGTGTGTGGTTGCTATATGCGAAGATCAGAAGGGCCACCAGTGGGAGTTTGCATAGAGTGTATGCTGATGAAGGGACTGACAGGTGGGAGAAAAACCTATTTCTAAATATTATTTATTTATTTAAAAAATATTTTACCAGGAAAGATACTTTGAGATTTATCTCATTTCAAGTATGTCCTGGGTCTATAAAACATTGCATTGATACAATAGGGTACAATAAAATACAAAAACAATATTAATGCACAATATATACAAATTTAGCCAACAACAGGTAGGAAATATATAATCAACCATGACAGGTGCATTCTGTTTTGAGGTATGTAGAGAGGGATCTCTTAAAGGAATTTAGGCATTGGGAAGATTTGAAAGTGTGCAGGAGACGGTTCCATAATTGCGGTGCTCTATAGGAAAAGGAGGATCAGCTGCTTTCTTTTTGTATTGAGGTAGACAAAATGAAGTGCTAGTACTGGATTGGATATTATAGGAGGTGAAAACAGCCAGGGAGAGCATTCTGCTCAGGTAGGGTGGGGACTTCCCAGAAAAGCTCTTCAATACAAAGCTGCAAAGATGAAAGGTGCATCTATATTCCAGCGACAACCAGTTTAGTTCTTTTAGGATGTTTACAATGGTGGGTCCTGTAATTACATTGTAGCACAAATCGTCAGAACGAGTTATACAATGTGTTGAGTTTATTAAGGTGGGTTTGTGATGCAGATGCATATACTACATCCCCATAATCAATGATTGGCATCAGCTTTTGCAGTACAATCTGTTCCTTTACTGTAGGGCTTAGGCAGGATTTGTTTCTGTACAGAGCACATAGTTTTGGATAAAGTTTAGATGCAAGCTTTTCTAAGTGCAGGCCAAAAGATAGATTCTAACATCATACCCAAGTATTTGAAAGAGTGGACTGCTGTCAATGTGCTATTTGAATTTGTTTTGATGGATAGGTGGGAATTGTGTAATTTGTGTAATTTAGGTACTGTTCCAAAGATCATTGTGACACTTTTGTCAGTGTTTAGGAAGAGTTTTTGTTTATTGCGATCCACTTTTCTACCTCTGTAAACTGGTCTTGGAGCACAGCCTCAAGCTGCGGTAGATCGGATTTGCTTGCATAGATTACAGTGTTTTTTTCCCAAACTATACATTTGCCAGCAAGACTGCTAGCCTAAAGTAAAAATAGAATTGTATGTTCTTTAAAAAGAGCACAAATTCTACCTAGCATAATAGGTAACCCTTAATAGAAAACACTTTATTTTTTGTTCCACATATATTGATACAGATATGACAGCTGACATGATCAGCTTGGACCATCAATATGTTATGCTTGGTCTTCATCTACATTTACTATTGTGTCAATCCAACTTTTTTTATTATACTCACTAGCATAAGGATTTAGTATAGAATATTTAGTATAGAATATTGTATATTTTATGCGTAATCTGCATATTTATATATTTTAATCCATATTGCAGGCCTCTGTTTGCAATAAAGGGGATTAATGGTACCCGCAGAGCTGCGATTGCAAAGCACAAGACAATTTATGACAATCGTCAGCCTCCATATGTTTTTTCTTGAAATTAGTTTTTTTTTTTTTTAAATGGCATTAACGTGTGCACTGAAAATACTGCACTACAGAGTAAAGGAATAAATCGGAGAACTCCTTCGGAGGCATTGATCGTCATTTTACATTCTGTGCAGGCGAAGTGTGCATTCTTTGTGCTCTTTTTCTTATTTCTTGGAACTCAGACAAAAATTACATATGTGCAGAAATCTAAAATCCAAGGTTAGTATATATCACAATGTAGATAGATATATAAAGTGATATGTGTGGGTGTGCATAATCATCAATGTAATAACACTATATCTACATAAATTGCAAATGTAACACTGTATTGAGTTGGTAAATAATATGAAGATTAGGAGTAGGCACAGTTTAAAACTCCTACTGTACATTCTCAAGGTACAAAAAGTGCTGTTTAAAAGGATAACAGTACTAAGGTATCACAAGACTAAAAAGAACCTGTGTCTGATAGATGTTGGTTATATTTATGCATTGCAAGCGCAATGCCTTGTATGGTCACCAGATCAGTATTTGTTTTAAATGAATGATTAGAAAAAGCATACTCCAGGGCTCAATTTAAATGTGTACATTCCTGAAATATGCAATTCTCATAGTGATGTCTAAATCGGATCATGATCTGGCAATGTGTCTCCCTCTGGAGATGTGGGCTGGCATACTATGGAATTTGAAGTAACGAGCTTGTAAAAAATAGACCTTCTAGCAGAGGTAATCACTGTACCAGTAGGGCTATTTCTGCTAATAATAAACCTATTGTAGCAAGCCAAACAGATGGGTGGCCCGTTGATGGGAGTTGCCGCTCGGGTCACTCCGGTGGACCTCTGCTTGGTCTGAGTGATCAGAGGTAAGTCTGTAGTATATATTCCTTTGCTGGTTGTAACTGTCTACTCTCCGCCGCTTCCTATTTGTTCGCTGCTTTGTGAAGTGCCGCCTGGGTGATTTAAATGCAATGTATGCCAGGTTCTTGGGGTTAGTTGGCTTGTGAGGAGTCTTCCGGCTGGAAGGACGTCGGAGTGGGTGCGCCCCAGCGTGGGTCCCCCGTCTGGAGTGGGTCGGTACTCTCTCCTGCTGCATGTGTGAGACTTGAGATGGGGGCCTTTGATGTAGGCTTCTCCAGAATGCTTGGCAAATTTGATTGAACCTTGCCTCAAAATGCCATCTCATCTGGAGCCCCGGATCCTCCGTGGTTTGCTTCACGTGTTGCATGGCGGCCATCTTGGGCACCTCACGTGGCTTACTGTCGGACAGTGATTTTCCCCTTGTCAGGCGAGAATGTGTTTCCAGCGTGGACCGGGATATCCCCCACCAGTCCATGGGGGGGTTGCAGGGGAACAAGAGAGCTGCCATGTGATGCTCGCCCTGTGTTGGGAGGCAGACGGCCTCCCCCGGCAATCAGGTTACTTGTCATGCTAGACCTCAGCTGCGATTCCCGACCAAACGGCTGCGATAGCTTCGTGTGTGGTATCAGAAGATTAGGCTTCACTTCGCCTTTCTGCCGGTAGCTTGTTTTGTATAGTTTCTAGTCTGTAAATTGTCTCTTAGTCGGTTTGAGTGTCGTGCAGAGTGGGAGCTGTGCCTGCATGCGACCGCTCAGCTCCGTGCTCAGACCCCGCCCCCAATATTAACATTTTATTATTAAATGACATTTGTTTTGATTTCCTGGCAGTGGCAACCTATCTTCCACTTGTTGTTTTCCCACCAGCTGAGCCATATTTCTAAAGGATTGAATATTGAATATTTGAAAAACACATTTAATAAAACTGATTGGCCTAGCCTACATGATTTTCTGCTGATTGACACATAATTAATTATTGCAAAATAATAGTAACTATGTAAGCTTTGCAACTTTTTTATCCACTTTTTATTTATTTAAAACACAAGAAATAAATAAGAGCTGTCACTTGGCAAATTTTAACACAACCAATTAGTTAATTAAAAGTTAGCTTCTGGTTGTGCAATTTGTATTTATTTATTTTTTTATTTACTTTCATTCTTTATATGTTTGTATACATACTTTGAAGATTAAGGGCAGTTAAAATATCTAAATGACTTAACTCTTGAAGTGCTGTACGCAAGGTACATACAGCACTGATGGAGACATTTCCAAGCGCGTATTTATATTTGCTTAATTTCTCTCTTAGAAGCCTTTGTGCCCAAAGCAACATAGGATGACGTAGACATAATGCATAAGTGAGTTTTTTACTTACCTCTACTGCATTGTTCACCCTAGTAAAAGCTGAAATGCATTTTCCTGATTTGAAGAAACAAGGAACTGTCATTTCTCTGGAGAGTAGAATACAGCAGTACCTATGTAGTTTAAATGTTTTTTTAACTCCTTGCTGCTATACATATCAAAACTCATGTTACTCACTAAAAGTGTCACCTGTCCAATGGTAGGATATATTAAGCAGCAAGTGGACAGTGGTAAGTACCTACCAAAAATGACGAAAGGAAGGACAACTGGTAAACCAACATCAAGGTCACAGGAGCCCATAGCTCACTGATGCACATAGGGTGTGAAGCCTAGCCCATCTGATCTGATCAGACAAAATAGATACTTTAGCTCAAATTGCTGAAAAACTTAATGCTAGCCATGATATAAAGTTGTCACAACACACAGTACATATCAGTTTGTTGCATATGGGGCTACATAGCTGCAGACTGGTCAGAGTGCCCATGATGACCCCTGTCCACCACTGAAAGTTCCCTTAATGGGGAGGTGAGCATCAGAACTGGATCATGGAGCAATGATAGAAGGTTGCCTAGTCTGATGAATTACATTTCCTTTTAGATCAGATTAATGGCCTGGTGTAGGTGCGCCATTTACCTGGGGAAGAAATGGCAAGACTATGGGAAGAGGGCAGGCAGAAGTGTTATGCTCTGGGTAATGTTCTGCTGGGAAACATTTGGTCCTGGCATTTATGTAGATCAATGCACAGTGCCCGCAGTGATGCTGGGAGCCGGAATATGACATCACTCCGGCTCCCAGTATCACTCTGCAGTACGCGAGGTAGCTGAGCAGGGAGAGCTCATAAACAATGTATGACTGTCTGTGTGTTTGGCTGTCTGTGTGTGTGTGTGTATTGCTTTCTCTGTGTGTGTATTGCTGTCTGTGTGTGTTTGTATGTGTGTATTGGCTATGTGTGTGTTTATATAGCTGTGTGTGTGCATTTCTGTGTGTGTGTGTGTATATATGTCTATCTGTGTGTATATGGCTATCTGTGTGTGTATGGCTGTCTGTGTGTGTGTCTCTGTCAGTGTGTGTGTCAGTGAGTCTGTGTGTGTGTGTGTCAGTGTGTGTCTGTGAGGGAGCCTGTGTGTCTGAGTGATTGTGTGTGTCTGTGAGTGAGTGTGTGTGTCTGTGAGTGAGCCTGTTTGTCAGTTAGTGTGTGTCTGTCAGTGAATGTGTGTGCCTGTGAGTGCATGTGTGTGTTGGAGTGATTCTATGTGTATGTCAGTGTGTGTATGTCAGTGTGTGTATGTCAGTGTGTGTGTATGTCTGTCAGTGAGTGTGTCTCAGTGAGTGTGAATGAGAACAGATGCAGCGGTTTAGTAGACGGGGGACTGAGATTTAGTAGACAAGCGGGGACTAAGATTTAGTAAACGAAGGGGGGACTGGGATTTAGTAGACGAGGGGGGACTGGGGTTTAGTAGAGGGGGTCGCTGTTTTTTTTAAATACTGTACTTTTCAAAATAATTCTATGTTTCTATGAAAATTTACATATTTGTTTTTTTGTGGCCCACATAAACTTAAACCTTGTTTATTTGGCCCTTGCTTGCCTTTGAGTTTGACATGCTTGATGTAGATGTTACATTGAGACATACTACCTACTTAAATATTGTTGCATGCAGACCACATATACCCCTTTTATGGCAATGGTGTTCCCTGATGGCAGTGGCCTCTTTCAACAGGATATTGCCCTGCCAAGCTGCAAGAAATATTTGGGAATGGTTTGAGGAACATGACAAAGAGTTCAAGTTGTTGCCTTGGCCTTCAAATTCCACATATCTCAATTCAATTGAGCATCTGAGGAATATGCTGGAACATTAAAGTTAATCCATGGAGGTCCCACCACACATTTTGCAGGGCTTAACGTATCTGCTGTTCATGTGTTGGTGCCCGATACTAGAGGACACATTCAGAGGTCTTGTGGAGTCAACAATGCATCAGAACTGTTTTTACAGTACAATGGGGACCTACATGACATTAGGCAGGTAATTTTAATATTGTGGCTGATTAATGTAGATAGTTTAGGTCTATAACCCTTTCTCAGCTCTAAAAAGTTAAATTCTGTAAATGTTCTTAAGTAACCTTACCTTTTACTTATCGCTGAACAGTGATTTATACATATAAAAATTGCCCTTACATTATCCAAGTAGTTTGACGTAAATGTTATGCTAATATTTTTCAATCAAAAATAACTGCAGTGAATTGTTTAATAAAAGATACATTATGCCTACAAAGTCAAATAATATAATATATAATATAGGTTTTATCTCTTCACACTACACCTGTATGCCTGCTGTAAATGTTTAAAACTTGGAAAATGTAAAAATACAGGCATATATTTTGAATCATAATGTATTTTTAAATGTGTTGCGCCCTACAGAGTAACTGTGGAGGAAAAATTTAAAAAGGGAAATGTTGTGAAATGAAGCTTGCATAAAGAAAAGCAAAGACATATAGGATGTAAAAATATATAATATTACAACTAATAATAAAAATATATGGAAATACAGTGCAATAAGGCTTTTATATTGAATCACACATTTTAAAGCCATATAGTTTGATTGGTATTTTATCAATATAAACACTATCTGTCTATCTGTCTGTCTGTCTTATTTAATTGCACACAGTCTTTTAAATATTATTGCTTCATAAAAATCCTTATTTCACCTGAGTGACTTATCTTGCACTGTAAATAACAAAGGGCAGATGGGACCCATATCTCTAGCTAATAGTTTTTAGAATAACTTCTATTGATCTTTATGTGTCAGAAGATGTGATATCCACTCAACTGAATAACATTGTCTGGTAGAAATGTGATATTTTAATATAAAAATAACCTGTGGATTCATATGCAGAGACCTCCAGATCAATAAAACATTACAATCACACAATAAATGATCTTTATTTCTGGTCACTTCAGTTATTTCTCAAGCGTACAACTGAATCCCCCAGTTCCCAAGCTTCCTAATTTACAGTTCAGTCTGCCTGATCATATTTTTTTCAATTGAAGATATAAACATTTGTTTTAGAATATCCTTATATAGAAATGTATAGAAAAAAGGACAGGATCCTTGTACCGAGCATTATATTTTAATTCCTCTTCAGTCCTCAACCATTAACCTCACAAGTTCTAATGTAAGATAAAGTTTATTTTTTCTTCCTCCCTTTAAAGTACATTACCCCCATAGCGCAAGGACATTTTAAACTGTATTTTAAGTATAGATTGAGATACAATATCAAGTTTGTGTTGATTACAATAAGGATGATGTTTAGTTTGTGTAAAACAACACATAAGCAAACATTGAAGGTCATCTTTTAAAACTTTTCTAAAAAAGGAGCGATGAGAATTTTGCTTATTAGCAAATAGTAATTAGCAATATTGTATCATCCTGATAACCTGAGATAAGGGCAATATGAAAACTATACTCTACAGCATGCAATCATCTTGGCATAAGGTGATATGTCAAGACAGGCATCTTAGGTCAAGCATGGGTAAGCTATAATATAATAGATGGTCAAGTCAATCAATAATTAGTGTGGGACTTTCTTTAGAAATTGGAAAAAATACAGACAGGACTGAAATATGAGGAGCTAATAAATGTTCGCATTACGTCTTTCTCGTGGGTAAAGACGCTGCTGTGACTGCTCTCTTCACACCTGGGAACAAAGTGGTAGTATGTGGGCCCCAAGTGATGAGATGATTGAACTCTATGAAGAAATCCATGTATGACTCCAGCGAACATCAACATTCATTCTCCCTCAAGGGAAATATTGATCTTTGCTTCATCGAGTCAATAATTCCTGACAAGATCCAATATCTTTGTGTTATGAAGCTCAGCGAATGATGGCAGCCTCCTCTCACATTTTAAATGGTGACCAAAAGGCTTATGCTTTCAAAACACATTGCTTCTTCCGATGGAAAGAGACAGCAATTGCAAGAACCAAGAGACCCTCCTTTTGATCTCAGGTTTTCCATCAATACATCATTGACTGTGCTGGGGGAAAGAATGCTCTCTGCGAAATAAGGCTGCACATTAAAGAGCATCTGAACAGGGATTGTTGTAATACAAGTACCAAGACTACGGTTAGATATTGATAACAAAAATATTATCTCATTGTGTTACCTGAAATCCTTTTACAAAGTCATGTCAAATATAAACAATATTGTAATGTATTAAACATACTGCATTCAATTTCAGTTTAGTTCCACATTAAATTATATTGTCCCAGAGAGGAAAAGATTGTCACTAAGATAAATGAGCCATGATAGTAAATCGAGTGCAATTTGCTCAAATAATTTAACCACCATGAGTGGGCAACAGTGAATCACTTTATTAATAAAGACCACTTATTCAGATGTACAGTGTCTTCCATAATTTATTGTTATGATTTTATTTCCCTACACACATGCAGGATATTTCACTATGCTATCAACCCCTATTTCCTGTGTCTTGATCGTATGAGTCTCTATCTCATTTGAACTACACTATTAAAAAAACTTTTTTTTCTCCATCTGATGTTCTTAGTTGAGTCTAAGCTCTTATTTATCATACCATATCATTTAAGTGGTTATGGTTCCTGGGGGTCACCTGCTTACAGTTCAGCGTTAAACTGTATTTGAGTGGTTTTAAATTGAATGAGGGTCCTTAGGTGCCTACATCTAGTTCTACTTTCTTGAGATATTTCCCCCCTTAAATTCCAGAGGACATACAAATTCCTTTATATTATGATATGCTATGCATGTCACTGGAACTTAATGGGTTAACTACCTTTCCAGAAGCTTTACTAAAAAAATGTTGAGAGAAACACTAACTGAAGCAGAATTTTCCAGACAAACGGTACCATTGAGAATTGTTTGTTTTGTGTGAAGGGATGGTGGAATTAAAGAATGTCACATAAGTGGCTTCCACATCCCGTAGCGAAGACGATTCTTGGTTCTTTTCAAAACTATTTTAAATCCTCTTAGGCTTCAAACGGATCTCACTTTAAAACATTCATTCCTAAACCCCTTTTCTCTGTACAAATTGCTAATACTAAAGTATTATCCAAATTAATTGAGATTTTCTCCTTAGCTCTCTGCGTGTCCTACTTCTTTCATTGTCTATGCTCCCTGGATCTTTCAGTTTCATAGAATTTTTTTTCTCTCCTTTTACTTAACATGCTAGATTCACAAGCGGTTTCACCCGACTGAATCAAGGGCCAATGCTTGATTTAAATTTTCTATTTCAAAAAAATATCTTTATTTAGCTTGCAACTCTAAAACTATTTTAACACCTTCTATGACTGACACAATACGTTATTTAATTAATAATATTGCATTAAAGGAACGACTTTGATGCAGTTTATAGGTTTTGACCTGATTAATATTCTGTATTTTTACATATTCAAATCATTATAGTTTGTGAACAAACAACTAATGCTTTTGCAGAAAACTGAACCATTACCAGAATTGGTGTCCTCTCCTTCTAATGCAGATTGCCATGTAGTTCAGATCACGCAGGGTTTTGTTGCAGCATTCTGCAAAACATATTTTTGTGTATAAACTATACTGATTTAAAAAAAAAAGCATATTTAAGAAGCCTAAATCTATCAGTTGCATTTATAGTTTTGGTGTCCCTTAAAGGCTTCACTTAACGAGTAAGTCACTAGTGCAGGTAGTTTGAGGGTAGATGGCAAGGGCTGCTGTTGTAAGTGATGGTTTGCAGGAACATATATTTGGAGTACTTTATAAAAGAAGTTAAAGGAACACTACAAGCACCATAACGAGAGAATAATGAGTATCCTATTTTAACTCCAATTTATAAAAGAGCTGATTTCTATAAAAAAACAGCACTTTTATAATTATTATGGGACACATTATTGGCTGTTAATTATCATTTTGAGTGCACCTGTCTCCCCCAGCATATCTGAAATACATTTAAGAATGGTTTGACTTACTACTTGGGGTCTCCATGAAGCAGTTTTGGTGTACAGACCATGCCTCTGCAGTCTCACTGCTAAATTCTCTGCCAATTAAGAGTTAAATCACTTTGTCTATGTAGTCATATGCACACCTCCCTCCATGTGAATTATACATCCTTCCTAAACACTTCCTGTAAAGAGTCATCTAATGTTTACACTTCCTTTATACTACAGGGCTGTTGACTGCTTCAATCTGATTGGTTGCTGAACGTTTTAAGGTGTGCATTATTTTCAGAGAGACACACGGCTAGAGTAGTTTCAGACAGGTCTTGACCGCTTTACAGTTGCGTAAGAAATTAGTCCTACATACAAGAGCGTTTTAATGACAAAAACTTGACAAACGTCTTGAAATACATCATCTCAACAATGTTTTGAGGTATGGTAACTGTAGTATAAGCGGAATAATTAACTCCAGGCCGTTGAATTATTAGAAAAAAATAATGCACACTCGAGGTCGTGACCGCATTACCACCTTGGGTGTGCATTATTTTTCTAGTAATTCAACGGCCTGTCGTCAATTATTCCTTACTTATTGCACATTTTGCTTACTTTTCTTATTTCCTGCTCTGTGTCGCTAAACCCTGCAGGAGCTTCCTGTATGTAATTAAACTTAAATTTACAAAGCAGGAGATACAAACTTTTAAAGTAAGTTAAACCTGATTGAAAATTAAACCATTTTTTTTTCATGCAGGTTGTGTCAGTCAGTGTCAGCCAGGAGATGGGTGGCTAGGGATGCATAAACATAAACAAAACTGATTTGACTCCTAAATGGCAGTGAATTGAGCAGTGAAACATCAGAGGCATGATCCATACACAAAAACTGCTTCATTAATCTAAAGTTGTTTTGGTGACTGTAGTGTCACTTTAACCCCTTAACGACGAGTGACGGACAAGGTCCGTCACTCAGGGGATTGCCATAACGATGAGTGACAGACCTCGTCCATCACCCGTTAAAATTAACCCTGGATCGCCGCTATTGCGGCGATCGCGGGGTTAATGGTGCTCCGGTCTGCCTCTGTATTAGAGGCAGACCGCGAGCACCCGATAGTGCTGCCCCAGCACATGTGCTCGCTCTGACAGCCTGTCAGAATGAGCACATGTGCTCCATATACTCACCTTCCGCCTCCCTGCACTTCCTGGTTCTGTGTGAAGTGCAGAGAGCCAGAACAGTGATGATCCTGACCCCTGTGTAAAAAAAAAGTTAATTTAAAATCCCACCCCCCTTTACCCATTTTAATAAAAAATTAACCCCTTCCCTGCCAATTGATCACTGACTACAGTTTTTTTTTAACCCTTGAGGGTTAATTTTTTTTTCTTTAACCCTCAGGGGTTACATTTATTTAATTAATTTAAATATTTTAAAATTATATATTTAGCTAGCTGGGGTGGGTGGAAGTTAGTGGGGAATTGGGGGATTTGGTGTTAGGCTAACTAGGGGTTAACATTAAAAAAAGTTTTAAAATAAACTTTAAAAAGTTAAAAATTAAGCTAAAAAAAAGTTTAAGTAAAAAATAAAAAAACACCCCCCTTTACCCAGGTCAAATAAACATTAACCCCTTCCCTGCCAGTCGATCACTGCCTACAGTGATCAAAATACAGATCACAGTATTATACTGTGATCTAATTTTTTTTAACCCCTGAGGATTAACTTTTTTATCCCTCAGGGGTTCAATTTATTTAATTAATTAATTTAAATATTTTATAATTATATATTTTGCTAGCTGGGGTGGGTGGGAGTTATGGGAAAATGTGGAATTTACTGTTATTGCTGCTTACTGCTAGTTAGGGGTTAACGGTAAAAAAAAGGTTAGAAAAATTTTAAATCTGTAAAAAAAAGTTTAGGAAGGTTAAAAAAAAAATAATAAGCAAAACAAGAGTTTAAAAACTAGTTTTTAAAAGTAAAAAAAGTTTCAAAAAGTAAAAAAATACATTTAAGAACGCTCATTACCACTACACCTGGAACAAACTAGAGGAAAAATGATCCCACGCTAAGGTTCAAAATATGCCTTTTGAATTACCCCAGGGTGTATTCTTTAATAAATAGTATGTGTTTGTGGGGAAGTTTCAATAACCAACCGTCTAAACTACTCCAAATTGGAACAGCGTAAAACTTCAAAGTTAGAAAAAAACTGAATGGCTGCGTCTCAAATGTGCCCTTCAACATCCACATATACCTGGCAAAGGTACATACGGTGGTATTGCTGTACTCAGACGACATAGCTGAGCAACATATAAAGTATTATACAGTCGTAGTACACATAAGGTTTGCAAAATATACTGTGCAAACTCACTTTGTGTGTCAAAAAGGCAGAAAAAAATACTTATTACCACTACACTTGGTACAAGCTAGCGGAAAAATGATCCCACGCTAAGGTTCAAAATATACCTTTTGAAATACCCTGGGGTGTCTACTTTAAGAAATGGTAGGCCTTTGTGGGGTAGTTTGAATTTAAACCCTGCTAATATATATATATATATATATATGTATATATATATATATATATATTTAATTTATTTTAAACATTTTTAATAATTATTTTTTTTACACCCCCCACCAGCAGGGGGACTGTTTGACAGCCCAGATAGTCTCCCTGCTGGCAGATCCACAGCCAGCTATAGAGAGCCATGTGATTGCTCTTTGTGAGCGATCACATGGCCCCAGGGGTTTGATTTGTGGTAGGGAGGCTGCCTTGTTTGTCAGGCAGTCCTCCCGAAGCGGATCGGTGGGAAGGTAAGTATTCCCGAGGCTCCAGGACGGCAAGCCGTTATGGCGTTCTATGCTGTCGCAACTGCTTTAAAGCCCATTTAAATGGGGACGGCAAAGAATGCCGTAACGGCGTTAACGGGTTAAACAGCAATAACTTGAAGTAATTGTTTTCTTTATGACTTAATCAGTCTCTCCCATCATTGTGGAGGCCCACTCTTCTTTACAATGTTGCTTCAGTTCATTAAGGTTTGCTGGCAT
The DNA here is from genome assembly GCA_933207985.1 of Pelobates cultripes. Lineage (NCBI taxonomy): Eukaryota > Metazoa > Chordata > Amphibia > Anura > Pelobatidae > Pelobates > Pelobates cultripes. The sequence goes on along the minus strand of OW240914.1, from coordinate 120,350,561 downwards.
TTGTTTGCGCACAGCTCTCTTAAGGTTCTGCCACAGTATTTTAATAGGGTTGAGGTCTGGACCTTGACTGGGCCATTGCAACACTTGGATTTTTTATTTTTCTGACATTCTGCTGTAGATTTGCTGGTGTGCTTAGGATCAATTTTGCAAACTTAAGCCATGCTGGCATGTTATTTTTAAAGAGTGGAGGCTTTCTCCCGGCAACTCTTGCAAACCAACCATACTTGTTTAGTCTTTTCTAGTTGTACTGTCATGAATTTTATAACAGGACAGGAGACTTCGTATTTTGCATAGTCTTTCTTTAGTAAAACTCCAGCAGCACAGGTTTAACAATAAAGTTTAGTGAAAAAAACATTTCCATAGGGTATGAAAGGCCCTTCGTCTTGCATCATTTCCTCTTTCTTTGCTGCTCCAGTCAGACAGGTCAGAGTATTTTATTCTCTGCTATTGAATTTACATTTACACTGTCAGGGTATTTTATTCTCTGCTTATTCTTACTATTGAATTTACATTTACTCTGTCAGAATATTTTATTCTCGGCCCATTCTTACTATGGTTTTACATTCACACTGGTTGTGATGGATTGTCTCTACACTCTATAGTTGATTGTCACCATTTATTTTCTTCAAATGTACCCTTTCTCCCCTATGTCCCCACCTGTACTACCTTTGCTTCCCTCTCACTATCTCCCAGTCATTCATTTCGCGATTGCGGCAAGTTACAGCGATCGCGCTTATCAAAACAGAGACTGGGGCATCGGTTAGGGCCAGCAGGTGGGGGAGTGTGGGAACCCGCGTTACCGGCATTATGATTTGCGCGCGAACGGCGGACCACGAGATCCAGGGCGGCCAGCCACCTTCCCAGTCCGTGTGAATCTCCCAGACCGCGTGCTCTCATTTCTCCTCCAGGATTTTCTATGCCTGTCAGGAGCTGTGATATTCATGTAGATGTTTTCACAATCTATTTCATGTATTAGGTTAGCTCAATGGGCTTATACACTAGCAGTACACTGTCCATATCTTATGGTTCACAGGCTCAATCCACACTTAAGTAGATAAATTAGAAATCACCTGTTTGGGTATCCAGACAATGTATTCACGATTTTATATCTTGTGATTTATTAATTTATGTGTATTTTTCGTATCCATGCTGGCGGGCCGCGAGACCCACAACGGCCATTTGCGCCCCTAGCAATAGTGACTCACATGATCCCTTCAACACATGTTTGATATGTATAGTTAGGTATTTCCATTAAACAATCATTTACTGTGGAACATTGCTGATAACAAACTGCACTGTACATTAACCATTACACTGCTGCAGAGTGTCTATACAGAGGTGACCCCTGTCAGTTGGGGGTGGACCCCACTCACGCTCCTGCCAATACCATAACAGGGGTGACCCCCCTACGCTGGGTGACCCCCAAGCGGAGTCATACAGCATTCAGTGCAGGATTCATTCAGGGATGACCCTCCTTTTGGATGGGGTGACCCCCCCACAGGCTCAAAGAGACACAGTGCATGCAGGTTCAACATCCTGCCATACAATAACAATATGACTCTATGCAGTGAATATCAGACACCCACTCTACGACTGGGGTGATCCACACACCTCCTTACCAAGGAGGGAAGAAATTGCAAGTGTACATGCTCCACAATTCATATATTGTTGGGTGAACCCCAAACCAAACAGGCCCTCCATCCTTGACGGGTGTGGCCCAGTTATACGACCGCTCATCCCAGTCGCACAGAGGGTGACCTCCTACTCAGGCCACTCGACCCTTAGCGACCTGAGGGTCTCGGGTCAGATAACACTGGGTGACCCCCAGTCATAAGTGGATTACTACTCACGTACTTCGGTACCTGTCTTTCACAGACAGAATACTCCACTACTTCATGATGAGTGACTCACCACAATCACCACCATCTGACTTCCAGTCAATGATAAATTAGGCAGTGGCCACCTCAGTGGAGAAGGCTATTGCCAAATTACTGGCGCAGATCTCAAAAACGGACACTGACACCGCAACGGCAACTGAAACGAAAGACCCCGACTTCCTTAGAGAAGTCCCCGCAATAAAACTATCCAAACTTTATTTACTGTGCACTTTATTACTGGGGTGACCCCCCCTTACTACTGGGGTGATTCCCCACTCAAAGATGTACATTCAACTATGGACTCCTGTACATTTATTATTGGGGTGACCCCCCTTACTAATGAGGTGACCCCCCACTCACAGAGGCACATCCACCAATGGATTCTATGCACTTCATTACTGGGGTAACCCCCCTCACTTACAGATGTGCATTCACCAATGGGCTACTGTGCACCTTACTATTGGGGTGAAACCCCTCCTTACTACTGGAGTAACCCTCATAGATGTGCATTCAACAACGGATTACTATGCACTCACAGATTGGCACTCGTCTACGGTCTTCTGTGCACTTTATTATTGGGATGAACCCCCTTACTACTGGGGTTATTCCCCCTCTCGCAGAGGGGCATTCCACATGGAACTATGGCCGGAGGCGATCTAGGTGTCCTAACACATTTACATTTACACATGTACCTAGACCATATATATAGATATATATACTCAACAAACCGAAAGGTCAACAGACAACCTCTCACTCAAGACTTTCAGCCTAGGTTAATATTGCAGTGGCAACCTCAATGCAGACAACAATCCCCAATAGGCTGGGTCAGGGTCTTGCAGAGATGGTGAACCATGGTACACCATCTGCCTATGAATTCTACTAGGCCCCGGGCCAAGCACCCATATACAAAGGACAAGTGCAAGTATTCCAAATAACTAAATCAAGCCTGGGAACACAACCCCGATGTGCCGGAAAGTTATCCAAACGACCTAACTTCCCCTATAAGGAACTGTCCTGAGACTCCACAGATTTGACCGCCGTCAGAAAACACACTGAGATCGACGAAATGGGGGTTGCCAGGCCTTTATCCACGATCCATACAATTGTAGCCAAAAAACCTAGGAAAAGGAGACTGCGTGTTCGACTCCGGGTTATAACCGGTCATGGCGCCCTTTCGTCACATGGGATTCCGCTAACTCACCTATCACACAGAACTCCACGCCAATAAAACTCACAGTTATGTGCAGAGTGTATGAAGTATCAGAAAACTAATCTGAGTGAGGGTGGCGTAGTGTAAAGTGTTTTATGCTACATATGTGTGTAAATGCGTGTAATATGTGGTTGGTTGAGTGTTGTGATTGTGAAGGGATTGGCTAAGTGTGATATATGTCAGGTGTATGTGTGGTTGGCTGAGTGTGGTGACTATATGTGTTGAGTGTGATTGTGTGGGGATTGTCTGTTTGTGATTTGTACGTGATATTGGCTGGGAGTGATGTGTTGATACAGAGTTGGCTGAATGGGATGTGTGTGGATATAATCGTTGGTGGTCCCATGGGTGCTGTGACAGGATACCTGGTAGTCCATTAGGGGAGTGTGTGGACTCTGCCAGTGTAGTCCTATAGGAAATGCTCCTTCAATGCACTCATTAAATGAGTCAAAGTATCGCCATAGTAACCTGATCTGACTCATTGACTGTGTGATGAGACCACACAGACCAAAGGTGTAGATAGCACACTCTTTACTGACAGGTCAACCCCTCTCCTACCTTCTACCCCAAGGCCAAAATCTCAGTAGCATTGTGGGAAATCTTGCCTGTCTATACTTAACCTATTGCATCCTGCTATTACTGCAGGTTTTCAATCATAAATGCGTGCTGATAGTGTCCCATTTGACCTCAAACCAAAGTTGCACTATAAGATCTGGAATCACTGTCATTTTTATGAAATTGTGTTCAATGAAGCATACTTTGTTACATGGCACTGCTGAATGCATCTGTTTAAAAATAGGTAGTCTGTGGCCCAAAAGGGTTGCAGATGCTGACATGATCATAAAGGGTTGCAGATGCTCAGTAACATTGTCCAGAATGCTGTGGCATTCAAATGATGTTCATATTGTATTAAGGGGCCTAAAAATGTGCCAAGAAATCTTTCCCCATATGATTATAGCATCAGCACCAGATGATACTTTTCACATAATTCAGGATGGATCAATGGGTTCTTGCAGTTTAGGCCAAAATCTGACCCTACCATCTGCAATTCACATCGGAAATCAACACCATCTACAACCTTTTTCGTATCAATATTGTAAAGAACTTTTACATAACGCAAAATATACCCAAATTAGCTGTTACATTAATATTACTAATATAAATGAATAAGATAATAAAATACAAAAAGTAAAGTGTGTGTGTGTGTGTGTTAAACCTGATAACATAGTAGAAATTAACAAACTATACTACAGATGTCTTAAACATAGTCAAGAAAGATTTAAGGTATTTAATTAATACAATTACCAGGAAGCATTCAACACTATCCTTGCATGTTGCAAGCTATTGTAATACAAATGTATTAATCTACTAGTTTTTTGTATGATAATACTATCATTAAAGGTTTAAAAATACACATCACTATTATTACACAAACAGTGGCATATATATATATATATATATATATATATATATATATATATATATAACAATACAGATGATACATACAATATTGCCAAGGAACTGTAGATTTTTTCAGTACCTAATTATAGTAGGACATTTTTCACTCATGATTCATACATGTGGCCACAAAGGAACCCTATATTCAGATATGGATTTCAATTTTGTTCTAAAACAAGCACTGCTTGTGACATGACATGTAACAACTTATTACAGAAATTAACAGAACAAAACAATATAAATTAATTTGAGCTCATTAAGTAATACAATGTAATGCACTACTAATAGAGCATAAAACATCTAATGTAAAATTCCACAAAGCTGTTCGTTCCGGTCGCAGCCACCCTGCGACCCGGTATGTATGCCAGTGCGGCCACATTTTGCCAGCCTATTCTCCTCTTCTTCCTGAGGCTGGCAGTGGTGTCACTTGGCGGATGGGCGGGCGGGCGGGCACGCGTGAGGGAGCATTCTACCCTGAGCTCTCTCTGTTAGTTTTTGTGTGTCAGTGAGTGTGTGTTACTGTGTGTTACTGTGTGTGCGTGTCTGTTACTGAGTGTCACAGCTGCTAGTGTGGTCCAACACACAGAAACTATGTAAACATATACATAAAAAAGGAAAGGAAATAGAAGGACAGAGCGTAAACCGGACCTTAGAATGGCCGGACTAATACGCTAGAGATAGAGAATGATCAAAGGGAAAGCCGAGGTCAAGGAAGCCAGAAATACTCAGATACCGTTTAAACAAGCCAAGTCAGGGGAACCAGAATTCGGAATAACCAGGGAAAAGCCAAGACCAGGATACAGGGAAGTCAGATTCACAAAGATAAACGCACTCTCGGGAACCAGAAACAGGAAACCACGACTGGAATGAATTAGGAACTGGAATGAATTAGGAATTTAAATATCCCTCTCTGGGCTCTGATTGCTCAGAGGGTGACCTCATGCGCACGTCCGTATAAATTTGAGGGGCGGAGCTTGTGGTGTGCACGACCACGTGGTCAGCGCCATCTTTGATTTGGGCGCAACGCTCAGAAGACGCGGAGGAGTGGTTCGGGAGCCGCAACAGTACCCCCCCCATTTGAATACCGCTCATCGGGCGGGAAGGAGCCGGCTTATGAGGGAAGCGGTTGTGAAATGACCGGATAAGACAGGGCGCATAAACCTGGTCAGCAGGAACCCAACAACGTTCCTCAGGACCATATCCTTTCCAGTCAACTAGATAAGACAAAATACCCCTAGAGGTTTTGGAGTCCAATATAGAACGAACTTTGTACTCCTCCTGATCACCCACTACCAAAGGCGGAGGAGGGGCAGCCACTTTAGTAAGAGGCTTAAGCAAGGACACATGAAATGAATTGGCAATTCTCATGTGAGCAGGAAGCGCCAATGAATAAGTCACAGGGTTGATACGACGGAGGACCCGAAAAGGACCTATGTACCGAGGGGCAAATTTCATGGAAGGAACCTTAAGTTTGACATGACGTGTGGATAGCCACACCTTGTCTCCTGGTTGATAGACAGAATTGGCACCCCCGTCTCTTGTCAGCTTGGATTTTAGCACGTTGTGATGCCTTCTGTAGTGCTGTATGAATGGAATCCCAAGTGTCATGAATAGAATCCAAACGGGTGTTCAAGGCAGGAATATCAGTGTCTGAAAATTCAGAAGGTAAAACAGTGGGGTGATAACCCTGATTTACAAAAAATGGACTATGATTAGAGGATTCACGAGTCGCATTATTTCTGGCAAACTCAGCCATGGGTAAGAGTTTGTACCAGTTAGACTGATTGGCATCGATAAAACATCATAAATTAGATTCTAAAGACTGATTGGCCCTCTCTGCTGCGCCATTAGTCTGAGGGTGATACGCTGAGGAAAATGAAAGTTCTATACCTAATTGCTTACAAAAGGCACGCCAGAACCTAGAAATAAATTGGGTACCTCTGTCAGATACTATGTTTTTTGGCACTCCATGTAACCGAAAGATCTCTTTCAAAAATATTTGTAAAAGATCTTGAGCAGATGGTAATTTTTTAAGAGGTACAAAATGTGCAATTTTCGAGAATCTATCTATGACCATAAGGATTGTGTTAAATCTGTTTGAACTGGGCAGATCCACCATGAAATCCATGGCTAAATGGGTCCATGGAGCATTAGGTATAGGCAGTGGTTGTAGCAACCCAGGTGGAGATTTGTGAGAGGCTTTAGAAACGGTACATATTTAACATGCCCCTACATAATCTTTGATGTCGTTCCTAAGTGTAGGCCACCAGAACCTCCTGGAGATAGCAGAGAGAGTTGTATGGACTCCAGGATGACCTGCTGTCAGATTATCATGGAATAATCCAAGTACCTTTTTTCTTAATGGTGGTGAAACGTACAGTTTATCCGGAGGTCTCTCCACGGGTGCCTGGCACAGAAGAGTGGAGAAGACACTTCGGAAATTGTAGTGGCAATAAGGCATTCTGGAGGTATGATAGGGAATACCTCTTGTTCAAGAACCTCATCTGTCTCGAACTGCCTAGACAGCACATCTGCCTTGGTGTCCTTGGTCCCGGGCCTGTACGTAATTACAAAATTGAATCGGGAGAGGAACAATGACCATCTAGCCTGACGAGAGGACAATCTCTTAGCGTCCACAATATAAGCCAAATTCTTATGATCTGTAAAAATCAGAAGTGGCTCTTTGGAACCTTCTAAGAGATGCCTTCATTCTTTAAGGGCAAGTACAATGGCCAATAACTCCCTATTCCCAATGTCATAATTTTTCTCTGCAGATGTTAGTTTTCGAGAGAAAAACCCACAGGGATGTAAAGGCGCATCAGGACTTTCTCTTTGAGACAGAAAGGCTCCTACTCCTGTTTCTGATGCATCTACTTCTAGAATAAATGGTTTGGTTGGATCGGGATGTGTCAGGACAGGTGCTGTAGCAAATAAAGATTTGAATTACTCAAATGCCCCCTTTGCTTCCTTGGGCCATGAATTGCAATTTGCTTCTTTTTTGGTTAGGTTAGTAATAGGAGAGATTACAGAGGAATAACCTTTAATGAACTTGCGGTAATAATTTGCAAAACCAATAAAGCGTTAAGGCCTTTGGGTAATGGCCATTGTAAGACTGCTTCCAATTTGCGTGGGTCCATTTTGAAACCAGACAGAGATATAACATACCCCAGAAACTGTATCTCAGTCTGGTCAAACTGGCATTTCTCCAGCTTACAGTAGAGGCCGTTCTTTAACAGGGTTTTTAGTACTGTTCTCACATGTCCGTGATGTGTCTCTAAGTCTGGGGAATAGATGAGAATGTTGTCTAGATACACTAAAACAAACATGTGGAGATATTCTTTAAGGACATCGTTAATGAAATCCTGAAACACCGCTGGGGCATTGCACAGTCCAAACGGCATAACTAGGTATTTGGAATGTCCCATTCTCGTATTAAACGCGGTCATCCACTCATGCCCTTCCTTAATTCTGACTAGGTTGTAAGCACTTCTGAGGTCGAGCTTAGTGAAGACTCGAGCCCCTTTCAACCTATCGAATAACTCAGAAATAAGGGGAATGGGATAGGCGTTTTTTATTGTTATTCTATTCAAACCCCTATAGTCTATACAAGGGCGTAGGTCTCCTTCTTTTTTAGAAACGAAGAAGAACCCAGCCCCAGCAGGTGAAGAGGATCTACGTATGTGACCCTTTCTGAGAGCTTCCTTTATGTACTCTTCTAAACAAAGATTTTCTTGGGGAGATAGTGCATATACTCCTCCTTTAGGGGGCATAGTGCCTGGTAACAAATTTATGGCATAGTCGTAGGGTCTATGTGTTGGTAATACCTCTGACTGAACCTTGTTGAATACCTCTTTTAAGTCCAAATACTGCGGTGGGATTTCTGTGGTCAAGGGAGGCGATATAGGTATATTGATGGTACCAATTCGTTGTTGCACCTTTTTTAAACAAAGACCTCTGCATCTCTCACCCCAACTCACAATTTCTCCTTCAACCCAATCTAAACGTGGATTGTGTTTCTGGAGCCAAGGGAAACCCAGTATTATCGGACATGTAGGTGAAGATATAATTTGGAAAACCATTTCTTCAGAATGTAAGATACCCACTGAGACAGTGATCGGCAGGGTTTCGTGCGTGATGAGAGGCTGGGTAAGAGGTTTCTCATCGATAGCCTCTACTGCTATGGGTCTATCTTTCTGCCTTAAGGGCAGGAGATGTTTGGCAGAGAATTCCTTGTCTAGAAAATTTTCCGCTGCCCCAGAGTCAATCATAGCCTCACACTGTACATTAGTTTTCTTACAAGACAAAGTAATTTTTATAAGGAAACGGTTCTTAGTCAATTTAGGGGGCATATACATCACACCTAAGGTCGGTCCCCAACGTGCCTTAGGTGCGCAAGTTGTTCGGCCGAACTGGACATGAAAACCTTTGATGTCCCCTTTTGCCACAATACAAACATATTGTGTTGTCTATCTGTCTCAGTGATTTTAGCAATGCCCAGTTGCATGGGTTCAGGTTCTGGAGGTGGAGCATGGCTAATTACCACTGGGTTAGAGAAATGAGGGGCTATGGATAAGTTAGAACATTTAGTACAATGTTTGTTTTTCTCTCTCTCTCTGAGCCTGTTATCAATGTCTATCATGTATGCAATAAAGTCATTAAGGTTAACTGGAAGATCTCTGGCTGTGGTCTTGTCTTGTATATTTTCCGCTAAACCTTCAGAAAAGGCAGCCACCAAACCGCTATTGGTCCAGTCAACCTCAGATACCAATGTCCTGAACTCTATGGTGTAATCAGCTACAGAGCGGTTGCCTTGTTTTATTCTCATTAGGGCTCTGGCAGCTTTCTTTTCTCTCCCTTTTAGCTCAAAAGTAGCTTTAAATTCTGATAGGAATACATTGTAATTATGAGCAACTGGATTTTCACTCTCCCATAAGGGATTGGCCCAGGTTAAAGCCTTACCCGTTAATTGGTTAATTAGATAGGCAATTTTCGATCTATCTGTAGGGAATGAACCAGGGGAAGCTTCGAAGTGATATTCAATTTGGTTTTAAAAAACCTCTAAATTCCAAAACGAGGGGGAGGTGAAAGGGTCATGGACGGTGGTTTGTGTGACAAAGGTGCTACTACAGGTGGCGGAGCCACAGGCGGTACCAGAGGTGCCTCCAGAGAGGCAGTTCTCTGGAGCAAGGTCTGGAATGCTTGGGAAAACTGATCTAATCTGTGGTCCATATACTCCTCCCTACTCTCACAGGCAAACATATGTTTGCATAGTTCCGCAGGATCCATGGCCCTGTCATAATGTCACGGCTGCTAGTGTGGTCCAACACGCAGAAACTATGTAAACATATACATAAAAAAGGAAAGGAAATAAAAGGACAGAGCGTAAACCGGACCATAGAATGGCTGGACTAATACGCTAGAGATAGGGAATGATCAAAGGGAAAGCCGAGGTCAAGGAAGCCAGAAATACTCAGATACCGTTTAAACAAGCCAAGTCAGGGGAAACAGAATTTGGAATAACCAGGGAAAAGCCAAGATCAGGATACCAGGAAGTCAGATTCCCAAAATAAACGCACTTCGGGAACCAGGAACAGGAAACCACGACAGGGCAAGGAACTGGAGTGAATTAGGGATTTAAATATCCCTCTCTGGGCTCTGATTGGTCAGAGGGTGACCTCTGACCCCAGAACGTGCGCGTGCGTTGACGTTGTGACGTCCGTATAAATTTGAGGGGCGGAGCTTGTGGTGTGCGCGACCACGTGGTCAGGGCCATCTTTGATTTGGGCGCAATGCCCAGAAAATGTGGAGGAGCGGTTCCCGGCTCGCCGGCGAGCAGCTAAGCTGTGTCTGATATTGAGTGTGTGTCTGCTAGCGAGTGTCAGTGTGTGTGTGTGTGTGTTAGTTTGTGTGTCAGTGAGTGTGTGTGTGTGTCAGTAAGTGTGTTACTGTGTGTGTCTTTTACTGAGTGTGTTAGTTTGTGTGTGTCTGTTAGTGTGTTACCGTGTGTGTCTGTTACTGAGTGTGTTAGTTGTGTGTTAGTTTGTGTGTGTCTGCTATTGAGTGTGTGTCTGCTAGTGAGTGTCAGTGTGTGTGTGTTAGTTTGTGTGTCAGTGTGTGTATGTGTGTGTGTGTGTGTGTGTCAGTGAGTGTATTACTGTGTGTGTCTGTTACTGAGTGTGTTAGTTTTTGTATGTCTGTTAGTGTGTTACTGTATGTGTCTGTTACTAAGTGTGTTAGTTGTGTGTTAGTTTGTGTGTGTCTGTTAGTGTGTGTCTGTTATTGAGTGTGTGTCTGCTAGTGATTGTCAGTGAGTGTGTTAGTTTTTGTGTCAGTGAGTGTGTGTTAATGTGTGTGTTTCTGTTATTGAGTGTGTGTTAGTTTGTTTGTCAGTGAGTGTGTGTGTCAGTGAGTGTGTTAGTTTGTGTGTGTCTGTTAGTGAGTCTGTTTGGTGTCTGGTAGTGAGTGTGTGTTTGTCAGTGAGAGTGTATGTTTTGTAAGTGAGTGTGTATGTGTGTCTGTCTGTCAGTGAGTGTGTATGTATGTCTGTCACTGAGTGTGTGTCTGTCAGTAAATGTGTGTGTCTGTTAGCTAGTGTGTATGTGTCTATTCGTGAGAGTGTGTGCGGTTAAAACCTCTTCAGCACTTACCTTTCTCCAGCACTTACCTTTCTCCCTTGAAGCTGGGGATCTCTCTGCCCCGATCCGCCTCTCAGCTCTGAATGCACATGCGTGGCAAGAGCTGCGCACGCATTCAAACCGCCCACAGGAAAGCATTACTCAATGCTTTCCCATGAACGTCCAGTGTCTTCTCACTCTAATTTTCACAGTGAGAGTCACAGAAGCGCCTCTAGCGGCTGTCAGTGAGATATTTAGATAAGTTAAGGAATAAACCAATTATCTCCAGGCAGAGAGCACATCATTTTCCCAAAACTTAGAACACCCCTTTCCCCACAAGGTATCCCCACACATTACATATCCCCTGATAGCCCCGATCTGGGGGACAAACATATCCAAATTTCACCCAGATCGGTTCAAGGGTTCTGAAAAGGTGTGGAGGGTCCCTTTTACCGACCACACACGCAGCTCCTGCCCAAAACAGTTCCATGAATTCAGCGTGTGCGGTTGGTCAATTCACAAAACTGAAAAAAACAAATAAAAGTCCCCAATGGATTCCCCTGGCTCATAGTAGCGATTGCTCCCCTTGTCTGTTCGCACAGAACTACCGAACGAGGCTTCCCTGGCTGTTCGGGAAGTAAGAGAAGCCGGCGTTCGGTAGTTTCCAGCGGTAGTTCGTGAGGTCGAGTGTCCGATTTTAGTTCCAGACACTCGACGACCAAGTCCCGCTGGCTCTCCTCGTGCGAACAAGATGGCCGCCGTTTTCTTTTCCACGTGGCGTTCGGTTATACGAACAGCGGCCGCCCAGGGAGCACTTAACAGCTAGTTTTCTCTGAAGTAAATGAGCCAGGAGGGTGGTCGGCGTTCGGTAGTTTCAAACTACCAAACCAATCCATTCAATATACAAGTATTCACATATAAAAATACCGAATAAAAAGGGAGAAAATGACAGGTAAAAGTCTATTTTCTTCACAGCCTATAATGGTCCTTTCAGTTTATGTGTATCTGCATGCACTGGCGTACATCGCAAGGGTCGCACCGGGGCCCCATGGATCGTGTGTACGCCACTGTTTGTTACTAGTTCCATCAATTATTTTGAATCTGTTTCTTAGAAGAGAAACTCATGAGGTTGTGGATGAGTTTACAAACCTCAGAGCAGCTGTGTAAAATTTCAGTATAACTCCACTGCATATGATACACAATAGCTAGACTAAGGAATGTAAAAAAACAAATTGGTTTGTCTGAATTGGTTGGTCCGAATTCCTTTTTTGTTTTGGACTGAACAAATTTTGTCCTTTCAAAATTATGTAAACAAGCTGAAAATGCAAAAAATAAACAAACAACCAATAGCAACTGGGCAACTACAACTGACTACTTAACTGGACAATCGACAAGGGTGAAGCCTGTAAAATACGGGGGAGGGGAAGGGGAGGCACAGGTGGACAGAAGCCCCCCTTAGCTAGCCTTGTTCACTGCCCCCCTGCTTACAGGTATATAATGGGGCAGTGGACAAGGCTAGGTAGTGGGGATACCATTTAAAAAAACATGGGAGGACTTTCTGAAGTTCTTCTATTCTTACCACTAACCAAACAATCAGAGTATTTTGACAGTCAATTCTCAAATGTTCCAATGCAAGTTTTGTGACTTGGCTGTTGAAGAGGTCTGAACTCTGAATGTTCTTACTGAGATTTCAAATTGTAAATAAATCTTTAGAAAGGCCTTTTCTACCTCAGTTGGATTTTTTTTGTGTGTCAAAGTTTTCTTGTTTTTTTTGTGCATTTTATTTGGGCTGTATGGGTTTTTTTTTACTGTTTTTTGTTTTATTTTTTGTGAGCAAGATTAACACGTATGCTTGCAGAGCCATGACAGCTTCAACAAGTACCACAATCACAATCATAATATACAGTAACATGGTATTCAGAATAACTGCACATTTTTATAGAATTAATCTCAGGCTAAACATCAGGGTGTCAGGATTATTGTTGATCCAGCACGCAGAATAGTATCACACCTAGGTCTAAGGATAATGTCTAAGCGGACCTTAGAATGGCCGGACTTAACGTATCTGAGAATAGTCAAAATACTTGCCAAGGTCAGGGACACAGAAAGATACACAATGATGAGGAAAGCCAGAAGTCAAGGGTACCAGATATTAGGGAAGTCAAAATGAAGCCAAAGTCAAATACCAGAAAAAATACAATCAGCAACACACTCTCGTATAACCAGCAAGTGGAAACCACGAGAGGGCACTGACAAAAAGGTAATTTGGGTTTACATAACCCTCCTTAGGCTGTAATTGGCTGTCTCTGACCTCTGACCCCAAAATGTGTGTGCGTGTCTTTGATTGGGGCGGAGGTAAGTCTCCTATTAAAACTGGAACCACAGCGGCCGGCGCCTCTAGGAACACCTTACTCGCTGGGGACTGGAATAGAAGGAGGCCACGAGCAAGCTAAGTATATGATTTTTCTGTCGGCGTAGCCGCTATGTTTCAATACGGCCACACCGGCAGAATCACGGGGAGACGTGATACAGGGAAGTCAGACATGTTTTCATGCTCGCTAGAATCACATCTAAAATAAGCTTTGGAAAGAGAGAAGGCATCAAGTGTAATTATTATAGTCATAGGTAGCACAAACTGTAAACTATCAAGCTATTACCTCTGGAGGTAACCACCATATAAGGCAATACAAAATATATCAGTATAGTCAGCAGTCATGTCCTGGGGAAAAAAGTATGGGAACTAACCCAAGATCCACCCCTCTCCCAAAAAATGATATGCTCGTATATATACAGGGCCGGCCTTAGGCCTGTAGGCGCCATGTGCGAAGAATCTTCACAGCGCCCCTCCATGGTCACACACCCTCGTCCTTTCTGTAAAAAGTGCAAAGCCTCCATTACATAGATGTTATGTATTAATGTGATTTCTGGGCATATGATGCATATACACATATATTAATACATTTGTAAATATTATATGCATAATAACACACACATATTACATATTAATATACATGTATATATAAATATTACTCTCAGAAATCATGTTGTACTTATTATGGCATACTCAATTTCTGGTCTTTTTAAAGAGCAGAAAATTCTAGATGTATATGGGCTAGAAGAATTCTTCCAAATGTATAGATTTGGGAAAAACAAACCTATGTGAAGGAACACTCTAGCTCTAAGACTGCTATGTTTTCAGCTGCAGGGTTAAAACCAGGGGGATCTGGCACCCAAACCATTTAATTGAGCTGAAGTGGTCTGGGTGCCTATAGTGATCCTTTAAGAACCAAGTCAAAATCTCCATTAACTGTAGTATGGTTGGAAAACAGGATACAAGGAGGGAAGCAATATTTTTGAAGTATTGGTTTTATTAGATTTGTGAGGCATATATAGAAAAAACGAACTGTTTTTAATGAAATTTGGTTGTTACTTTTGTATTTTTAACTGAGAGATTTTGTTCCTACATCCACTAATCAGCAGGCATTGAGTGCACAAATATGTGGTAAAATGACAGTGAAATAATTGCCATTTTGTTGATGGCACACAACTGAACCAACATCAAATGATAGGTCATTAGAAACATATTAAACATATAATTGCCTACTCATTTTGCTCTCATGAGTTTGAAAAGTAAAAACATATTTATTGTAAAACATGATTTAACGCTGTGGAATAGTTAGTGATGAGTCCCTAAAAGATAGGAAAAAGTATACTAGGAAATAAAATGTTTCTGATATTTTGGAATGGGGGCTGGTCAGGAATCCATAGTTGTCTAGATCTCAAACAAGAAAAAGCTCCTCTTTCTTCAATATCAGCTAAAAGCAACCTTGTGATCCCATGTCTGCCATGCGAGTGTCCTGATTAAAAAGGGAGGTCCATTTAATCAAGGCTAAAGTGATGTTCACATAACCCTTTAGCCTCATATTCTTTATTTATTCATTTTTGTATTGGAAGGGGCTTGAAATCAGTATTTACAGCCACTAGCATTAGATAAAATTGGACCTACTACTTAAGGATGATATCGCCAAGTATGGGTTTTATTTTGGAGATTAGGGTCTTTAGAAATCCCTTCTTCTCATCTCCACAATTAAAAAAAATAAGACCATTTTAAATTAGAGTTTTTAAGTTTAGAATGCACTTTATCATATTATAAGATATCTTATTTCCCCTCTCTATTGTACAGCCACTTTATATTAAAAAAATGGGGACCCCTCTTTAAAAGCAGATAACATAGTTATCAAGCAATCTATGCATTCATGTGAAAACTAAAAATTCTACTTAAATCTAAAAGTGCAAGAAAAGCCTCTCTCGACATATATGGGTACAATATTATTTAATTATAACAAATAAGCGTGCCTTATCTACTACAATCTGTTTTGTATAAAACTAACTTTTGGTGTTTTTCAGGATATATTAAAAGTCAAAACATACAACATAAAATGTAGGACATGCTTATTAAATAGTAAAAACAATGCTAAATGTGTTGTTTAGAAATATAAGACACACTAACATTAACATTTTCATCTCAACTTTTCAGTTACTGATGATTATTATTATTAATAATAATAATATAATCCTAAATTGTGTTTTTTTGGGAAAAGAAAGCATATACTAAGTATAGAACTAAAAAGCCTTTCTTTGTACCATCTATGCTGCAATATTGATTACTATGCATTTAATAAAATTGACATTTTTTTGTCACATTCTAGGCAAATGCTTTTCACAATAGGGTATATCCACAATCAAATTATATTTTCTGGAACTTTATGAAATGTTTAAAAAAGACATATGATTTATGAAAGTACCTGACAGAATAACAACTAACTACTAAAATTGATGTCTAACAATCTGTTACAAAAGTGTCACAAAAGTGGCATTTTGTCATCTGTTTTCAATAGCTTTTTTTTTATAGGGAACAACATTTTAGTAAAATCATAAATGTTGGTATTTCACAAAGGTGAGCTAGTAGCACTTATAAAACCATAAAAACTTTTATTTCATGAAGTTTATTACCTTCCTAGAACACCAACGGGGTTATTCACTAAATTCCAAATGGCCCCAAACCAAATGTTAAAAAAACATTTGCCTGCATATGGGGCAATTGAGACTGCATAATCTAGACATTGGTGATGGAATTCATCATTGTCTGGATTTTGTAATTCCAGCCCCAAACAAGCTTGAAATTGGTCTGGATTTCCGCCAGGCCGTACTCTGCTGCATGGCTGAAATCCACACCTAATGCGGCAACTCCAGGCTAGAAGAATTCAACTCCAGGCCTGGATTAAAAAAAATCTGCCCACAGCATTTGGTTAAGCAGAAGTGGTAGGAGTTATCATGTTTGTAAAGGAGGGGAAGCTGGACTGGTACCTGAGGAAATTAATTTGAAAAAGGTTTAACATATAATGGTAATAACATTCTGGTGGACTCCGGCCACCAAGACCACTTCGTTGACATGACATGGTTTTAGTGCTGGAGTGGTCCTTTAACATTTGGATTGGGATACAGCATAACCAACTAAACAAAATAAAGTGTTAAGACATAGACTAACACTCAAGGCAGGATGTAGACAAGTTTCAAAGTTATAATAAAATTGATTGTGTCATCTATGCCTAACTTTTAATTAGCAATCACAAACTGATTCCCAGAGATGCATTGTTTTCCCTATAGCAGTCATTGCTTCCAATATACTGTTTCTGTTTCTTTTATACAACATCTTCTGAAAATCTCTCTTTTTCGCAAAACATATTTTATCAAGCATAGCTGCCAGGCATTTATTATCAGTTTATTTATAAAACACCAGCATACTGTACAGTCCTGTTCAAGTGACAAACCATATGTTACTTTTTGCGTGTTAATCCAGGTGCTGAGGATTGTTGCGTCCAGTTTATCACTAGCTGGATGAAATGTGTTATATCGCTGAATAAACACAATTGATAAAATACTGTGACACTCACCTCGTAAGGAAAAGAAGTGGTAATAGTGAGAGGCACTTCTGTTCTGTCAAATTACTGCCTTGCAGACACTGACAATTACACATTCCTGTTTATTCTTGGATTACATACTGCAACCACTATATTTGTGTTTTATGTTTAGGCATTCACTACTGAGAACATTATTTGTCATCTGTTTTTTCTTATAATTTATAGGAAAACAAAATCATATATATACATGAATGTTTCATTTATGCAGTATCTCCAAAAAGTGAGTACAACCCTCACATTTTTGTAAATATTTTTTTATGTATTTTCATGTGACAACACTGAAGAAATTACACTTTGCTACAATGTAAAGTAGTAAGTGTACAGCCTGTATAGTAGTGTAAATTTGCAGTCCCCTCAAAATAACTCAACACACAGCCATTAATGTCTAAACTGTTGGCAACAAAAAGTGAGTACACCCCTAAGTGGAAATGTCCAAATTGGGCCCAATTAGCCATTTTCCCTCCCCGGTGTCATGTGACTCATTAGTGTTACAAGGTCTCAGGTGTGAATGGGGAGCATGTGTGTTAAAGGGACACTATAGTCACCAGAACAACTACAGCTTATTGAATTTGTTCTGTTTTGTAGAATCATTACCTTCAGGCTTTTTGCTGTAAACACTGTCTTTTCAGAGAAAGTGCAGTGTTTACATTACAGCCTAGTGATAACTTCCTTAGATAGCTGTTAGAGATCCTTACTGGGTCATGGCTGCCTAAAATGCATCCAAACATTCAGTGTCTCCTCCCTGTGCATGCAGACACTGAACTTTCCTCATAGAGATTCATTGATTCATGAGGAGATGCTGATTGGCCAGGGCTGTGTTTGAATTCTGCTGGCTCTACCCCTGATCTGCCTCTTTGTCAGTCTCAGCCAATCCTATGGGGAAGCATTGTGATTGGATCAAGCTACCACTTCTGATGATGTCAGCAGACTGTTTTTCTGAGTCTAACAGCATGCAGAGTTACAGCTTCAGGCTTGAATACAGTACGATTTTTACTATATTTATGGAGGCATGAAAGGCCCAGGGGGGCTAGATGGTGGTGTTAACACTATAGGGTCAGGAATACATGTTTGTGTTCCTGACCCTATAGTGATCCTTTAAATTTGGTGTTATCGCTCTCACACTCTCTCATACTGGTCACTGGAAGTTCAACATGGCACCTCATGGCAAAGAACTCTCTGAGGATCTGAAAAAAAGAATTATTGCACTACATAAAGATGGCCTAGGTATAAGAAGTTTGCCAAGACCCTGAAACTGAGCTGCAGCACGGTGGGCAAGACCACAGGTTTCACTCAGAACAGCTTCGCCATGGTCAACCAAAGAAGTTGAGTGCACGTGCCCAGTGTCATTATAAGAGGTTGTCTTTGGGAAAAAGACATATGAGTGCTGCCAGCATTGCTGCAGCGGTTGAGCCGGTGGATGATCAGCCTGTCAGTGCTCACACCATATGCCACACACTGCATCAAGTTGGTCTGCATGGCTGTCGTCCCAGAACGAAGCCTCTTCTAAAGGTGATGCACAAGAGAGCCCACAAACAGTTTGCTGAAGACAAGCAGACTAAGGACATGGATTACTGGAACCACTTCTTGTGGTCCAATGAGACCAAGATAAACGTATTTGGTTCAGATGTTGTCAAGTGTGTGTGGTGGCAACTAGGTGAGGAATACAAAGACAAGTGTGTTTTGCCTACAGTCAAGCATGGTGGTGGGGGTGTTATGGTCTGGGCCTGCATGAGTGCTGCCAGCACAGGGGAGCTACAGTTCATTGAGGAAACCATTAATGCCACATGTACTGTGACATACTGTAGCGGAGCATGATCCCCTCCCTTCGTAGACTGGGCAGCAGGGCAGTATTCCAACATGATAATGACCCCAAACACACCTCCAATATGACCACTGCCTTGCTAAATTTATTTATTTATTTAGAAAATATTTTACCAGGAAAGATATATTGAGATTTATCTCGTTTTCAAGTATGTCCTGGGTCCACAAATCATTGCATTGTTACATTAGGGTACAATAAAATACAAAAACAATATTAATACACAATAAATACAAAATTTAACATGGAACAGGTAGGAAATATATAATCAACCATGACAGGCGCATTCTTTTTTGAGGTATATAGAGAGGGATCTCTTAAAGGACTTTTGGCTTAGGGATGATTTTAAATTGTGCGGGAGGTCGTTCCACAATTCTCTGTAGGAGAAGGAGGATTGGGCCGTTTTCTTTTTGTAAATAAGCTGAAGGTAAACATGATGGACTGGCCAAACAATATTGAGCATCTGTGGGGCATCCTCAAATGGAAGGTGGGGGAGTGCAAGGTCTCAAACATCCACCAGCTCCATGATGTTGTCATGAAGGAGTGGAAGAGGACTCCAGTGGCAACCTGTAAAGCTCTGGTGAACTCCATGCCCATGAGGGTTAAGGCAGTGCTGGAAAATAATGGTTGCCACACAAAATATTGACACTTTGGGCCCAAGTTTGACATTTCCACTTAGGGGTGTACTTGCTTTTGTTGACATTTTAAGCATTAATGGCTGTGTGTTGTGTTATTTTGAGGGGACAGCAAATTTACACTGTTATACAGGCTGTACACTGACTGCTTTACATTGTAGCAGAGTGTCATTTCTTCAGTGTTGTCACATGAAAAGATATAATAAAATATTTACAAAAATGTGAGGGGTGTACTCACTTTTTGGAGATACTGTATAAATGAAACATTCATGTATATATATGATTTTGTTTTCCTATAAATTATAAGAAAAAACAGATGACAAATAATGTTCTCAGTAGTGAATGCCTAAACATAAAACACAAATATAGTGGTTGCAGTCTGTTATCCAAGAATAAACAGGAATGTGTAATTGTCAGTGTCTGCAAGGCAATAATTTGTCAGCACACATGCGGCTCTCACTATTACTACTTCTTTTCCTTACAAGGTGAGTGTCACAGTATTTTATCAATCGTGTTTATTCAGCGATATAACACATTTCATCCAGCTAGTGATAAACTGGACGCAACAATCCTCAGCACCTGGATTAACTGTATATACATAGAAAAAAAACAATGAATTGTCTCTTATATACATGTTAAGTCTTGAATCACCAGTGGGTGTGCAGGCAAATATGTTTTATTATATTTATATGAACATTACCATTTATTAAAGACCAATAACAATAAAGCAATAAAAAGGTTGTCATATCCAACACTGACAGGATTATTCACTAAAGTGAGAATTCAAAGTGAATTTCAAATGTAAGGCTAAAGTAGCTCAAGGCTAAAGTCTAAAGTACTGTGGAAGCACAGTAGAATTAGATTTTTTTTCTGATTTGGCTATTTGAACCTTAAATGTGAGATTCACTTTAGTGACATCCTGTAAGTGTCCCTTTATGTTCTATGATACTATTAACTATATGCATGACAAATATAACTATAGATCCATAGTGTAGCTCACTGATTTGCGATTATGTAGTTGATATATCTTTGCCTGTGAGTATAAAACAGTTTACATGCTCTTAATATCCTACAAACAGTTCTTGTACAACAGCACATTTCATTGTCTGTTAAAATGCAAATCATTCCAGGCTTCCTGTTCCAGCTGTCAGGCCATTTCCTAGACCTGTGTGTGTGATCCTCAGAGAGGTTGACAAGTCCCACTCCAGCCTTGGATCCATGATACACAGATTAGGGTCATTTATTTAGCTCAGGGTCAGTGTAAATATGCATGTTAATTGTTGTAAATGGCAGAAGAGCATAATGAGTACCGAAGCAGTGACTGAATGGCGATGGGAACTTTATGTCATTAAAGCTTCCTGTGACAGAGGTTTGCAACTCCTCTAGGATCCACTGCAGTACAGCTAAATTATAGAGCCACACATTTATTTGAAAGGGCAGCCAATATACATAATATACAGGGATAGGCAACCTTCGGCACCCCAGATCTTGTGGACTACATCTCCCTTGATTCTTTGCCAGCATTGTGGTTGTAAGAGCATTATAGGAGATGCTCTAATTTGTTGTTTATGAGAGATCAATAATATATTTTACTTTATTTATTTAGTGGATGAATTCCCAGCGGGTGGAGGGGACAATTTATTGTAGTGCTTAGAGTAAGTCCTGTCCTGCCACATTGTAGTGGAGTCTTTCTGGTTAAAACTCTACAAAAACAGAGTAATCTACATTTTTGTGCTGGGGCTAGTTGCACCACCGGCACCTGTAACTTATGTTCTGGGCTGTCTAATATCAATCCTGTGCAAAAATTACATGTGTCCTAATCGCAGGTGACAGATGATCGCAGGTGACATATGTATAGAGTTTCTCCCTTGCAGGAAGCGAGCCTGCAAGGTTAGCTTCAGTGTCCCCTCCCTCCAAGCACTCATTCAGCCCTATCCAACTCCCTTCATTTTCAACATTTATATTTTTTTTATACTTCCCTCTCTCTTCCATCAATTTTGTGGGTTTTATAAGAAATCACACTGCTGTCTGATTTTTTTAATTTAGAATTTTATCTGAAATCTAGAAAATTTTGCTGAAATCTGCCAGGGTAAAATTTAATATACACAGGTCTAGGGTAAAATCTAATAGACATAGATCCACAGGTCTAGGAAATGTTGCTGAAATCTGCCAGGATAAAATTTAATATGCATATGTAAGATACATATGTTACATATGTCCTTTTTTTTTTGTAATAATAACATTAATGTTGTATAAAGGTATATTACATCATACAAAAACTTAGGGTTCAGAGAACAGGCAAGAGGCATAGGTTCTTATGGTGCTCGATGTTCCTCATTTATTGAGTGGGTCCCTTGTGAAAAAAAGTCAATGTGTGACGACACAATTTGTTGAAAAATTATAATGGAATTTATTTATTTATTATTACCATTTATACAGCGCCAACAGATTCCGTAGCGCTTTACAATATTATGAGAGGGGGGATTTAACTACAAATAGGACAATTACAAGAAAACTTACGGAAACGATAGGTTGAAGAGGATCCTGCTCAAATGAGCTTACAGTCTATAGGAGGTGGGGTATAAAACACATTAGGACAGGAAATAGCACTTAAATAAGGTGGGAGTGAAGCAGAGCTGGAGGAGAGAGTACAGTGCTACCCTTTAGGGGGGAGCAAGAGACAGGTATGTAAGGTAGAGGTTACTCTGGAAGGCCATAAGCTTTCCTAAAGAGATGGGTTTTAAGGCACTTCTTAAATGATTGAAGACTAGGAGAGAGTCTGATGTCAGTAGGCAGGCTATTCCATAGGAAATGAGCCACCCGCGAGAAGTCCTGCAAGCGTAAGTTGGCTGTATGGATGCGAGTAGTGCACAGGAGAAGGTAACTGGCAGAGTGGAGAGACTAAGAAGGAGCATACCTATGAATCAGTGAAGAGATGTAGGAGGGGGTAGAATTGGTCAATGCTTTATAGGTATGGGTTAGTACTTTGAATTGACTCCTATAGGATACAGGAAGCCAATGTAAGTACTGATAGAAGGGTGAGGTGTGAGAGGACCGGCTAGAGAGGAAAATCATTCTGACAGCAGCATTCATTACAGACTGCAGGAGGGCAATACGGTTTTTGGGAAGACCAATTAGGAGAGCGTTACAATAATCCATGCGGGAAATTACTAGAGCATGGACAAGCTCCTTAGTAGCATCTTGCATAAGAAAGGGGAGGATGTGGGCTATGTTTTTAAGATAGAATCTACAGGATTTGGCAACATACTGGATGTGAGGCTCAATGGTGAGGCCAGAATTAATTATGCCACCAAGACAGCACGCTTGCAAAGATGGACTTATGTAGATACCACTAACTTGAAGGGAGAGCGAAAGAGGAGGATCAGTATTAGGAGGAGGAAAGAGAAGGAGCTCAGTTTTAGAGAGATTAAGTTTCAGAAAGTGGGAGGACATCCAGTCAGAGATGGAAGAAAGGCAAGCAGTGACATGTTGCCTGACGGCAGGGGAGAGGTTTGGAGAGGAGAGCTATATCTTTGTGTCATCGGCGTAAAGGTGATAGTGGAATTCAAATGATAGAAAAAGAAGGGAAAGGAAGATAGGGAAAGAGTGTCAGGTTGCTAATGATAATTGGGGGGTAACCCCTAGTACAAAACTGTTACGAAGAAAAGAGAGAAATACAGAAAAACTCAGAGGATGCAATATCCCAGTCCTGTGAGCTTGAATGTATAATAAGCAACCCCTAATAAAATAAAACCTAACTTTTAATAATTCTTGTAAAATTCCACATAAATGATATACATAAAAATAAAAAAAACTAAGTATAGCACGACACCTGTGTAAGTGAAAGAAAAGGGTTCTGGACAAAGGGGAGAGAGGGACTCAAAATTTAGATAGAGGTTAAAATGTTGGAATACTGCCCTGTTGCCCAATAAGAAAAAAACAGACAGATGGTGAACCAACACTAAGAGGAACTAGAAAGGATGTGGAAAGTGAAGTCAGTAGTAGTCCCAGTTGTGATAAGAGCAGGACCCTCAGGATCCCGGGAACCATGAATGAGCAAGACACAAAATACCACCCATGGGTGAGAAAGTTAATATATATATATATAGATATATATATAGAACAAAATAGGTGGATAATAGCACTCCCAGGACTTCATAAATATGGTGAGAAAAATAACTTAGCTTTATTCAGCGACAGCCACAAAATGTCAACGTTTCAGTTCCTATGTAGAACTTTCGTCAGGATAAGGTGCAGTTTACAAACCATCGAATATATAACAAACAAATACAAGTTAAATTAGCACAATGTATTAAACACAGGTGTGACTTAACCTTCTCCCAGAGTGGTTCCCATGTCAAACGCCCGAAAAAACGCGGGTAAACTTGACCCCTGTCAAAGCTTTCTGCAGCCGAGCTCTGCTGCTTGCGTTCCAGCGTGGACAGCAACCCAGAAGTTGATATGTTGCCATAGTAGCATGCCGGCAACATCTAACTGGGCAGAGGGACTCACTAGGAGGGAGGGGAAAGTACTATGGATCGATCACTGAAGGGAGCCCCCTGTAACAAATAATCATGTATAAAAGATAAAGTACTTCACACAGTGTAATTTGATGTTTGTTGGAAATGAAAACTACATGTTGTATATATTATACAGAACCCAGATCCGGCTGGTTTTACAGACAGGTATAAGTTAGATCTAATCTACGGACCAACAGTGCTCCATCAGTATCAAAACAGTGCTAAAAGAATTTAGCCCTTATATATAGAGGGAAGAGAGGGATGACAACCACCTATCTTATCTTCCCAAATATTAGGGATTGAATATATAGGAGGCTATTCAGTACTAGTTAAATGTTCCACTGGGAATTCAGCTAAATGCTCAAAGGATCGTAAATATAATAGATTAATATATGGCCCTACATCCTGGGCTAGATTATCTATACCTATATTGGTCCTTTAATGATTTTACCAAACTGGGGACTCCACTTTTAATACATATTAATTTTGATGTGTTAGGAATATATATTATGGCCAACTAACAGTGTGTGAAGCACAGGCATCTGCCCTTGTACCCAGCATATTTCTACTATATGGGTTGCAACAGATATCACTCCTATCAGGGAGACCCTCAAGTCCATGATCCATATTTACAAAGAAATAATCGATGAATGTACAAGCCTAGAGTAACATGCTTCCAACACTTCGAAATTCTCTCTAGGGTACTAGTGACTTATGGTCAATAATACAGCCATCCTCACAATAGATAACTAATCAAAAGTAAAACTTGATATCGCGTCAAAGAACTGAGATACTGACAATCTCAGTCTGATATGCTATCACATAATAAGAAGACCCCCAGAGTATATTTTTCATTCCATCCTTTGGGTTGCACTGTATCTAGAGTTCTGATCCAGTGTAGTTCTCTTTGTAGTAGGAGCTTCTTACGATCACCTCCCCTCAGCGGTTGTGGAATGTGATCAATTTCCAAGAACTTCATTGTGGGGAGAGGATGGTTACATTCCAAAAGATGTTTCCTAACCGGTAATTCTGAGCCTTTATCCCTGTATGCAATACGTATCCTAGATCTGAATGAATTTAATATTCTTCTGAAATACTTTGTTCTTTACATAGTTGAATGTGCTGACAACAAAATCCCACAAAAATTAAAAAATGGAAATCAAATTTTTCAGCCCATGGAGGTCTGGATTTGGAGTCACACTCAAAATTAAAGTGGAAAAACACACTACAGGCTGATCCAACTTTGATGTAATGTCCTTAAAACAAGTCAAAATGAGGCTCAGTAGTGTGTGTGGCCTCCATGTGCCTGTATGACCTCCCTACAATGCCTGTGCATGCTCCTGATGAGGTGGCGGATGGTCTCCTGAGGGATCTCCTCCCAGACCTGGACTAAAGTATCTGCCAACTCCTGGACAGTCTGTGGTGCAACGTGACGTTGGTGGATGGAGCGAGACATGATGTCCCAGATGTGCTCAATTGGACTCAGGTCTGGAGAACGGACGGGCCAGTCCATAGCATCAATGCCTTCATCTTGCAGGAACTGCTGACACACTCAAGCCACATGAGGTCTAGCATTGTCTTGCATTAGGAGGAACCCAGGGCCAACTGCACCAGTATATGGTCTCACAAGGGGTCTGAGGATCTCATCTCGGTACCTAATGGCAGTCAGGCTACCTCTGGCGAGCACATGGAGGGCTGTTCAGCCCCCCAAAGAAATGTCACCCCACACCATTACTGACCCACTGCCAAACTGGTCATGCTTGAGGATGTTGCAGGCAGCAGAACGTTCTCCACGGCGTCTCCAGACTCTGTCACATCTGTCAAATGTGCTCAGTGTGAACCTGCTTTCATCTGTGAAGAGCACAGGGTGCCAGTGGCGAATTTGCCAATCTTGGTGTTCTCTGGCAAATGCCAAATGTCCTGCACGGTGTTGGGCTGTAAGCACAACCCCCACCTGTGGACGTTGGGCCCTCATACCACCCTCATGGAATCTGTTTCTGACCGTTTGAGCAGACACATGCACATTTGTGGCCTGCTGGAGGTCATTTTGCAGGGCTCTGGTAGTGCTCCTCCTGTTCCTCCTTGCACAAAGGTGGAGGTAGCGGTCCTGCTGCTGGGTTGTTGCCCTCCTATGGCCTCCTCCACATCTCCTGATGTACTGGCCTGTCTCCTGGTAGCGCCTCTATGCTCTGGACACTACGCTGACAGACACAGCAAACCTTCTCGCATTGATGTGCCATCCTGGATGAGCTGCACTACCTGAGCCATTTGTGTGGGTTGTGGACTCCGTCTCACGCTACCACTAGAGTGAAAGCACTGCCAGCATTCAAAAGTGACCAAAACATCAGCCAGGAAGCATAGGAACGGAGAAGTGGTCTGTTGTCACCACCTGCGGAACCACTCCTTTATTGGGGGTGTCTTGCTAATTGCCTATAATTTCCACCTGTTGTCTATCCCATTTGCACAACAGCATGTGAAATTGATTGTCACTCAGTATTGCTTGCTAAGTGGACAGTTTGATTTCACAGAAGTGTGATTGACTTTGAGTTACATTGTGTTGTTTAAGTGTTCCCTTTATTTTTTTGAGCAGTTTATATATATTCCACAGTTCGTAGCATGACTTTCCAGCCTTTTCAGATTTTAAAATCCATGTTTGTATATGTATATATATTTATAAGGTGAATTAGTTGATCATTTTCTACTATCTAGGTCTTATGATTGCTTTTACTTACATGTTTTTTTTCTGTCGCCTTCTATTGGTCATTTTTGCAAAGCAGTAGTGTATTGTCATTGCTGATTTATTCAGATTCTTTATACTTGGAAACTTTCTATTTCAAATTTGTCCTATTAGGCAATTTCGTCTATTTACAGTTTTCTGGATTCAGTACAAAATCGAGTTTTTATGTATTATTATTAATATTTATAAAGTGCCAAGATAGTATGCAGCCCTGTAAAATAGGTGGACTAACAGACAAGAATTTGCAACAAGTTTGATGCACAGGAACAGTGGGTGTTGAGAGCTAACATTCTGGAGGGAGTGGGATAAAGTGACACAAGAGTTATTGAAGCAACACTACCACTTGCTTTTTATATTTTATATTTAATTTAGCATGTACTTGGCTCATAACACACTATTTTTTTTTTTATTGAAATAAATTTCAATAAAGATTACGATGAAAGCAGGACAGAACATTAATGATTACAAAGAAATAAGAATTAGATCACAAGTAGACTAGTAAGTAAAATGTAATTACTCTGGATTTATGTAACAATAGTTATATAACAACATTGTCATTTATGGCACTTTTTATAGATTAACAATCAATCAATAACTAATTTGTGATATGACAGATTATACATTATTAAGGTTACATTATTCAAAATTATAGAATGTTACATAGAACAATATAATAAGAATGTATAGGAATCATCATCAAAATGGAGTACTTATTAATCAGTGTGAATATCACACGAGTCGAGACCTGGGGATATTGGGAAGAGACCATATCTTATCGACAGAGAAAAGCCTGTATAATGAATAAGTTATTTGGTATTATGTATTGGTAAATGTTGTGTTACATGATTACATGGAGTCTAGTTTAGGAGGGCAAAGGATAAATAAGAGGAATGATAACTTGGCTATGAGTGTGTGATAAGGGATGTGGAGGAGAGGTACTGGAAAAAACAGGTAAGGGTGTTGTGAGATACAACAGAGGAGGAATAGTAGCAAATATGTGCAGGGGTTTGTATACAAGGCTAAGAAAGTTGGAAACAGAAGTTAATGGAGTGGTAAAATTAAGTTTTGTGGAAGGTCAAGCAAGAGGTGTATATATATATCTAGCCTGGTGAAAATGTGGTAATGTGCAGCAGAAAAGATCAAAGAGTATAGGAAGTAGGTGAAGAAAGAGCAGGATAACACTTTTATTTTTAGATGGGTTTATTTGCAGAAACATGAGGGCACCCAGGAAGCAATATTACAAAGGCAGCAATAGTAATAGGAGGACAGGTTTTGTGTAAAGGAGGGGAAAGAGAAGAATATATGAATGTTATCTGTGAAGAAATAAGCATTAGACAATGAAAGTAGATGAGTTTGACCAGGGGGTAGTGTACAGGGAAAAGAGGAGGGGATAAAAAACAAAGCCTAGTGTAAATAAATGGCTACAGTGGGTGCTTTGTTGAAAGAGACTATTAGAAACTATCAGTAATGTTGTATGAGAGCCAGGAGAAAGCAGGGCCTTTGATATTAAGGTTTGCCAGTGTTGAGAGAAGGGCTCAATTGTCAGCTGTAGCAAAGTTAGGCAGAAAAGTAGAGAAAAATGATGGAATATAGCTTAGAATGTAGTGCCTGAGAAAAGTAGTTATGAACTGAGAAGATGACAGTTTCTGTTGAATGGGTGACCTAAAACCAGATTAGATAGCCAGGAGAGAAATAGAGCATATGAAGGCACACCATTGCATGTGAACATCACTCCAAAGACTTAGTGGGAAAGGGGTCAGTTTGGTCAGTTACTGGTAAGAAAGGCAGGGTCAATGTACATTTGTTTAGAAAGCAAAGTGATGATAGCTGGGAGATGACGTTGTTCGATGTGATTGCTTTATGGCGGTGAGTAGATCATGATTAATGATTCTAGCAGAGGAGGAGGAAGTAGTTGATAAGGAGGGAGAAACACATATAGGTGGATCCAGGGTAGAGTACAATGTTCTAATATCTGAGATTTTGTAAACTGCAATGCTTATTCGGATGCAGTTAGGGAAGACAGTGGTGAAGGTGATAAAAGGAAATAATCAATGAAATGTATTCAGAGTGACTGAAATTGCAGTTGGTGATGGGGAAGAGATGCAATCAAGTTATAGGTACTTTTAGTAGTCTCAAGGTAGTTTGAGTGGGGGTGGGGACTTGCACAAATGATAATTTGAGTATAATATGTGCCAAGTGACTTGAGCTCATTGTTGAGCCATTGTTGAGGTAGCCATATTTTAGTGAGAACAGAGAAGCAATAGTGTAGAAGCGTTCACCATTTAGAGTGAAGAAAGCAGCATTGGCAGAGAGAGAGAAGTATGATGATGTGGGGCAGAAGGAATGAAACAATAGAAGTAAACTTTAGAAGATCAATGGAAATGCATTTTCTGTGTAGAATTTGTTTAGTTTAGGTGGGTGCAGAATAAGTAGGGTGTGAGGAAGGTAAGTAGTTACCAGAAGATGAAATATGTAGGCTAGGTGTTACAGCAGCCTGACAAACTGAAATCAACATGAAGTCAGGGCCACAGTGAGCATGTGTTGATGAGATTCAGTAAGAGATAAGTCAGAGCAAAAAATTAATTAATGAGCAATACAGATGCAGTTGTGGAGTTGATGTCATTAAGAATGACAGCTTAGTTACTGAGTGGAGTGATGGCAGATAGCAAATATCAAATCATGAGATTGCACCTAGAGGGTATTAGATAACAATAATAGTATTAGGAAGTGGGCCAAAGAAAGAAGAGATATGGATTTTAAAGGAAGAAGAGATAGAGAGGCAGTTGGGTGGAATGTTTTCCTCAGCTAGAAGTTCTCTTCAGTTGTAAAACAATAAATGGTAAGGAGTAGATGAGGAGGTGCATTGGAATGGAAGAAGTGATGAGGTAGGTGATGTTACTGTAATTATCATGGTGATTTTGGTGCAGCTTATACTTAGGAATGTGAATGGAAAACACTGGCATGCGGATTAATGAAGGGAATGAGAGACTGAAAGAAATTGATATAGGAAAGGTAGATAAATATCAATTGAAGTTAAGGGAGAAAAAAGCTGTATTAAATACCTTTTTATGGAATGAGCGTATGAGAAATGTTAATTCTAGAAGTGTTAAATAGATAAATAAACATAAATGAATTGGGTGCTGCTGAGATCATGGCCAGATTAAGAGCACAGTGGGCCTGGTGCTGACAATTATGATGGGCCTAATTAGGGAATCTTATCAATCAAAAACACTAAAACAATCATACCCCCCAAGCGTCATGTATCTGATGGAGATGGTGCTGGAGGGAAACTCATAGGATGCAGCTATAAGAAAACACATACTCTATGCTAATTTCTCTCTAATTTATGCTTTCATCTTTCAAGTAAATCCATAACCCCTAACAGCAGTGTCCAGTGAAGCAGGAAGTCAATGGGCTGGGTAAAAGGGTGTGCCACTGGCGCGAATCACGTGACAAGACCTGCCAAAAGGGGTGAAAATGCCCAAAAAGGGGGCATGTTTGTCCAAAGAATTGGAAGGTCAGCCTGGCGTGAATGCAAGGCAGGCTGCCTGCCAATCCTGCAGGCTGTCCAACTAAGGGCATACTATGGAGGCTGCACCTTGAGCTTGACATAAATGCGTCTAATGATGCGCTCACTCCATTCTTACTAAGGACTGTCCCCTAGCACTCGCTGGTCCACTTGTCTCCTTACCTTCTTACTAGCAGGCAGAAGTTCCTGGTATATAGTTTGAGACAGAGAAAAGGTGTCTGTAGTGAGTGTAGAAGAAAGGGGACATGCCACAGTGTTAGAGAGACCAACATCTGCATTACCTAAACTAACTTTAATGTCAGCCAGTGCACACAAGTTTTGTTCCCATACATCCCTCTTAAGCTTCCAAACTTAAAGGGACACTATAGTCACCAGAACAACTACAGCTTATTGTATTTTTTCTGGTAAGTAGAATCATTCCATTCAGGCTTTTTGCAGTAAACACTGTCTTTTCAGAGAAAATAACTCCACTGGCCGCTCCTTAGATGGCTGCTAGAGGTGCTTCCTGGGGCAGTACTGCAAAGTGTGCAGCACTGCCATTCATTGTCTCCACCCTCTGCATGCAGACACTGAACTTTCCTCATAGAGATGCATTGATTCAATTTATCTTTATGAGGAGATGCTGAGGGACTGGCTCTGCCCCTGATCTGCCTAGTTGACAGGATCAGCCAATCCTATGGGGAAGTATTGTAATTTGCTCAGACCACCACTTCTGAGCCAGCAGCTGCAGAATTGAATACAAGTAATATTTTACTATATTTAGGGAGGCAATAAGGGGCCAGGGTGGTGGTTTTAACATAATAGGGTAAGAAATACATGACTGTGTTCCTGACAATATAGTGCTCCTTTAAGCATGAGTATGTGCAGAGTAGTTAAGGTTGCCACCTTTCTTGGAAAAAAAATACCAGCCTTAATCATTTGTATAATTAATTAGTTATGCGTGACATCACATGATGTAAATCACAAGGAGTGACATCAGAGAAAATTCTGTAAAATCACCAACAAACTACTCACAGTTTGATTCTGCTGTATAGATGGATTGCTCCCAGTGTCTCCCTGTCTCTCAGTGTCTCAGTCTCGCAAGTCACCCAGTGTCTCAGTGTCCCTATGTTTCACAGTGTCAGTGTCCCCATGTCGCCCAGTCCCCTAGTCTCCCAGTGTCTGTCCTCATTTCTCCCAGTGTCCCAATGTCTCAGTGTGTCCCCATGTCACTAGGATACTGGGGACACTGAGAGACATGGGAACACTGAGAGACCTGGGGACACAGAGACATGGGGACACTGGGAGACATGGGGACACTGAGACATTTAGGGAAACTGGGAGAAATGGGGGCACTGAGACACTAGGGACACAGACACTGGGAGACATGGGGACACTGAAACATTTGGGGACACTAAGACACTAGGGACACAGACATGGGAACACAGACACTGTGAGACTAGGGGACACTGGGACTCTAGGGGACACAGGCTGGGAGACAGACACTTGGGGACACTGGGAGACATGGGGACAGTTGTGGACATAAACATGTGGACACTGGGACATATAGGGACACTGGGAGACATGGGGACACCAGGCACACTGAGACACTAGAAACACAGACACTGGGAGACATGGAGACACTGAAACATTTGGGGACACTAAGACACTAGGGACACAGACACTGGGAGACTAGGGGGCACTGGGAGACTAGGGGATACTGGGAGACTAGGGGACACTGGCTGGGAGACAGACACTTGGGGAGACATGGGGACAGTTGTGGACATAGACATGGGGACACTGGGACACATGGGGACACTAGGCACACTGAGAGACATGGGACACAGACACCAGGAGACTTGGGGACACTGAGACACTAGGGACACTGGCTGGGGGAACATAGTGTCTCCGTGTCCCAATGTCTCCCAATGTCCCTATGTCTCACAGCGTCCCCATGTGGCTCAGCATCCCCATGTGTCCTAGTGTCCCCTAGTGTCTCAGTGTCTCCATGTTTTCCAGTGTCCCCAAGTGTCTGTGTCCCCAGGTCTCCCAGTGTCTGTGTCCCCATGTGTCCTAGTGTCTCAGTGTCCCCTAGTGTCTGTGTCCCCATGTGTCCCCTATTGTCTGTGTCCCCATATGTCCCCAAGTGTCTCAGTGTCTCCTAGTGTCTCAGTGTCCCCATATTTTCCAGTGTCCCCAAGTGTCTCAGTGTTCCCAGGTCTCCCAGTGTCTGTGTCCTAGTGTCTCAGTGTCCCCTAGTGTATGTGTCATCATGTGTCCCCTAGTGTCTGTGTCCCCTTGTGTCTCAGTGTCCCCATATGTCCCCTAGTGTCTCAGTGTCCCCATGTGTCCCCTAGTGTCTCAGTGTCCCCATGTGTCCCTGCTGCCTTTCCCCCCATCCCTCACTTACCTGAGCTGTAGAGCTGCTGTCTGGACTCTCTGTGCTGTGTAGCTGCTCCCCCACGGATCAGTGAGTAGTAGAGAGAGGCAGGGATATTCTGTAACTTCCTATCCCTGCCTCTCTCCACACACAGTGACCCCTACTGGCCGGTGCTGGTATTGCAGAGTAATTTCCATTTATTCGGAGAAAATTACCTGCATTTGTATTGCCGGTATTACTGCAATACCGGCACAGCCAGGCAGCCTCAAATACTGTCTGTGCCATTAAAATACCAGTCAGGTGGCAAACCTAAGAGTAGTGTGTAAAAAAATTTAAATGGGCCTATTCCATGGGCCTGGGGCTGCAGCTCCATCAGCCCCTATGTTAATCCGGCCCTGGCTGAGATGATCAAATGTTATACAGATCTATATAAGCAACCAACACCTATACTAAACCTTTCTACTACTTACATTTCTACCTGCTTACAAATTACATTGAACTGCCCTTGCAGAATAAGAATAAGATTTTTTGCTCCTTGCATAGAATATGACATCAAGTTACCCCACAATGAAGAAACCAAAAACATTCAACTGAACTTGGATTTTTCATTGCAATATGCAGTTCTCAAAGTTTTACAACATAGAGGCAGAGTAAAACAGGCTGTGAATTTCCAATCAAAGATTTATCTGTGAATATTTATCATGGGTTTAACTGTCCTCAGTAACACAATTTACCTGCTGACATTCATAAGAATCCTCAAAGAGTTCCACTGATTGCATCTTCACAAGTGGAAGAAGCTGGGTAAACAGTATTATGAAACCTTAGCCTCTAGATTATCAAGGCACAGTGTTTATGGTGAGAGGATAATCACTACAAATCGTGTGAGATTTGCTAACCAGGCAGCATTAAGCTGACTCAGAATATGGACCCGTTTGATGAAAGAATAAAAAAAGACTTACAGTTAAATGCGACAGTGAATGATATTTACTGTAAAACCCAAAAGCGACAAATGCAGAAGCAATATTACATAAATAGTACCTGTTTCAATGTGGGAGCTCTAGGTTTGAGGTTAGTTCAGACTTCAGAGGAATAGTACCAACATACAAAAAAAAAGGCCCGCTTACACTACTCAAGATTAAAATCCTGTTACAGAGTAAGGTCAGTTCAGGCCCAGAGGAGGCGGGCTGAAAGCTAGCCGGATAGGAGGCATGTATGGGTGTGGTGGGTGTAGGTGTCACAAGTGGGGGTGTCACTTAGGTTAGAGGTGGGGTGGGGTCATATAAATAGCAGTCATTTTGTCCCCTTACCTCAGCCATCTTAGAAATAACGGCTGGTAACATCTTCCCTGTGCTGCCTGTTGCCATTGCTTGTTCCACGGCCAGGGCTATGGATATTGATTCAATCCTTGCTGCCCTCCGGGCTGAGGCCCTTCAAGATAGTGGCCGGCACCGGCAGTCTCAGCTGGCACGGCTGCAGGGTGCTGTGGTTATGGCTGCTCCCTCTTCCAACATTGTGCCCAGCGGCGTCGTGCGTATAGCCCCTCATGGGAGGGTCGGGTGAGGGGCAGGAGCAGGAGCCCAGTTGCCGGCCCGCATGCCTTGTCCCCTGCGGCCGCAGCCGGCGCTGCTTCCCGCGCTCCTAGCACCCCTTCCCCGAGCGGACTTCGGGGAAGCCGGCAGGTGGCCGCACGATGGGCTAATGCGGACCACGCTGCTCAAGACCTCCCACCCCCTCCGGTCTCGCAGGCTGTGAGAAGGGCGGCCACGAGACCACAGGACAGGAGCTCAGGAGCGGTGCAGCGTGCACCAGCTACCCGGCCTGTGCAGGCTGAATCTCCGGCGATCCGGGGGCAGGTAACCCCCTCTTCAGGACGGGTAAGTAGGCCGCAGGTTGGCAGGGCTGTCTCCAGGGGGGTGGGGGGTTCAGGGGGCTGTGGCAGGGAACCTATATGGCCTAATCCTCCAATCAGCCCCCCCCCGCTCTCCCTCCCCTGGGCCTACACCTACCACTACTGCTGGTGTTATTCCACCTGCAGTTGGTCCCTTAACGGCTGGGACCCATTTTGTTTCCCCTGGGCCTGCCCCTACCCTTCCCCCCCCCTCCTCAGCTGGCACCCTCATGGCTGGGGCCCTTTCTGGACCCCCTGGGAATGCACCTGCGGATCTATCTGCCCCATCACACCAGATTGATACTTACCTCTCCAGGCACTCCTGCAGAGGGGTCGCATTCTGCCCCTCCTGGCCCTACCCCTGCTGGTTTCCCATCCACTTCCCCAGGTGCCTTGATGGCTGGGGTGGGTCGGCTGGGTTCTTTTTCACCTTTGTTATCTTCACAGATTAACCCTGGTCATCTCACGGTGCGGTTTCCTGACGTTGTGACTGGTGCAGTTCCTCCTGCGGTCGCAGTTCCCGCAGGGCCGTTGCAGCCTGGTGGCCAGGTTATGGTGCCTCAAGGGCCGTCGCATCCAATCTCTTCCGGTGAGTATACTGGGTTCTGGTGGTATTGGCGCAGTGGTCACACCTGAGTGGGAGACTTTATTACAAACCATGAGAAATGTTTTGTATTCTCTTGAAAAGGGCCCTCGGCCCTGGACGATCAACTTCGGTCGGGTTGGGCAGTTAGCTGGAATCACCCGGGGGTCACGTCATCGCCCTTGGCTGCCCCTAAGGGGCCCAGTGTCCCCCTGGAATCACTTCCACTGGCAGCGTAACTTGAGTCCCCTGGGGGGTCCGTTGGGGAAGCCGCCGCAATCTTTGGGTCAGAGGTTGCGTCTGCTGCGCATGGTGCGGCCTACATGTGCTGGTCTGGCCCGCTGGGCCTCCATTTGACTCCTGAATTGCAAGCCAAGGTAGACAAAGGGGAATTTGTGGAGATTTTTTCGCTCCTCCCTATGGAAGATCTGCCTCGGGTCGATTCGGATGCAAAGGAGTCAGAAAAGGATAAGGAGATACCTAAAACTTTTGGAAATTGGATTAGGGCCTTTTCTATCCTGGCTAGTGTAATAGGCTAAAAGACTCCTAACAAATGCTCTTCCCTGTTTTGTTACCAGGATATGATATGGAATGCGTGCCGGATTTATGGCGGGTTAGGCTGGTGGCGTTATGATGAGCAGTTCCGCCAACGCTTGGCAGTTCGCCCTTCCCTGGGTTGGGATCAAATGGATATCGGCTTGTGATTGGCCATCATGACCCGCCCGGCATCGCATCAAGGGGGTCTCTCGTCCTATCTCGGGGGGGCGACGCGGGGTCCTCACCCACAGCGTCGGCCTGTCAGCGCAGAACAGGCTGTTGTTGGCAGTATAACGATGGACGATGTAAATTCGGTTCAGGTTGTCGTTTCAAACATGAGTGTTCTGGGTGCGGCAGGTCACACCCCGCTTCCAGATGCTTTAAGCGGGGGAGGGTTAGCGACAAAGGGGAGGCCATGGGCGCTAAAAGCGAAGACGCCGGTGGACATCGACGCAATGCAACCGTGGCTAATCCTTTATAGGAATAAAAAGGCGGCCGCCTTATTATTGGAAGGTTTTAGGCATGGTTTTTGGATTCCCCACCAGGTTCGGCCGGCGTCCGGTACATGCCGGAACTTGCGTTCAGTCGCTGATCACCCGGGGGTGGTCAGGCAAAAGTTGGCCAAGGAGGTAGCATTGGGCCGCATGGCGGGCCCTTTCCGGGACCTGCCTCTCCCTGATCTCCGAGTGTCGCCATTAAACGTCGTACCCAAGAGAGAGCAAGGTAAATTTTGGCTCATTCATCACCTATTGCACCCCCATGGGGGTTCTGTAAATGATGACATTGCGGCAGAACTGTGCCGTGTTTTTTATACGCCTCATTCGATGCTGCGGTTTGTATGGTCAGGGCTGCGGGTCCCGGGGCACTCATGGCAAAAACCGACATTGAGTCGGCTTTTCGCCTCTTGCACCCGGAGTGTCATCATCGCCTAGGTTGTTCGTTTGAGGGGCATTACTACATGGATATGTGCCTCCCGATGGGTTGTGCAATATCCTGCTTTTATTTTTAATGTTTTAGCTCATTTCTGGAATGGGTAGTGAGAACGGAGTCTGGTTACGACTCCCTTCTTAACTACTTAGACGATTTCCTGTGTGTTGGTCCCGCACATTCCCCGATATGCGCACACATTTTGCAATTGGTGGCGGACGTGGCCTGTGGGTTTGGTGTGCCACTGGCACCCGAGAAAACGGTTGGCCCTTCCCCATGCTTTCTTGGGATCGAAATCGATTCTGTTATCGGGGAATGAGCTGAACTTTGCCTGTCGGATCATGCCTATGGGCAGAGTGTTCAACCGCTGCTTGGCGGCCGCCACGGCTGACATCTCCAAGTCGTTCCATTTCATCCGCTTGTCCAAGGCGCTCAAGGAGGATTTGAAAGTCTGGGCTGTTTTCATTGACAGTTACAATGGTAGGTCATATTGGCAGAAGACTGAGGTTTTGAATGCAGCACTTCACCTGTTTACAGATGCTGCGGGATCCTCTGGTTTTGGGGCTATTCTGGGGACACAATGGTGCGCGTAATCCTGGCCCGGGTCCTGGGTTGACTCAGGCCTGACCAAGAACTTGGCGTTCTTGGAGCTCTTCCCCATCCTGGTGGCGGTTCACCTATGGGGGACGGAGCTCAGGGACCGGCGAGTAGTGTTCCACTGTGATAACTTGGGCGTGGTACAGGCCATTAATAACTTAACGTCCTCCTCCCCTCCGGTGGTCAGGCTCTTGCGGCGACTGGTTTTACGATGATTGTCTCTGAATGTGACATGCCGCGCTATGCACATTCCAGGCGTTATGAATATCACGGCTGACGCTCTCTCTCGTTTTCAATGGCAGGTGTTTCGGGCGGCCGCTCCGGGAGCAGATGTGGAAGGCCTCTCCTGTCCCAGAGAACTATGGTCCCTTGGCCTGAGCGAATAAGGGAATGTATTCGGGCTTCGGTATTTGAGGTGACATGGGTCCGGTATGGTAAAGCTTGGGGGGATTGGGTTGCGCTGGAGCAGGATCACGGAGGGTACACTTCCTCTGCCGAAAGGGTCCAAGGTTTGTTGCAGTTGCTCTGCTTCTGGGAGGCCTGCAGGTGTTCCCCAGCTACTGTGTCGGGGAAGCTTTCAGGCCTTAGTTTTTGGTTCAACCTAACTCAGGTTCCAGATGTTACGAAAGATTGCATGGTTAGGCTTGCGATGCACGGTTGGCGTAGAGGCCCTCGTGTGCGAGATTCTCGGCGGCCGGTGTCAGGGACACTGCTGCTGGGGATCGCCTCGGTACTACCCAAGTCTGTTATTCCGCCCCGGAAGTTGTTTGTTTCTGGTTGCCTTCACGTTTGCCTTTTTTGGGGCCCTCCGGATTGGGGAACTAGTGAGCCCAAGCCGGGGGACCCTGGGAGGACTGTTGTTCCACGATGTTTTCATCGTGAGTGGTGCAGTGCGCTTCTTGTTGCGATGGTCCAAAACTGACGTTCTTCGAAAGGGTTTATGGGTTACTCTCCGCACCATCCCCAATTCGGCTGTTTGCCCCGTCTCGGCATGCCAGTCCTATTGATCTATACCCCCGATTGTCGCGGGCCCGCTGTTAATTCACAAGGATGGTGCCTACCTGTCTCGTTTTCAATTCCTCAAGGTATTCCGGTTGACGCTGGACCGGCTGGGAATCCAGAGCGAGGATTTTGGGGGTCATTCCTTCCGGATTGGGGCTGCAATGGAAGCATCTCTTCTAGGTTTCTCTGACCAAGCTATTCAGAGGTTTGGTAGGTGGGAGTCTGGGAGGTTTCGGTCTTATATACGACCTACGCGTCTGATAGGAGCCCCCCTTGTGTTTTCTCCGCAGGGACCGGCAGATGGATCTGGCTGATCGGGCATTCTTATATATACTGGGCCCACCTGCGGGCAGGGGTACGCCCGGGTGGGACACGCCTTGGAATACCTCAGGAGCTGGCGGAGGTCCGATGGTTCGGGTTCCGGGGCATGCGATGGGACCAGCTTTTGCCGGAGGTCATACAGCTGGCTACATTTTTGGGGACTCCTGATGTATTGGTGGTACATCTGGGGGGCAATGATCTTGGGGCACTGCTTGCATGGGGTCTTGGAGAATTGATTAGATGTGATTTAGCTTGCTTGCAAGTCCTGTTCCCACAGCTTTGCTTAGTTTGGTCAGGGATAGTGTCCAGGAACTATTGGAGGCGCGCTCGGGATCAAGGGGCTATTGAGCGCTGCAGGGTAAAAATTAACAAAAGGGTGTCCAAATTTGTGCTCGGAGGTGTCACAGTACGACACCGAATATTCGAGCGGGAGGCGGCGATTTATTTTCACCCAGACGGGGTCCATCTTACTGACGTGGGGTTAGATTTATTTAATTTAGCGCTACAGGATGCGCTGGAGCAGGCCATGGCGTTGGTTGGGAGTCGCGCCCGCTGATTTAGGCTTAAATGCAGCAGGTGCTAGTGCCGGGTAGGGTCCTTGCCGAACCAGTTGTGAAACGGAGTACACTGGAAGAAGGAATGCTGGGTCTGGTCCCTCCCCTAACCTCGGAAAATGTTTTGTAATTGGGCGTGCCCTCCGTGCCAGGAAAGGCGGCCAGGGGTTGGCATGGGGTATTGGAAGGCCAAGGTGAAGGCCAGTTATCTCGGACGAGGGGGGAGGGCAGGTCCCCGAAAAGGGGGTACTCTAGAGTTGTTTGGTCCGGTTGGCAAGGACGAGTTTGAGTTACATCATGCTTATATTAAAGGATAGTTAATATTGGTATATATTTATGCTGGTTATTTATAAATAAATAAAGCTGTGGCCTGTTTATACCACATTTACGTTTCTTGGTCTTAATTGGTGGAGGAGGGGGGAGCGGGTTTGTGGGTATAATGGTCGCACCACACAATAACCACTACCTGCACACAAGGCAACACGAGATCATTAACATTACACAGGGAGCAACTTGGTATCATTATGAAGACAAAGATGATTTCAGTCAATCAAGGCCAGTGTCATTATAAAACAAAAGCCAGCTCAGGCAGCATAGGGTCAATGTCATTATGTGGGCAAAAGTCATTATCAATATAAGGCAGAGGTCATTTCAAGGAGTTCAAAAGCAGTATCATTATACAAGCAGAGCTAACTTCAGGGAGCACAAAGTCAGTATCATTATACAGGCAGAGGTCAATTTAGGGAACACAAAATTAGTATCTTTATTGAGAGAGAGTTGTTCCGTCAGCACAGGATTATTATTTTTATCCAGGCAAAAAACAGATTAAAGGCAGAGTATATCTGTTTCATTGTACAATCAGTATACAGCTCAGTATAAGGAACACAAAACAAGTACTACAAAACAAATCATAGGCTCACAAGACCAAAATAGATAACAGAAGCAGCTTTATTCCAGCGATGCAGACCAGTGAATGTTTGTCAAATGAATCATTTGTGAAGCCTAGGTCTTGTGAAAGGTACTCCTTGGCACCAAAACATTATCATGTCTCCATCAGTGGGATCAGCTCTTTCTGTTACGTATCATGGTGTTGTGAGTCCATTATTTATTTTATGCATTTAAAGAATATTGTGGATATAGGTATTATCATGACATCCCTTATCTTGCATTTATATTGAATAGGATAATTCTAGCAGCACAGAATCAGCAATAGAGCAGTCTGGGTTGCACAAAGTCTCTATAAATATACAGGGCAAAGTAAATTCAAGCAGTATTGGGAAGCAAGCCTGATTAGTTTAGTGGAGATAAAAATTAAGCATTAACAAATGCTGAGGACAAGATTATCGATGGGTTATTTATGGTCAAAATACCTATTTTATAGGTGAAGTGACCTGCCATAATAGGGTCACTGTTCGCCAAGCTGATGGAAATGTTGTGAGAGTGATACAGTGTACTCAGACAACAGAATAAAATGTATTTAGCTGTCAGTTGACCAAAAGAAGGGCAGTTCTGTTTTAGAAACTATAATTCAAGCATAGGTAGAATGTTGATCATCAACACAATATTTTACTTCACTGTATGACCTACTGATAAGTATTTATAAACAAGTAATTTAGAATAAGAACACCACATTTCAAAGAACAATTTTCTACATTTTAATCAATGTATTAATCTGTAGTCCTACGATACATGTATACATACCATCTATTATTGCGAGCAACTTTGTTCTATAGTTCTATAAAACAATGGAGAAACTTTGAAATCACATGTAAGCACATTGTATTGCTGACAGGTTCATACTTAAAAAACATTTATCCCCATGTATATCTAGTAGCAAAACAAGCACTTTGTATTTTTTTTTTTCTAAGTTGATGTTGAGGTATCACTGAAATTGCAAGCTATATACATCTTAATGTAATTACCTTGAGCAATTTATTTGTGTTTTAGAACCATTTGCATTGAAAAAAAAAAGTCTATGAAAAAAATTAGAAACCCATACATTTTTGCATTAAGCACTTTAGGAGAATGTTGCTATCAATGTCCATGCCTTTTGCATGTACATTGCATGGATTTTGCTCACTTTGAAAATGGGTTACATAGAACAGCTTTTTTTAAATGAATGTTACCATGAGCATGTAGCTCATTCATGTCAAAAATTATGTGGGTGATGATTTATCCCTAGCAGAAATGCACTGATGGCTAAAAACTACAGGTGTCCTAGTTTTACAAAGAGCTGAGCTCTAGAAATTGTTTTGACAATGTATATACCGGTATTTGATCGGTTTTTGGTATTAAAGTTCATAAAAGTCCATGCAGGCTTAAAGGGGTACTATACTCACCAGAACTCACCAGAACTCACCAGAACTCACCAGAACAATTAAAGCAGACTTTTTGATACAAACACTGCTTTTTCATAAAAAAAAGTGTTTATATTACAGTTCTAGTGGCCCCTCCTCAGAGAGCCTCTAGAGGTGGTTTCTGAAACAGTGCTGCACAGTGTGCAGCATTGACGTTCAACGCTGAACTTTCCCCATAAAGAGAGGAGATGCTTATTGGCCAGTGAGGCATTTGGCTCCACCCTACCTCCTTGGCTGAGGTCATCAGAATTGACAATCTCAGACATACAGTGCTATCCATTAAGAGGCAGATCAAGGGCGGAGCCAGACACAAGGAGAGAAGTGAGTAAGTCACCTTTCTATACAGAGGTAAGGGGGCCGACAACCAAAATGGTGCTTTTAGAACTATAGTGTCCAAAATACACGTTTGTGTTACTAACACTAAAGTGCCCATTTCAGAGGGTTTTAGATGAGATTCTTCAACACATACAAGAACATTTTAAACAAGAGATCAGGGATGCAAATGTTACTTACTTTGTCAGGCACAGAAAAAATTATAAAATGCAAATAACAATTTAGCAAACTTTTTATGGCTCTTTTGTGTCTACCATGTTTCTGCTATTAGATTATAAATAGGGCTGATTACCATGAACTGTATTTCCCTGGAGTTCTATTAGGACACTCCTATTCAACACATAATAATGTATGTTTTATTAATGTAAATCTGTATTGTACATTAATTTAGTTAAATAACCACATATTAGGAATTCATAAAAAAAGAGGATTAGAAAAAAAGAATGTTCCTGCTTCATTTCTTCAATGCCTTCAATGTGATTATTATTGGGTATAAAAGAAGAGTGCTCCTGTTGGTTGTTCAATTTTTTAGTATTTTTCTTTATAAATAACTCCTAATGTAAGTCAAAGTAGTCAATGTGAATATAAATGAATAAGGAAGGGGATATTGTGTCCACAAGAAAGAAACAGAAGCATTTAGATATCTGTGTCTTAAATTAAATAGTTACTTTGTCTATCTGCCATTACAATATATAAAGTGCTTTTATCTGGGTTTGCCTTAGAAGCTTCTAGTTTGCTAGATAATTCAACATTGCAGTAACCCCAGACCGGTGTTGTTTAACCCCTTAAGGACCAAACTTCTGGAATAAAAGGGAATCATGACATGTCACACATGTCATGTGTCCTTAAGGGATTAAAGGAAACGTCCCATCAAAATGTTTTCTTACCATAAATTGGCTTTAAATACAATGAATACATAATGTATCACAGAGCTATGTGATAATTTCCCAGTAATGTTTTGAAATACACTCATATTACCTCCGTTCCAGTGTCGTCATGTTCTGAGATTTGTGGGTATTACTGAAACATAAATCTCCACTCCGCACTCACTGCTGTCTTCTTTGATTTGTCCTGCTGCCCAGTCACTAGAAATGTCTAATTCCATGATTATGGGTGCTTTTCATTAAAGGGAAAGACCCCACCCTGTCCCCACCTGTAGGCTTCACATAGGGGCTTAAAATTCAGTAACGAAAGATGTACAGGCCCCTGTCCACCCCCTGCTCCCACCAATGGTCAGTGGGTGGATCTATGTAAGAAAACA
Organism: Pelobates cultripes; assembly: GCA_933207985.1. Taxonomy (NCBI): domain Eukaryota; kingdom Metazoa; phylum Chordata; class Amphibia; order Anura; family Pelobatidae; genus Pelobates; species Pelobates cultripes. Next base: position 120,307,465 of record OW240914.1, on the reverse strand, counting down.
TGAGGGGGGGTATTATAATATTTCATAGGCAGCAGTTGGGGGCAAATAATATAATAACAGAAAGAACATTCCATTGTTCCCCCGGGTCCTACCCTTCTAATAGTCCCTACTCATTTCATAGTCAGTGGGGAGGGAAACGCTATTGTCCATTTTCCAGCCCCCACCCATGGGTTGGGTGGACAGTAATAAAAGTGATAGGGGCTGGGTATGCAATTATTCTTCCCCCTATCGTTATGGGCAGGCCACCCACTATTACCTCCTAGAGGCTATAGTTCTCTAAACCCTGATCTACCTCTTAATAAAAAGCTACCCTACCTACCCTAATAATGAGTGGGGGGGGGGGGCAATAAATCTAATACCTGTAAGAGAAAAATATATAGTTATATTCATTAGTCTTCTTTATTCTAAATACTGCTTTGCTTCAATGAACAAAAAAGGTCAAAAAATATTTTTTATTGATGCTACTATAAAATTTTTTAAAAAAGAACCAAATTGGCAAAAAAATAAAATAAAAAGGTTTTTTAAGTAAAAAGAAAATATCCAAGTGAACCCTGCAAAGGCTCCATATAGAATGAAGGAAAACCATATAAAGGTTTTCAAACACTTTTAAAAATCTTAGTAAAGCACCTGATTGATTGGCTTGTAAAGTTACTAGTCAGAGTGCTTGGACAGGCCGGTCTCATCTCTCAAAAGACTTGCCTTTGAGTATTCTCATGCCACAACCATGTTTATTTTTTTCAGAAACTCCCCACCAATTCACTGGCCATGGGTAGAGGCAGGCATGTGGACTGTTTTAGGCCCCATGCCTATCAAAATAAATGTTTATAGTAACTGGGCAACAATGGCTGTCCAGTCGCTAGTTTTTAGTTACATTGAGCCGCCTCTGGCTATTCACTAGTTAGTAAACATGTCTATACCCGCAGCATGGCATGTGGGGACTTGAGGGAGATTTAAAATTTCACTTATACTTATATGGGTGGGTCATATTGAGCCCATAGGCTTTTTTGGTTATTTATTATTAGGCAGCTGGCAAGCAAGTGGTGGGCAGCCACAACATAATTAACTGTCACACTGCCAAGTTTGTCTTTTTTACAAACTTATATTCATATTTTGCAAATAGTACTTGAAATAATCATTCGCTTGCACTACAGCAAGTGCATGCTTTTTTGTGACCATGTATGTTTTCTGAATACTTTGTACAGGGTTTGGATGTGAAAAGCACCAATTTTAAAGCAGACACCAAATTCATCCAGACTATTGGTGCAGATTTGATCAGATATGTCTAATTCCAACCAGAATTAGCTTTAACAAATATGAGAATAGCCATTCTAATCCTAATTTGGCCATTTTTACAAAATCATAATAAAAAAAATCATAATACCTTTATCCATGTTATTAAAAGAATATCATAAATACCTTAAAGGGACACTTAGCTTAATGAAGCAGTTTTGGTGTATAGATCATGCCCCTGCAGTCTTACTGCTCAATTCTCTGCCGTTTATGAGTTAAATCAATTTGATTATGCACTCTAGTCACACCTACCTGGATGTGACTTGCACAGCCTTTCTAAGCACTTCCTGTAAAGAGTCAACTAATGTTTATCCTTCCTTTATTGCAAATTCTGTTAAATTAAGATTTTCTTATCTCCGGCGCTGTTAATATCTTTGCTAGACCCTGCCGGAGCCTCCTGTACGTAATTAAGGTTCAATTCACAGGAGATAAAATATTTTAAGGTAAGTCACATCTGATTGCAAGTGACACCATTTTCTTCGTGCAGGCTGCGTCAGTCACAACCATTGGAGGTGTGGCTAGGGCTGCATAAACAGTGATGTAGAAAGTGCATAAACATGTGATTTAAGTTCCAAATGGCAGTGAATTTAGCAGTGAGACTTCAGATGCCTGATCGATGAACTAAAACGGATTAATTAAGCTAAACTTGTGACTATAGGGTTCCTTTAAATATTTATAACATCTACAATATATACTAAATGTAATAACTCTGGGAAATGTGATATTATTCTTATTAAAAAGGAATCTATTAGGTCTGGAATTTTTGTAACATCCTCAGTGAATTGTGAAACTCTGCTGTATTAGCAAAAGAGAAAGACAAAGGAAATAAATTATTAGCATACATCTTTACAGCAAAGGAGATCATGTTTATTCATACCCCGAGGTTCCAAGCTTTTCAGCTCTCCTTGTCCAAACAATTTGAATTACTCCTTTGACTTCTAGGAATTAAGTTAGGTAAATAACCTAATAAAAAACCAAACAACAACAACTGGGCAATGCCATAATCTTCAGCAAAAAGCTGAGTTACAGATAAATCTAGTCTAGAAGTCTGAATGTGTGGATGGTTGACTTGTTCTGAAAGAACCTCTAATTTTTTTTTTTAATTGTCTCACCCACATAGATCTTATCACATTGGCATTTCAAAATATATAAAACATGAGTCACATATAAAATGCAAATGAGAGCTGACTTAACAAAAATATATTTTTCCCAAAAAATTGCCATTATGTCATTTTGTATACCGGATATACTCGAGTATAAGCCGAGTTTTTCAGCACATTTTTGTGCTGAAAAAACCCCACTCGGCTTATACTCAAGTCAAGGTCTGTATTGTGGCAATTTACATTGCCACAATACAGACCAGGACCCCCGGGCTCATTACAAGCCTGGCGGTCCTGTTGGGGGCTGGCAGTGAGCTGTTACTTACCTTCCTGCAGCTCCTGTGTGCTCCCTTCTCCTCCGTACAGCTCCCCGGTCAGCTCCGTTCTGCTTACAGTGTAAGTCTCACGAGACCCTCCCCTCACCCAGTTTACACACACTGCACAAACACACACACTGCATTCACACAAACATACACTGCATTATATACACACTGCATTCATTATATATACACACACAACACTCAAACACACACACTGCATTCATTATATACACACACAACACACAAACACACTCTGCATTCATTATATACACACACAAACACACACTCTGCATTCATTCTATACACACACTGTAAATAAATATTCAATTAACGTAATTTTATTGGGATCTAATTTTATTTAGAAATTTACCAGTAGCTGCTGAATTTCCCACCATAGGCTTATACTCGAGTCAATAAATTTTCCCAGTTTTTTGTGGTAAAATTAGGGGCCTCGGCTTATATTCGGGTGGGCTTATACTCGAGTATATACGGTAGTTTAAATATTGTTTGCAAGAACCAGGTGCTCAATAAATTAATGTTAGTTTGGCTAAGCCAGTATAGAAAAGTACTTATCCAGGTATTACAAAGAACATAATTATCCAATGTTCACTGGTCATTATAAAATAATTCCAGAAAATCTTTACATCCAGAATTTAATCTTTGCTATTTTATCAGAGATGGTGCACAGCTGCACACTACTTGAATTTAAACAGAATAGAGAATGTTAACATAATGGCTTTCCATTGAATACTTCCAGAAGAAAAAAGTACCATGCTACTTTTGCAGGGTAAAGGTTTTCGTATGAGCAGTTAAAAACAGGAGCTATATTGGACCTTATTGGTGCATCTTTTTCTTGAATGTTTGTCCAATCCTATTTGCACAAATATATACAAATAAGTATATGTGATCAGTTTCAAATCTGTGCTGAATAATTTTGTGTGGATATTGTATAATATATGTAGAATTGCCTGCTAAATGTTAGAAACATGTAGATTTAAATCAACATTACGATGATAAATTGTTATTTTATTTTTATGTACATATTCAGCAGTTGTTGCATGACAAGAGCATGCAAAATTGTTCTGTCTGTGTACATCTGTGCTGATGGAATATAGATTAATTTGTCTGGGATTATGTTCACTCTCTCCTTATTCATTCTGTAATCTCCATTTTCAATTTCTTCTTTCAACTTTGGTGCTTTCAGAATTTATTAGTCTTCCTGCTGCCCAGCTGCTGATTATAACACCCGTAAGCATCAGAGATTTGTACGAGTCGTCTATACAATGGAAGAAATAAGTCAAATTGTCAGGGTCACATCCTGGACACTTACCCCTTTACAAATGACCTTACAGTGTGATCCCTGAGCATCTGGTGATTGGGTATATAATAAAACATGTACTTACCATATTGTTCCACAAAAGTTAAAAAATAAACTGTAGCTCTTACTATTTAAAGATATACAGATATGAATAACTCTAACCGGCTCCACTCCGGTTTTCCAAATAAGGCTAAGAGAAACCGAAGAGATGCCCACAAGGCATGAAACATGTTGACAGGCTGATGTGCCCCTATTTGCACCTTTTTTTTACATTCATTGACTTTCAGTTTTTTTTTTTCTTTATTTTTTTTAAACCCTGGATTGTTGCTCTGGATTCCTGTTATACTTCCTGTAGAGAAGGTGGCAACTTCAGAGTCAATTACTCATCATATTGACCCTTTAAGGTTGTGCCAGTGCCATATTTAAAGCTACTTATTGTTATTGGCTGTAGAGTTTTACTTGGCATGATTTTGTAAAAGAGAAGAAGGTTTAATAACTGTTTGTAAGGGCACCTGAATCAGAATCACTTCCTTTATATAATCGGTTGATTAGGTTGCTTGCTTATCTGGAAATAGATTATTGATTCACTTAACAACCCAAATCTCAGACTTGTTTTCAAATCTGAATTTAGTATATATTAAAGAGTTTGCTTTCTGGTATTTACAGAGATACCCTTCAAATATAATTATGCTCCATTGTTCCACTCTTCTATATTATTTACTATATTCTCTGACCAAACCATCTGTGTACAGTATTAACCCCTTAAGGACGGGTGACGGACAAGGTCCGTCACAGAGGGGAGACCCTTAATGATGAGTGACGGACCCCGTCCATCACACGGTAACATTAACCCCGCTATCGCGGCGATCGCAGGGTTAATGGTGCTCCGGTATGCCTCTGTATTAGAGGCATACCGGGAGCACCCGGTCAGGCTGCCCAGCATATGTGCTCGATCTGACCGCCTCCCTGCACTTCCTGGTTCTTTGTGAAGTGCAGGGAGCCAGAACAGTGATGATCCTGCCCCCTGCTGTAAAAAAAATAAAGTTAAACTCCCACCCCCTTTACCCATTGTAATAAAAAATGAACCCCTTCCCTGCCAATTGATCACTGACTACAGTGATCAATTGGCAGGTGTTACATTTTACTATGATCTGATTTTTTTTTTTAACCCAGGGGTTAACCTCAGGGGTTAAATTTAATTAATTAAAATATTTTAAAATTATATATTTAGCTAGCTGGGGTGGGTGGAAGTTAGTGGGGAATTGGGGGATTTGGCGTTAGGCTAACTAGGGGTTAACGTTAGACGTTTTAAAATAAACTTTAAAAAGTTAACAATTAAGCTTAAGTTTTAATAACGTTTAAGTAAAAAAATAAAAAACACCCCCCTTTACCTAGTCCAAATAAAAATTAACCCCTTCCCTGCCAGTCGATCACTGCCTACAGCGATCAAATACAGATCACAGTATTATACTGTAATCTAATTTTTTTTAACCCCTGCGGATTAACTTTTATTTATTTTTTAACCCTCAGGGGTTCAATTTATTTAATTAATTAATTTAAATATTTTATAACTATATATTTTGCTAGCTGGGGTGGGTGGGAGTTATGGGAAAATGGGGAATTTACTGTTAGTGCTGCTTACTGCTAGCTAGGGGTTAACAGTAAAAAAAAGCTTAGAAAAATGTTAAACCTGTAAAAAGGTTTTAAGAAAGTTTAGGAAAGTTTAAAAAAAATAATAATAAGCAAAACAAAAGTTTAAAAACTAGTTTTTAAAAGTAAAAAAAAATGCTCATTACCACTACACCTGGGACAAACTAGAGAAAAAATTATCCCACGCCAAGGTTCAAAATATGCCTTTTGAATTACCCCAGGGTGTATTCTTTAATAAATAGTATGTGTTTGTGGGGAAGTTTCAATAGCCAACCGTCTAAACTACTCCAAATTGGAACATGGATACAGCGTAAAAGTTCAAGGTTAGAAAAAAACTGAATGGCTGCGTCTCAAATGCGCCCCTTCAACATCCACATATACCTGGCAAAGGTACATACGGGGATACTGCTGTACTCAGCCAACATAGCTGAGCAACATGGGAAGTATTATACAGTCATAGCACACATAAGGTTTGCAAAATATGCTGCGCAAACTCACTTTGTATGTCAAAAAGGCAGAAAAAACACTTATTACCACTACATCTGGTACAAGCTAGCGGAAACATGACCTCACGCTAAGGTTCAAAATATACCTTTTGAAACACCCTGGGGTGTCTACTTTAAGAAATGATAGGCCTTTGTGGGGTAGTTTGAATTTAAAACCTGCAAAGATGCTTGGAAATTGCACATAGGCCCAGCATCAAAATTCAAAGTTCGGTAAAAACGGATATGGCTTGGTCTTCTATATGGCACTGTAGCTTCACGAAATAGTGCCAAAGACATTCATTGGGGGTGTCCTTTTACTCAGAAGACTTAGCTGAGCATAATTTGGGAGGTTTGAACTTAGTGGCACATGTGAAATATACAAAACGCCCAGCAAAAATACAATCCGTATGTAAAAAATGCACAAAATTATTTTTTACCACATACTTTGGCATATATTGGTGAAAAAATGGGGACATGTTAAGGCACAATATGCACCCTATGAGATACCCTGGAGTGTCTACTTTTACAAGTGGTAGGCCTTTGTGGTTTTTTTTTGAACAGTCAAACTGGTATAATACCCCAAATGGAAGCTAAGGCTCATTAAATCCATCTCTCAAAATTCTACTGTGAATACTGAAATGGACAGGTATCCTGTATGGCACTGTAACTTCACGAAATAGTGCCAAAGACATACAATGGGGGTGTCATTTTACTCAGCAGATGTAACTGAACACAAAATAAAACTTTGTACATGAATAGCACACACCAACTTCACAAAATATACATGAGAATTTCTTTGTTATAAGTTTGTGTGCCAAAAACCAAAAAAAACCAAAATTTTACTCCAATATTTAGCAGAGGTTGGCGATGCAATGGCTACGTAGAAAGTGTCAAAACAACCCTAGGTAAATAGCCCGTGATGTCTACTTTATATAAATATATACTTTTGTGTGACAGTTTTGTTTTCTTTTATGGCTATTAAGCTTACAAGACAAACATACCAAATTCTAAGATCGCTCCACATTAAAAGTCTATTTTACTCCTTGTGCTTTGTGACCTGTAACTACCAAAAAAAACTTAAAATCCCAGACACATTATAAATTATGTAAATCAGAACAACTAAATTAATTTATTTTTAATTAATTTTCTTAACCTGCACTAACTATGCACACATTATTATTGCAAAAACGGTAAAAAAAAAAAACCCCAAATTTTCATTTTTTTTTACATTTCTGTTTTTTTTTATAATAAATAAGCATTTATATATATATATATATATATATATATATATATATGTGTGTGTGTGTTACATCAAATTAAAGCCTTTTCTGTCCTTTAAAAAACGATGTATAATATGTGTTGGTGCAACAAATTAGTAAAATGCAAATTGCAGTTGAACACAAACAGCAAAAAATGAAAAAAATGCTGTTGTCATTAAGTGAAAGACAAGCTTTTGAAGCTCTGTCCTTAAGGGGTTAAGATAGAGCTTCTGCCACTACCAACGGCTGAACTAATGTACAGAGTGCCCATAATTACAGGGTTGTATTCAGCCCTGAGCAGTGGTTGTTTGTTTGAATGTAAGCATGTCTTTCGATGGGGTATTTGTGAGTTAAAGGAAAACTCTAGTGCCAGGAAAACAATCCATTTTCCTGGCACTGCAGGTCCCCTCTCCCTCCCACCACCCATCCCCGGTAGCTGAAGGGGTGAAAACCCCTTCAGGTCACTTACCTGAGACCCCGCCGATGTCCCTCGGCGGTGGTTTCTGCTCGCCGCCGCTGTTTCTGCTTGCCGCCACTCCTCCCAGTGATTACGTCAGTCGGTGGGCGAGACTGATCCCGCCCGCCGGCTGAGGAAACCTAATGCGCGGCAGTGCCACGCACGCACATTAGAGCTCTCCATAGGAAAGCATTGGAAATGCTTTTCAATGTTTTCCTATGGGGAACTGAGCGACGCTGGAGGTCCTCACACAGTGACGTCCAGGACGTCCAGCAACGCTCTTGCACAGGTTTTCTGTGCTATAATCCAGGAAGTGCCCTCTAGTGGCTGTCTAGTTTTTATAAAAAACTGCAATAATTACACTTGCAGGGTTAAGAGTAGTGGGAGTTGGCACCCAGACCACTCCAATGGGCAGAAGTGGTCTGGGTGCCTACAGTGTCCTTTTAAGGCAAGAGTGTAGTGTTGACATTTGAATACAAAGGTGGATTTGTGTGTAGTCTAGGCATATGAATGCTGAGATGTATGCACATATACACATTTACAAATAAACATACACCAGTACACACAATGACACACATTCAGATAAACAGACACACATATGAAAACACTGACATAAATTCAGATACACACAGTGGTGTATCCTGGTTTTGTGCTGCCCTAGGCAGGACAAAACTCAGGCGCCCCTCCCACCCCCACCCAACCCTTGCCCCCCGCCCCACCTTCTAAATGCACACACACACAGGCAGACACACACAAACACACAGTCAGACACAAACACGCACACAGTCAGACACAAACACACACACTAACTTTTTTTTTAATGTAACCCCCCCCCCAACCTCCTTACCTTTGGGAGTGCTGGGGGGGGTCTCTCTCTCCCTGGCGGTCCAGTGGCTGCCAGTCGGGCTGGGCGGCGCTGGCTGCTGTGCGGGCGGCTGGCGAGGGAGCTGAGCAGTCAGCTCAGAGGAAGAGCTCCCTTGCCAGCCGCCCGCACAGCAGCCAGCGTCGCCCGCCCGGCATGTCAGTTAGCCGCGAGGCTAACAAGGCATTTGCCCTGGGCATTTGCCGCCCCCTGAAAAATGCCGCCCAAGGCAAATGCCTTGTTTGCCTCGCGGCTAATACGTCCCTGGATACACACTGACCCACAAACAGATACACATAAAGATACACACACTCACACAAATACAGAGACACACAAATACACATAAAGATGTACACACTGACATACACACAGATACACAGAAACAGATACCCATGTTAACACACATACATATAAACAGTGTAACAAACCACCTCTTTTCCAAGTAGGATTTTGTCACAGATCTTATGGTAACAAAAGCCTTCTAGGGTAATCAAATGTCCAGGACACATCCAGCGCAGTTTTCCAGATTTATTTGGTGAAAAATAAACAGGTGCTTCAAATAAAAATAAACAAAACAAAATTTCTTGCTCTTGTTTGAGCACTAACTAAACACAGAAATAGCTATCTGTAATTGGGTGGCTTTCCCACTTACCAATTTACAATAACAAATATACTTGCAATAAATACAATTGCTCTGTCCTTCAGCTCTCCTGCCTGGTGTTTTCTCCCTCCCTCTGCAGCAGGCTGATCCCTTCTTTTAAAAGCCTGCCAGCTAATTGACCAGCTACAGGAGAGTTTCAATTAGTCACATCTGTGAAACTCTTAAGTCATATACAAGTTCTAGCATGGCTGTTACATAGCAACTAGTGCTGTTGAAGCACTGGCCCACCCTACACTCCACATTTTGCCCCAGGGACCCATACCGTGGTTGCAAACTTAACATCTTTCCCTGGGACATGTAACTGAAAAACCTCTGACCGTTGTTTAGCAAAGCAGGCCTGATATATCTTCCCTCAATCACCATTTCACATTTTCGCTCACAACAAACACACTGATATACACAAAGATACACAGATACACACTAACACACATAGAGATACACAGATACAAACACTGGCATACCACAGACACACACTGAGACATATACAGATACAAATACTGACACACATACAGATACAGATACACACACACAGATTCACAATGCCACACATACAGATACACAGATACAAACACGGGCACAATGCACATACACACTGAGACACTGATACATATATAGAGACACATAGATGCACATACAGATACACAGATACACACACACACACACACACACAGATACACAGACATACAATTACACTGACACACATATAGATACACAGACACACTGATACACACAGTGAATGCACAAGGACAGAGAGGATTGAGGACCCTGCTCAAATGAGCTTACATGCTAGAGGGAGTAGGATATAGTGACACAAAAGGTAAGAATAGAGTAGAAAAGTAGGTTACTAGAATAGAATTCACTGAGGGCCTAGTGTTTTCTTGTTTTGTTTTTTGAAAGTTGCAGAGAGGAATCAGGGTGCAGTGATGGACAGTTATTAACAGTTTAAGGTTTGATATGCTTTCCTGAAGAAGTGAGTTGTCAATGACTTTTTGAAAGAGTGAAGACTGGGTGAAAGTCTAATGGAGAAGGGAAGGGAGTTCCACAGAAGAGGTGCAGCCCTGGAAAAGTCTTGGAGGCGAGCGTTAGAGGTGGGAGTACGGACAGAGGATATACGTAGGTCTTTGGCAGAGCGTAGGGGCCTCGATGGGACAGTTCCAAAGGAATAGTGCAGCCCTACAGTTCCAAAGGAATGGTGCAGCCCTAGAGTCATGAGGGTGAGCATCAGCGGTGGGAGTATGAACAGAGGATAGGCGTAGGTCTAAACACCTAGGCAGTGTATGCAGAAGTTTCTTTCTATTCTAGTTGATCCTGAGTGTTCAATGTAGGAAGACTTACACTAACACTGGAATTATCAGTTCATATGGCTACAGCATATGAACCAGAGTGTTATAACATATTCCAAGTAAAATAGTGATAATCTAATCCTATATTCAACCCTGATTTCCTGCCTCAAAGTAATTGATCCTTGGTGCTTTGAACTACTTTGCTAAACCAGAACTATTGCCTGAACTTGCAATCACCTTATACTAGATAGACTGCTTCATATACCAAAGTCCCTTACAGGCCCAACCATGTCATGCTTCTGGTGGGCACAAGAAAAACACACTAAAGCATCTCCAGAATCATGAGGCAAGATACCACCATAGCCAACAATGGCAGGTAAATTTTTATAAAAAGATAGGAGATGCCAACTATCCTTATGCACAGGTGAACAAGTGGATAGTAAAACTTTTTGGAACTCACACAGATGGTCCCTATTCCGGGAATAAGTAGATGTTTTAGAATAATCTATCTGGGTAAAGACACATTCAGAGGCAGCAACTTGCATTCTATGACACTAAGGCACTGACTGGGTTACAATATAACTGTTTTTTACAAATGCAAAGTGCTATATAATTCAACAAACCTGTACAATATGGAAAATTCATTTTCCTTTCTAGAGCAGCTGATGCATTAATCATGCTGGTATTTTGTATACTTTAAAAAATCCATACTTATGCATTCATATTTATCACTACCTTTATTTTTCTTGCATTAGCCTAACTATACTATTGTATTAAATAGTCAACACAAAAAGGTTGAAATCGTGTATGCATTTCTTCTACATGTTTAAGTCTTATTAAAACACTGTAAAAAAACACATTGGCTATTTAAAAAGTTATGGACTTCCTCTAATTGCTCATCTGTTCTGTATATTTCAAGAACAGAACATTTATAAATAACAGCAATGTTGCTGATTGTACATGCTATGTCATCCGAAGAATGTGCATAGCAATGGTACAATTTGTTAACCTAAGTTACACATCAGATTTTAAAACAAGTTAAAGGAGCAATATAGTGCCAGAAAAACAAACTCATTTTCTGGCACTATAGGGTCATTGGGTCCACCCCCACCCTCAGGGCCCCCTCCCGCTGGGCTGAAGGGGTTAAAACCCATTCAGCAACGTACCTTTCTCCAGGGCCGATCTCCCTCTGTGCTGGGGAACTCTCCAACCCCTGCCAACGTCAGATCTGAATGCGCATGCGTGGCAAGAGCCGCGCGCACATTCAAACAACCCATATGAAAGCATTACTCAATGCTTTCCTATGCACGTCCAGCGTCTTCTCACTGTGATTTTCACAGTGAGAATTGCGGAAAATTTCTCTGAAACTGCTATGTTTTCAGCTGCAGGGTTAAAACTAGAGGGACCTGGCACCCAGACCACTTCATTGAGCTGAAGTGGTCTGGGTGCCTATAGTGGTCCTTTAAGTACATTTAAAAAAAAATTAGAATCCATCATAATAAACTATGTTTAGCTCCTTATCTGTCTGTAAACTTATTGAAGGTGGAAATTAAGGTTGTTTGGTAATAAAAATATATATTTCTTAAGTTAAAACTGATAAATGTGACTAATTGTTTTGAAAGACAATCAGGTGTTATTATGACACAGCATTGAAGCAATAAGGTGATAATATGCGTTCCCTCTCTTTTCCAAGTATCTGAGCTAATAATAGGACTCCTATTCAGCTGTGTCATCAAGTTATCCTCTATTTTGTGTAGCTTACTGATTTGTTGGGTACAGATTGTTCTATTCTTTAAAACTTAGCATGGTCTGTAACTTAGTAAGATCTCAAATATAGTGAAAGCAGTTCACTGGCCATCTAAAAAGCAAAGTCAAATATTAACTTTGCGTGAAGAAGGCAGAAATAATTTCAAAGGTATCTGATAGAATAATTAAAAGCTGTGCTTAAAGGGTTTCTCCAACTCTTTATTTTTCAGTCAGAGAATAGTGCCCCATTGACATTATTCATCATGGTCACCACCCTAAAAAAACATTTGGAAAGCATTCTAAATTAAGATTTTACTTACCTTAAAAGGGATTTTCCAGTGTCTGGGAAACAAATCCGTTTTCCTGGCACTGCAGAATCCTGGAGTGCCCTCCTCCCTCCTGCTCCCCATCCCAAGTTGCTGAAGAGGTTAAAACCCCTTTAGCCACTTACCTGAATCCAGGGTTAGAAATAGAGGAGTTGAGGGCCCTGTTCAATGAGCTTACATGCTAGAGGGGGTGTGGTAAAGTGACACAAAAGGTAAGAGATAGGTTATAAACCAAATAATGTTAATACTGATGAGGAAGATCAGCCAAATTTGGAAAGCTGCAATATGTTAATTATTGGAGATAATAAGAAAAGGGCATTTAAAGCATTTAGATCGGACAAACCAGAGGCAGGTACAAGTAAGTCAATAATGTATGCAAAAAAAAATTAAATTAAAGTTGCTAAACTAAAAAATGAGAAAGTTATAGCCAAAGAGAGCAAAAGCAACAACAAAATTTTTTAAGTACATTTTTTCTAAAAATATATATATACACAAGATCCAGTGCACTCACCTGTCCACTAAACAGCAACTTCAATATTGACATATTTAATAGTTAAAAAAAAAAATCTAATCTAGGCAAAAATAATGGAGGTTTACTTACATTATATGATCAAACATTGCATAAGCCTGCCACAGCGTCAATGTACCCCATCTTTGGCAGGTCCTACTCTTACAGCCTAATGTCTGCTCTTATGAGATTAACCCACTTACTTGGGGGGAAAAATTCCATCTGGGGCTCTCTGCAGTATAAGGCTAAATACGGCCCTGGGATGAGGCACCTGTGACAGGGAGGGGTGCAAAACCAAGGAGTTGGCTAGACTCCCAAATATATATATATATATATATATATATATATATATATATATATATATAAAACCAGGGGCCTGCACTCATCTGAACATGCATACATGGGGTGCTGCTGGGGGCCAATTTATACAATACACAAGATCCAGCAAACTCACCTATCCACTAAACAGCAACTTAATTGCATTCTACGAAGAAGTAAGTAGAAGTATAGATCAGGGTGTTGCAGTGGATGTGATCTACTTGGATTTTGCCAAGGCATTTGATAACGGTTCTTCACAGTAGGTTAGTCTTCAAACTAAAAGAAATTGGTCTAGATGAATATTCTTGTTCTTGGGTATAACATTGGCTTAAGGATAGAGTACAACGAGTTGTCATTAATGGTACATTTTCAGGCTGGACTAGAGTGGTAAGTGGTGTCCCTCAGGGTTCTGTTTTGGGACCACTTCTATTTAACATATTTATCAATGATCTTGAAATAGGCATTGAAAGCCATGTATCAGTGTTTGCAGATGACACAAAACTTTGTAAAGTAATAAAATGTGAGCAGGATATTGCTTTGCTGCAGAGGGATTTGGATAGATTGTGGGTCTGGGCACTAAAATGGCAGATGAAATTTAACATAGAGAAATGCAAAGTTATGCACTTCGGGGTTAAGCAACTTACACACTAAATGGTAGTGAATTAGGGATAATCACACACGAGAAGGATTTGGAAATTGTTATAGACAACAAATTAGGCAGCAATATGCAATGTCAATCTGCAGTTGCTAAGGCCAGTAAGGTTTTGTCATGTATAAATAGGGGCATAAATTCTCGGGATGAAAATATAATTTTGCCTCTTTATAAATTGCTGGTAAGACCACACCTTGAATATGCTGTGCAATTTTGGGCGCGTGTTCTAAAGAAAGATATCATGGCACTAGAAAAAGTCCAGAGACGAGCTACAAAATTGATAAAAGGAATGGAGCATTTTAGTTATGAAGAAAGGCTAAAAAAATCCAATTTGTTTAGTTTGGAAAAACGGCGCCTGGGAGGGGATATGATAACTTTATACAAATATATTCAGGGCCAGTACAAACCTTTATCTGGAAATCTATTCATAAACAGGGCTATACATAGGACACGAGGTCACACATTTAGGCTGAAAGAAAGGAGATTTCATCTAAGGCAAAGAAAAGGTTTTTCACAGAAAGACTTATAAGGATATGGAATTCTCTGCCTGAAGAGGTGGTTTTGTCAGAGTCACTACAGATGTTTAAACTGCAATTCAATAAATACTTACAAAAACATAACAGACAGGGATATAATTTCTAATTAGTGAGGTAATAGCTGCTTGATCCCAGGAGACATCTGACTGCTATTTTGGGGTCAAGAAGGAATTTTTTCCTAGTTTGTGGCAAAATTGGAAGCGCTTCAGACTAGATTTTTTGCCTTCTTTTGGATCAACAGCAACAACATATGTGAAGAAGGCTGAACGTGATGGACGCAAGTCTCTTTTCAGCTATGTAACTATGTAACTTCAATGTTAGAGAAGGACCTGCCAAAGATGGGGTACATTGACGTTGCAGGCAGGCTTATGCAATATATGATCATATAATGTAACTAAACCCCATTGTTTTTTGCCTAGGTGAGGTGTTTTTAAATAAAACTATTACAATATCTAAGATTTGAAATCATTGTCTAGTGATTTACAGCTTTCTCATGTTAATATTCATGACATCAAGTCAATATTTTCCTAACATTTGTCTGGATAACTAAAAACTGGCTGCAGAAAGTAAACGACATGTATGCTAACAGCAACAGATTATCTTAAAGCAGAACTGTCATTCTGTGGGGACTTTGCATAAGTTTCAAAGACACCTGATGGTGACATTGCTGCTGGGGGTCCAGTAGCTGGAGAGTGTGGGCAAAGGTGAGTTTTAATTTCCTGAACCATCTTTTGACTGGTTCTCTTCTCCATGCGCAAGAGTACTACATTGATCCTCCATAGATAGAACCGATTTCCTGCAGTCATTACAGGTAGGAACAATTTCGAGATAAAGTAATCTCTACTTTGTCTCACTCTATCTTTTGACTGTGTTGGAATGTCATTGAAATTCCAACACAGTAATTATGAATATTTCATAAAGAGTTTATCTTTTTAAAAGACTCATTTTAAAGGGGGTGACAGAACATCATAGTTCATTGTTAAAATAATACCTGAACTACTGCTCCATTTTAGAGAGCATAAGTATGTCAGTAATTTGTTTTACATTTTTTTTTTGGTGGGGGGGGGATTTCTATGATAATTAAGCAATGCTTCATTAATGAATACTTAAAACAACTCTTGTGACCCCAAGGATAAAGACAGCCACAGAGGTAAATAGAAAAATGCACAGCATTATGGATTAGAAAGTAAGTGAAAGATCTATGGCATTACACACAAAGAGAAAGCTCGTGTTTGAGCCAGAAAATGTATTTACTTTAATTGCTGTCTTTACAAAATCTAAGGCTTCTGCCTCTCCAAGCCAATAGATGAGATTGGGAAGCTGCCCAGCTCACTGAGCACCATATTGCCTGAAACGGCAAATGTGACAAGGAGAAATGGCACAACCGTCACCGCGGAGAAAGATCACAGGGTTTAGAGCCTGACACAGCTCAAGATACAATACTGTACTGTTCATTTTTTGTGTGGCCATAGAGGAAGGTGCTAAAGCTAAAGTGGTAAAATGCTGCGGGCAGCAGTAATGTGACACATATATCTTATGGAGTCATAAAAAGGTCTGGAAAAAAAAGCAACAGATCCTCTCATACAGCTATCGCATAACAGGACATTTGGATGTTGTGAACCACAAAATCATTTTCTAATAGACTGGTTCTGATTCACTGAGTGACCATCTGTGTATGTCAAACCAAAGAAGAGAGGATTTCTTTCAATGGATGTGATGGGAGCTTTACCGTTGCTTTCTTGAATGAGTATTGTTCCAGTTATGCCATCAGTGAGGCTCAGCAGAGTTACAGACAGGTTTCCAAGTATTATTCATTTAAAGTTGAAAGGCTGTCTTTTTAGTGATTTAATATTCTGTGAAAAAAAGATTCCCTAACTAAAGCAAACAAAAACGAATGCTTTGAGCTTTATTCACTTGACTGGCAAATTATGGAGAAATGAAGGCTGATTGCAAATTGTAGACAAAAATAGCTTAAATGACAAGAAATAAAGGCAGAATTTTTGTTGTACCAGATTCAGTGGAGTGCTTAAATATGTGCAAAAAAACATAATAGTACCCCTAGTGCAAACAAGGAATATATACCGTATTTTACATATCCTTGAACATCCAATGTTGTGTATACCTTTAAGAAAGAGAAAAAAAAAAAAAAAACAGAAATAGTGCAGTACCCTTATGTAGACAAGTGTAATATACACATAAATTGGAACACTCACATAAATTAGAACCTAGGTTATAGCTCTGGATTATGTGAGTGTTCCAATTTATGTGTATATTACACTTGTGTACATAAGGGTACTGCACTATTTCAGTTTTTTTCCCTTAAAGGTATACACAACATTGGATGTTCAAGGATATGTAAAAATACGGTATATATATATATATATATATATATATATATATTCTTTGTTTGCACTAGGTGTACTATTATGTATATTACACTTGTGTACATAAGGGTACTGCACTATTTCAGTTTTTTTTCCTTAAAGGTATACACAACATTGGATGTTCAAGGATATGTAAAAATACGGTATATATATATATATATTTTGCACATGGTGTACTATTATGTATATTACACTTGTGTACATAAGGGTACTGAACTATTTCAGTTTTATTTTTTTCTTAAAGGTATACACAACATTGAATGTTCAAGGATATGTAAAAATACGATATATATTCCTTGTTTGCACATGGTGTACTATTATGTATATTACACTTGTGCACATAAGGGTCCTGAACTATTTCAGTTTTATTTTTTTCTTAAAGGTATACACAACCTTGGATGTTCAAGGATATGTAAAAATACGGTATATATATATATATATATATATATATATATATATATTCCTTGTTTGCACTAGGTGTACTATTGTGTTTTTTGCACATATTTAAGTGCTCCACTGAATCTGGTACAAATAAATTCTGTCTTTGATGTGATTTTTGGAGAATTGCACATTACAGTGTGGTAGCAGCTAAGAGATTAATTTTTTTAGCACAGTCAATCGATATAACACTTGCACTTTAATAAGCACTCATATACATCAACTGTGACAAGTAATAAAGGGTCTGGAGATTTTTTCAAATTTACTTTTGAATTATAGACTTGTGCAGGGAAAAAATGGTTCTGCTGAAATACTTTGGCAGAAAAAAAAACTAGGTCGGATATATTTTTAAATATGTGGGATAACAATTTCTTGATCAATGTCAAGACCTGACTGCCATTCTGGGGTCGAGTAGGCATTTATTGCAAAATTCGAAAGTACTTCAATCTGGTTTTTTTGCCTTCTTTTGGATCAACTGCAAACACAGATGTGAGAAAGGCTAAACCTGGTGGACACAAGTCTTTTTTGTGTGACATTGCTGGTAGTGGGTCTGTTTTTCTTATTAAAAAGAAAAGAGGTACGGTATATGAATGTTTGTCTATTATGCAAGTAACACACTTTATTCAGATAAAAAAAAAAAAAATGTTGCAAAATGGGTTAGTGGATTTGTGCTTTGTGGATTTGCTGTATTGCGTTTGATGTTAAGAAACTCTGCACAGTGCTTGAACAGCACACAGTGAACAAAATGAAAATAAGATTTTCTTTCTCCAAACAGTTAAAACATTATAAAAAAAATAAAAAATAATATATATATATATATATATATATATATATATATAAAAGCTAGTCTCACTAGAATCAATGAAACAATTCCATTCTTATCTCCCACTTAAGGTTGTTTTAAAGTGCTTAAGGCAGTAGCATATGCTGTATCTAGTTAGTAGGACAAAATACAGTGAAAATTACCAATTTCCAACTGCAATGGCAATTCTCATATTTACTAAACATAAATATGGTCAGTAATCGTTCGGCCTGAACCAATCTACAGCAATTGCTAAATTCAGTGTCTGGATTAAAATCTGTGTTTTCGCATACAAATTATGTACTAAGTATACGCTTTGGAAGATTTACAAACCACCAGTTTTAATAAAATTTGAGACCCAATGCATCCAGCAGTATGCATTTTCACAAATTATTGTTCACTTGCTCTCGTGTAAGTGTACGATAATTTAAAGAACTATTTGCTGCTGGCAGCTCTAGCAATACAAGGGTTAATTATGTGGTGTCAGGCCAGTATTTGCTAACCAAATTACCCATTAACACAAACTATGCATAAATAGCCTACAGAGGTCAATACAACCCCCATATTACCATGAAGGAGGATTGAAACCTCACCTGCCATGTATGTCTACCAAACATTGAAAACATGTGATTGGTCAGCTATATTAAATGGGGGGCATGCTATTTTCTGCCCCTTCCCCAAAAAATGACAAAGCTTTTTTTGGGCTTGGTTTATTGTAATTATTGGCGTCGGTTATTTGGATTTTAATAAGGCTTTTTGGGGGGGAAAAAATAGAAGAAAGACAACTTCAAATGGTAACCATCATTTTTATTTTACAGATCAATTACCCCCTTACTATTATTAGGTTGAGAGGGGGTAGGTTGTATCATTAATTTTTAATGGGGACTGGAGAAAGGGGAGGGGTGTGGTTATGCCACTATTTTGGGGTGTCAACCCCCGTTGGTTACTTAATTAAAGCCCCCCCAACCCACCCTCTCCTTAATTGTTAGAATTAGGGCCCCAACCCACCGCCAATGGGTGGAACTCCATCTTCAATAATTATTTTAATAGCATCACCCACTGATCATGGGTGGGGGCAGGCGTGGACAGTGATCTGTCCACCCCCAAATCTTATTTAAAATACCACCATCCGATGGGGCCTTTGTAGTAACTGGGCCTTGGCTGCACAGTCAACACGTTTAATTATTAAGTTGACATTCTCAGCATGGTAGGTGATGAAATAGGGAGTTTTTAAAGTTCGGTACAGTAATTCTGGGGTTTTATGGAATCTCATAAGGTTTTTATTTATTTAATGTTGTTGCTGGCTACCAAGCCTAGGTCAGCCAAAATATAATTAACACTCACGCTGCAGAGAGAATTTAGCTATTTCCCCACTGGCTACTTGCAGTGGCTGCTATCATTATTCTTTAAATACACAATGAGGGTCCTGGTGTGCAACATGACTTATTAAAAAATTTACTAAACAAACGAGGATATATACCAAAGTGAGATTTTCTGTGAATTTAAAGTTAATTCAAAGAGTTTTAAAATTAAGGTAGAAATAGCCAAACTGGAAAACAATGGTTCCAATTTGGGTACTTTGGCCTTAAATTGAAAATGTACTATTCTGCCTAAACGTTTGCAATCCCTACACCAGTTTTTCACAAGCCCCATTTAGAGAATGAACACCACTGATTTTAGATGAGACAGAATATTTTACAAACTCTCTATATGCCAAAAAAAAAGTTTTTTATTTTTATTTTTTTTTTTATTTTTTTTATTATTGTTTGATCAATCATAGCATGAAATTACTAACACTTGCATATTTCTACATAATGACTGCATTTAGTTACTCTGAATTACCAAATGAATAATCAGGGCAGGCTGGACTTACCGTGTTTAATTAAAGCTGTCTTTCTAAAATTCCCTTGTTAACCCACTCAGGAGTGAGCAATGACACCTTTGCAACCCACTTTGCATCCTTCAGATATTCAATGAGTTAACAAAGAAAAAAAAATTATGGCTATTGAAGGTTGATTCATTGTTCAGTTAATCCAAGTGGATTTTAGGCCAATCAGGGGTTATGCGCAATACACATACTTACTTTCATAATTCATAAGAATTATAGGTCACACACAGGCAATTTTCTAGTTAAAATTCACTGATTTCTAGGCTACTTCCCACTCATTGCAAATGAGCTTCTGAAAACAGTCCATTATCCTGTCTGCTCAGTCCATCGTGATGATTATTGCAGAGCACAATGCTTTTCTGTCATTTGTTAGGAGCTATGGCTGCTGATGCAGAGATTTTAAATAAGAAACATGTTTGAATGAAAAAGCAGTACACAAACATACAAATGTGCGTTACTTGTGGAAAAACTATTCAGGATTACACAGTGCCTTTATTACCAAGCCATTCCAAGGACACAACAGCATTTCTTTTTTTTTATTTTTATTTTTATTTTTATTTTATTTTATTTTTTTATTAATACATGCGTCTGGATCTTTTCAAGAATATTTGCATAAAGGGACAATTGAACTTAAAGTATAACCCTCTTATATTTAATTCAGATTGCTGATTTATTTTGTTTTGGCATTTCCACAGTTAAATATTGACACCTGATCATATTTCTCCTTTTCAGACTTTCTCTCTTTAAACTAATTATCCTGCATTTAGTGTCCTAACAAAACAACATGAAAATGCTTGATCAGCAACTAACCTGTTAATATAATGCAAAGAAAGAGATTAAGCAGAATCATCTGAATGTGCTTGTTCTTATAGTACACAAAACATTTTCACTCATGTCACTGATCTCTCTGAAGGTTTGTTAACTAAACAGTGAGCTATAATAAACGGAACAATCAAATGAAAAATGTAAGGTCATTCGAAACACTTCCAAAATCCAATTTGGAATATACGCTTGAATATTGGTAATATCAATGATGACATTTATTACAACAGGGATTGTAAGAATGGAATTATATCTCCTGCAGGTGATTAAGAGACTATATAGGTATATGTGGCATAAATATTGTTATTCTTTATTTCACTATATGAGTATGTGCACTTATATGGTGAACTTTGGGCACTTTATTCAATTGGTTACAGTTAATATTAAGGTTATGGTATTATTAATTGCACTGATAGGGTGTGACACACTTTGTATATATGGTTATAGTGAAATAATCTACAACGCATGGTATTATTACCTTTTTTGATGCAAAGGTTGGCTTATATTGCACTTTAAAAATATTGTTGAAAGGGCACTTAATTTATAAACATTTTGATAAAATTAACATCAGTCATGTCAAGAATGTCCTTTGCAGCCATCTATTCTTGAAGCTAACACATTTCATTTAAGTAGATAGACTTTACGCTATTTTCCTTGGTAAACACCAGGGGATGATTGTCTTTGTTTGTGTAGCCGTCATAGACATCCATGGTGTAATATTGGATTATTAACAAGGGAAGTTATCACTAAGATGCACAGAAGGGCGTCTTGGAATGCTTAGTCACTAAGAATTTTATGAAAACTGATTACGCTGCGGAGGAGAGACTGCACTAAACTAGACCCAAGGATAGGTGAATTTATTTATCAAAGATCAATTGGGGAAGATTAATAGAGGACACCCACCATGCCACCAATGAACTGTTTGGGACTAGCCCTATTTAAAGGAAACTGTGGGAGGGACACAGTTGCTTGGTTTTTTTGCACACTGTTGATTTTGGTTTGATTTTGGTTTTACTTTGCAGTCTCTGAAGAAGTTCCATTGCAGGAACACAACTCGTAGGACCATACCACTTTTATTATCAGTAATTTATAATTGTATTACTGTTATTGCAATAACAAATAGCTTTTGCTTCCTATCATCCAGATCCCCATTTGGTTCCTAATTAAGAGTGGTGACTACAAGGAGGCTGTAGCCTCCATTATTGTAATTCCACATGTTTGTGAGTGCAACTTATTATTGCATCTTTTTTTAAATTTTAAAATCAATATTATATTATGTTTATCTTGGATTATCAGCTGTATTCCAAACGGTTTGTTTGTGTGTGTGTGTGTGTGTGTGTGTATGTATATATATATATATATATGTGTGTGTGTGTGTGTGTGTGTGTGTGTGTGTGTGTGTATATATATATATATATATATATATATATATATATATATTTGTGTTTTAGAAGGGAGGTAATTTGTGGGAAGCTGATTATAATTAATAAATAAGTACTTTTTGTTTCTATCTCAACTTCAATTTAGGGTTTGCTTTATATGCATTCAAATAAAACTACTCCATTACTTTACTGGTAAGCAAATGGATAATGGAGGGTGTGACAGACACATCTGTCTTTAAAATACTTTTAAAGTGTTTAACTGTGCATGTATGTGATTGGTCACTTTATTACTTTTGTCACAGTTTTCCACCAGGTCCCCTAGGGGAATGTCCACCTGGTGGAAGACCTGCATAAATACCGGGCAGGTAGCATTAAACCAGATCTCTGCTGATCCCCAATACTGAGCTGGGTCTCGTACTTGGGGGGATTTATTTGTATGGATTACTGTTTGGCTATTTGGTTCATGGATTATTTCGTATGTTTCCTGTTCAGCTAATTGGAGCTTTCGTTAGCTGCTTCTCCCTTCGGAAGGTGAACGTCCTTAGTGGTGTTAACCCCTTATACCTGGGTGTACCGTAACAGAGGGCACACAATATTCAAGAACTGTATATGTTTTGTGTAATAACACTATAGAAAAAGTGGTGGTAGGTGTGTTTATAGCACAGAAGTCACCCAGGGGTTCCATAAAATATCAGAAGCAAGTTACTAAACAAATACTTCTGCTGCATAGCAAGTTCATCTTAATGAAGTTGTCAGGAGGACAGAAGTGACATGGCTCCATTTTATCTTAAGTGGCTAAGAAGTTTTACAATGGTATAACTCCATAGTTGGTCCTCTGGTGCCCATGTGTATGACTACTCTTAGTCTGTGTCCAATGATGGGTTCATATTATCACCAGACAATAGGGAAACCGTTCTGATCACTGTGGTAGTCTAGAGGAAGGAAAAGAGGAAGTAGAGCTATTGAACATCAAGGACAGGGACGGATTAACATAGGGGCTGATGGAGCTGCAGCTCCAGGCCCAGGCCCTGGCCCATGGAATAGGCCCATTGATTTAAAAAAAAAAAAAAAAAATTTTTAGTTTTTTTTACATTTTTTTTTTTCACCCAGTACTCTTAGGGATTCCACCTGGCTTTTATTTTATTGGCACAGCCAGTATTTGAGGCTGCCCTGCTGGTGCCAATATTGCAGTGATACTGGCAATACAAATGCAGTTATTTTTTTCAGTATAAACAGAGATTACTATGCAATACCAGCACTGGCCAGTAGGGGTCGCTGTATGTGGAGACAGGCAGGGATAGGAAGTTTCAGCATATCCCTCCCTGCAGGGGTGCAGTTACAGAGCGTCCAGACAGCAACTCCCACCCTGCAGAGACAGCCTACAGCTCAGGGAAGTGAGGGATGGGGGGAAATGCTGCAAGGAGACATACACTGAGACACTAAGGGACACTGGGAGATATTATGGCAGACACTGAGACACTAAGGGACATTGGGAGACATTATGACAAACACATGGGGACACAGTGTCCCCATGTCTCCCAGCCAGTGTCCCTGGTGTCTCAGTGCCTCCTAGTCTCCAAGTGACCCCTAGTCTCCCAGTGCCCCCAGTCTGCCAGTGTCTCACTGTCCCCATGTCTCCTAGTGTCTCCATGTCTCTCAGTGCCTCAAGTGTCTCAGTGTCCCCATGTCTCCCAGTGCCCCCATGTCTCAATGTCCCCATGTCCCTCAACCAGTATCTGTAGTGTCTGTGTCCTTGGTGTCTGTGTCCCCATGTCTTCAAGTGTCCCCTATCTTCCCATTGTCCCCATGTGTCCCAGCCAGAGTCCCCTAGTCTCCCAGTGTCACTGGTGTCTCCTTGTCCCTAGGTCTCCCCGTTTCCCCAGGTCTCCCCGTCTTCCTAGTGTCCTAGTGACATGGGACCCTGGGATACATGGGGAGACATGGGGCATTGAGACACTGTGATATATAGGATCACTGGGAGACCTGGGGACACGACACTAGGGGACACTGGGAGACATGGGGCACTGAGACACTGATACATAGGAACACTGAGACCTGGACTAATCGATACATGGGGGCACTGAGTCATGAGGGCACTGGGAGACATGGGGGCACTGGGAGGAATACATCTATACAGCAGAATCAAACTAAGTAGTTTTTTGGTGATTTTACAGCATTTTCTCTTATGTCACTCACCTGCTAGTAAGAAGGTAAGGACAAGTGGACCAGCGAGTGCTAGGGGACAGTCCTTAGAAAGCGTTGAGTGAGCGCATCATTAGATACATTTATGCCAAGCTCAGGGTGCTGTCTGCATAGTATGCGCTTAGTTGGCCAGCTGCATTATTGGTAGGCAGCCTGACATGCATTCATGCCAGGCTGGCCTTCTAATTCTTTGGGCAGACATGTCCTCTTTTTGGGCATGTTCGCCCCTTTTGGCATGTTACGTGATTTGTGTCAGTGGCACACCTTTTTACCATGCCCATTGACTTCCTGCTTGACTGGACACTGCTGTTAGGGGTTATGGATTTACTTGAAAGATGAAAACATAAATTAGAGAGATATTAGCCTAGGGTATGAGTTTTCTTATAGCTGCTGTTTTCTTTCTCTCCCGCACCATCTCCATCAGATACATGATGCTTGGGAGTGTTTTACTGTTTTTGGTCGATATGATTCTGTAATTAGGCCCGTCATAATTGTCAGCACCAGGCCCACTGGGCTCTTAATCTGGCCCTGATCAAGGAACAAACTTTGGGGTTAAATCATTGAAAAATAAGGTAACGATTTAAATAAATATATAAACACTCCAGCCCCCTTAACCCTAATAGCAGCTTTATTGAAATGGGACTGTTATGGAGGTGAGAGTGTTACCTTAACATACAGAACTGTGCCATCTTACATTCTACAGGATATTCTGCAACATAGAACAGATGACATATGACCAAATGAATGAAAAGGGTGGCTATAAGGCCAAACAGATGACTGGTGCTAACCAGTCATAGGTAGCCATTATCCCTCTACCACCAATTTGGGCAGGTGTTCACCATTCCATCCTGAAATTAGCAGTACTGCTTAGTAAGTAGGGCAATAGTTTATTAGACTGTTATACTTGAAACTCCTATATCATACTATGATGGCCACAGTAAAATAAACAGGGACTGTATGAATTACTTTACTTCTAGATTGTAAGCCCCTTTCAGAAGGTCCTCCTTCACCTCTTGTCTCTGTTATGTTCTCTATGTCAATTGCTTGTTGTCAAAGACCCCCATTTTATAATTTTAAAGCTATAAAGAATACATTGATGCTATTTAAATGCTAATAATAAGAATTAAAATATATCAAACAGCTTAAATAGATAATATTTGAAGGTTGGATTAGAAATTTACATGAAAGGACAACTACCAGGTCCTACTGAGTTTAACAGGAAATAAAATTAACTGTGTCTTGCTGGACTATCTGTTCTACTCCAAAAGGCATTTTCTTTCACAATTCCATCTCATTACCCTCATGGATATAGCATTGAAAAGCACATTCAATATGACATATCTCCTATACTTTAATATCTTTGAGCTAAATTCTTCCTTCAATATTGTAATAAAACTAGAGAGTATTGGGTAAAAGTCATTAGCTCCCAGCAACCAGGCTTTACATTTGTCTGTAATCCACTAAAACTCCATCATGGGAAATACACTATATTGTCAATTGTATGTGGACACCCACTCGTCAACATTTCATTCTAAAATTGTAGGCATTAATATGGAGGTGGTATGATTTCTGCAATAACATATGCAAGTCTTCTGGGAAGGCTCTCCCATTTGATGTTGGAAAACTTGTGCGAGGATTTAAAAAAAAATTTTTTTCGATTACTTAAAGGTTACTGAGATCAGGCACGGATTTTGGATAATTAGACTTGACTTGCAGTAGAATTATTTTTGACATATTTCTCAACAAACTATTCCTGTTAAGACATCACTTTGAGTAGAGAAACATTATCGTGCTAAAAAAGATTTTTCCCATGCACAAAGTTGGAAGCGTATAATCACCTAAATTGTCATTATATGTTGCAAAATACATTTATACACTGGTGCATAGCTTGTACAAATAATATATATATATCTCCGTAGCAAACCCTTAGTCAACCAATACCAAACATTACAGTTCTATCTATGCAGTTAAGCAAATAGATTTTCTTAGAAACAATAACGCTTTATACATCAGTCTACTGGATGGTGAACTATTCCTCATTCCATAAATATATTTCCACTAATGTGGGTTTCATTGGCAGCAGGCATTACAATACTTTAGCCTTTGCCCTGCATTTTGCTAATTCTAAATGGAAAATGTAGGCACTCACTATTTCATCTCATTGAAGTAGTTATAGTGTCTAGAGTATACATTCACTATTAAACTGTTTAAATGCTGTTTTAATGTTTTAACACTAAACAAGAGTCTTCAACAGCCTACCATACTGAGGCTAACCAGGAAACATTAGTGTGAGATGCCATGAATGATGCTGATTGGTTGAAAGTGGCAGCTGGCTGCCATCAGTCTATGAGAGAGAGACTCTCATCTTTCTTCTTCCCCTAACAATACTTCCCCCAACCTCAATCCCTCTGCTGTTCTATGTTCCTTTGCACCCGCTACAGTGGGAGAGGTTTCTGCTCTGCTCCAGTCCTCCTGCCCCACCACCTGCTCCCTAGATCCAATTCCCTTGCATCTCATCCGTACTGTCTTCTCTTTCTCTACCTCTCACTAAAATTCTCAATCTCTCTCTCCTCTGGCATATTTTCATTCCCCTTCAAACATGCAACTGTAACCCCAATTCTAAAGAAACCCAACCTTGACCCCAACTCCCTGTCCAACTACCGTCCTATCTCGCTACTGCCTTTTGCATCGAAGATCCTTGCAAGAGTTGTGTATGTGAGATTGACAGACTTCCTCAGGTTAAATTCTCAGCTAGACCTGCTTCAGTCTGGTTTCCGCGCTAAGCACTTTGTAGAAAAGGCACTGACCAAAGTATCCAGTGATCTACTCGCTGCAAAATCTAGTGGTCACTACTCTATTCTAATTCTCCATGACCTTTCTGCGGGTTTTGATACTGTTGATCATCAACAGCTTCTTCTCATCCTCCGCAATATCAGTCTACAAGATATTGCTCTCTCCTGGTTCTCCTCCTACCTCTCCCAGTGCTCTTTCAGTATTTCTTTATCTGACTCTACTTCTTCTCCCCAACTCCTCTCTGTTGGTGTCCCCCAAGGTTCAGTCCTTGGTGCCCTACTGTTCTTCATCTATGCTGCCTCCCTTGGTAAACTCATTAGCTCCTTTGGCTTCCAATATCATTTCTATGTGGATGACATGCAAATCTAACTGTCCTCTCCTGATCTCTCCTCGTCCCTCTTGACTAATGTCTCTGACTGCCTCTCTGCTATTTCTAACTGGATGGCTGCCCACTTCCTTAAACTCAACTTGACCAAAACTGAAACTCTGGTCTTTTCTCCCTCAAGTGTTGCTACTCCTGTGTCTCCCTCCCTCCAAGTCATCGGTGCTACCATCAGCTCCATCACGCAGGCTCGCTGCCTAGGTGTTTTCGTTGACTCCGACCTCTCCTTCACGCCTCATGTTCAGTCTATCGCCAAATCCTGCCGCTTCCATCTCAAAAACATTGTGTGCATCCAACCCTACTTAATGCCAGATGTGACTACGGTGCTGGTCCATTCCACTGTCCTTTTTCCCCTTGACTACTGTAATCCACTTCTCAGTGGTCTTACGTGCTCCCTATTTGCACCGTTACAGTCCATAATGAATGCAGCGGCGAGGCTCATCTTCCTGTCTGCCCGCACCTCCCACGCCTTACCCTTCTGTCAGTCCCGACATGGGCTTCCTGTAAGATATAGGGCTTAACTTAAAATTCTAGTTCTTGCTTTCAAATCTCTACATAATGCTGCTCCCACCTATCTATCCTTCCATCTAGGCCCTTACGCTCTGCTAAAGACTTACATCTATCGTCTGTCCTTACTCCCACCTCTGATGCTCGCCTTCAAGACTTCTCAAGAGCTGCACCGTTCCTGTGGAACTCACTTCCCTCCTCCGTTCGATGCTCACCCAGTCTCCTTCAAAAAAAAAATTTCTTCATAAAAGTGTATCAATTAAATTAATAGCTCCCGACTGATTCCTCTTTTGCAACTGTCATCTTTGTGTCACTTTACCCCTTTCCTTCTAACATGTAAGCTCATTGAGCAGGGCCCTCAACCCCTCTGTTCCTGTGTGTCCAACTTGTCAGGTTACAACTACATGTTTGTTCATCCACCCACTGTAAAGCGCTGCTGAATTTGTTGGCGCTTTATAAATAATAACATAATAATATAATATGAAAGCCGCCCTTTGTTGGTTTGAATTTTTATGGCTAAGAAGGTGGGTAATCTATACCTTTCCAATACCTCCAGTGGGGTCTGGACTATGGACAGTCAGGGACCCTCATACAGTGTAAAAAAAACCTTTCCAAATGGTTTTATAATGAATAGAGGGACAGTACCAGGGGATTTTAAAAACGATGTGCTTATTTGCATACAGACTCAAAAATAAGAAAAAAAGAGGGTCACAAGTTAATGTCTAAACCTTGACCTTACATAGCGGTGCATGAAGCAAGTCTGACCAAAACACAGTTTGATAATTTGGCATATTTAACTCTGTAGTTAGAGATTCCAAGCATCCTGCAATAATACTTAAAATTACATGTGATTAATATTATTTGGCATTTGCAATCCTTATAAGGCCATTCTTAGGATCTCAGGTTCTCAGGATCCTCCTGGCAATTTCAAAACGCACTGGGGAAAATGCCAGTATGTGTAATGAAAGATTAAAAAATGTGTGTTAGCGTAGAATCAATTACAACATCAGGCACCTTAAATAATTTTGCATCTGCAGCAATCTATCAGTTTCATGGCCCTTGTCAATTTCAAAAGGCTTTAACATCAGTTTGACATCAATGAATCTAGCGGGAATTCAAAGAAACATCAAAGTAAAAGTGATAGAAATGAGGGATTTGCATATCTCAGGAGTAATGTAAAATTTCATTGCCAACTTGCTACAGTCAAAAAATCCTTAACCCCTTTTCTTGTGAAGCGAGGACACCAATGTAGTGCATATTATTTCTGGATGCTCTATGTATTTCTCCTCCTCATTTACATCCTTGCAACTTATCACATTAGTCCAATGATGGTGTTTATTTGTGTATAATGATGATTCACATTGGCCACCAATAGATTTATATTACTGTTTTAACAAGTTCCAAACATTCATGTTATTCTTTGTAAAGGTCAATATGTTCTATCTTCTCATCAGAGGATAAATCTTTTGTATGTCTCGTTAAACAGATTTGGGCATGGTTGCAGAATGCAGACTGGTTAATTTGTAAATGTTTCTTAAATGAATTTGTGATGTTTGCTGTATGAATTATGAATGACTTGCATCTGTTGTTCTGTGTGGGTACAGTATACACGCAGACAAGGTAGGATAATGTTGCTGTTTGTACTCAAGTTGCAAAGTGTATCAGAGGTGAATGTAAGGTCGAAATTAGTGCAATCAACTCAACTCTTAATTGATGTTTCTAATTGCCTGACAGATAAGTGTTCCCAATAAATGACAATGTTCTACAGGAAGTGCACTTAATGGAATTTTACAATAATCGCTCTATTATAATTGCTGTTATTTCAAAACTCTTGTTCCATGACCAAAATAACATAATGCCTAAACTATAACCCTTCTAGACTAGCCACATAAACTGTATGTATATCCAAATGACCTGTACTGTGGGACCACTATGTATGTTGTCTCCTCTCAAGTAATTTTAGGCATAAACATCTCACCAAAGAGATTTGAAACTAAATACAGAATACACAAAGCAGATCATATTTTTGTATCTGTCTGAGAGTCATGTTGGGTGAGTTTTTTTTTTTGTTTTCTGACCAACTGTAACATGCCTGCTGCTGTGATTTATCTGTGTGAAGTTAGTTTGAGCAGCAGTTGTTTAGGTAACTCTAAAGTATTGTCCCGCAACTTTAAAATATGGAAGAGGAAGCATGAGTCAAAGTGAGTGGCATTTTGCAGTACATGCAATATCCTGTAGTGTGATGCCTAGTTGATCAATAGTTAATTCTACAGCAATATAATGACCCAAAGCATACTGCCTTGCTATACCAGAACTGCCTTAGAAGTCAAGTACAAGATGGTAGACTGCATATAATTGAATGACCAGCACAGTGCCCAGATTTAAACATTATCGAGCTGATTTGAACTGGACAGAGGGGTGTAAGCAAAGCATCCTACAAATGCTACACATTTTCAGAATCTCCTGCAATAATGTTAGGAAGTATTGTCCAAACAATATTTGGTTAGTATTGTAGATTAGTGATGTCCCGAACTGTTCGCCGAATGGTTCACGAACTGTTTGCCACGAACGGTTCGCGTGGACTCCAGTCAGCTGACACATTCCAGCCAATCAGCAGCAGACCCTCCCTCCCAGACCTTCACACCTCCTGGACAACTCACTAAGAATGCAGCTTCAAACTGCTGTCCAGGAGGTGGGAGGGTCTGGGAGGGAGGGTCTGCTGCTGATTGGCTGGAATGTGTCAGCTGACTGGAGTCCGTGGCGAACAGTTCACGAACCATTCGGCGAACAGTTCGGGACATCACTATTGTAGATATATTGACAGTAGTATCTTTAGTCCTTATATCTGCAAAAGGAAGCCACTTTTACGAGTCAAACATTTAGATCACATTTAGTTAAACATAACAAGTCCCGTATTGACATTTGTTGGAGAAACTGTGGCCACAAAGGTTCTTACCACCACATGTTGTAGAGATCCCCTGCATTTTGGGGTGGGGGGAACCTCCCCCAATATGTTTTCTGCAGACTATTTGACCTAGACAATGTTCAATGTTGCTCTCACAATCAGTAGAGGAACTTCCAAAACACTCACAAAGGTTATATAATAGGATAACTTTGGCAGCTCAAAGATTACCAGCAGCTAAATGTTTGGGTAATGGGATTCTTTGAAGGAAGGAGATCGAGATTAAGGTCAAATAAACTATGCTATGGATTGACTTACAGCCATAGTCCAAAATACTCTCCCTCCTTCCATAAGATCAGGAATCCGTGGATGAAATATGACCCAAATGAATCAAATAATAATGCAGATTATAGGGTTTTTCACGCAGTGGGTGACCATTTATATGCTCTCCCCTTTTTCCTACTGTTAGGGTATGTAAAACTCAGAATACAGTCCCAGTAAAAGAGGGAGGAGAAAACTACAAGTGTGCCTTGACACAATATATACTCCTGCTGCTCTCTGCACCAATATCGGTACTGATCTGAAATATTTCTTAATACAGAATGTTTTTAAACTAACACAGATTGTATCATGTAACATAATGCTTTTGGACAGGATGCAACATACCTTCATTATAAAATGGGCCCTTAGGGACCTCTGGAGAGAGTGATGCAGGGAGGGGTGAGATCTCTTGCTTGGAAATCTAGGACCTACATAG
Organism: Pelobates cultripes; assembly: GCA_933207985.1. NCBI lineage: Eukaryota > Metazoa > Chordata > Amphibia > Anura > Pelobatidae > Pelobates > Pelobates cultripes. Next base: position 120,275,435 of record OW240914.1, on the reverse strand, counting down.
AATTACTTGTTACTTTGCTGTATTATCTTTTGTATGTTATTATGCTGCCACATTAATTGTTACTGTTTATGAATCTGTATATACTGGGCAGTATTACATTAAAATATTTTTATTTTAAAGTGCCGATGGAGACAATTTTTATTGAATGTTTTTGAGGGGTACAGAAAGAAAAAAGAGGGGGGGCATCGATAAATATTGTCTGTACATTGGTATGGGCTCATTCCATTTGTGCGTTCATTAACAGCATTCTAGTTATGCCATACAACATACCATTTGGGTATTCAATCACATTTCTCGAGTGGTATTCTGCAGTTCTGTACCCGTCTGGGGTGTACCAAGTCATGCATGCTCTATCATAACAATGGTGGCAAATTCATTACCATATCTAGTGTGCCATTGGGAAGTAGGGGGAACAGCTGAGGAGCGAGAGTGGGGGGGGGGGAAATTGGGGGGGGAAAGGGAATGTCTCTCCCAGGTGTGAAGTGACTTGCATTGACCTTTTCCATTACCTTTATTCATATATTGTTATATTTCCCATTACCTTGAGGAACACAGCTGTCGGTTCGCAGATCTATGCTTTTGCCATCTCATTGGGGGGTGTAACGGACCGTTAAAGCACACAAGGGGTTAAAACCGTTTAGGCGATCGTCCCCTTTCAGAAATGCAGGCACAGCTACTGTAGAACACCAAACTCACAAACCGCATGTAAGGGAATGCTCCAAACTCCCGAACGGCATACAATATAACACTCCAAACTCACGAACTGGAACCATACGAATAGCTGCTAGCAGACGAATAGGAAAAGCATCCAAGCGGCTTACACTCCAAGCAATCAGTCTCTATCGGCATTCAGTAAATCCCCCCCAAAGACGAGACAAGGCTCTGTGTTGAGGGTCAAGCAGTGGTCTGTTTAATGAGGGCTACCTGCACAGTATTTATGCAGGTCTCCCACCTGGTGGACACTCCCCTAGGGGACCAAATGGGAGACTGTGACAAAAGACAGACAATCAGCAAAATAGGACACACAGTCACATTATATTCCCACAATGCATCCTGGCTTCCTCCCCTCTGCCCTGGAGATAATTGAGAAGTAATTCAATTATCTCTCAGGACAAAGGCAAATCGCCATTATGCACGTGGGGATACCAATACAGGAATTACTATTAAAATACACTATGTTGGAACGGTTACAGTAAAGATAAACATTTAACATATCCCCAGATAGCTCAGGTCTGAGCGTACATTATTAAGCGAATGGCGCTCAGACTACACGAATACAGTTCAATCGCCATGGAGCCAAAGTGTTCACAAAGTCAGTTCTCATACGAATGAGCTCCATGGGATTCCTATCTGGGGTATGGTGTAGTCAGGTACAACTACCGAATACAGGGCTGTTCGTGTACGTCCATCGAACAAGAAGGGAGGTCGGCGGCTTCAGCAGTGTTCGTGCCAAACTGTGTCCGTTTTTAGTTCCATGAGTTAGGCGTCGAACACCGCTGTGCGTTCGCGTATTTAAAATGGCTGCGACCTCGTGTTCGGTATACGAATGGCGGCCACCCAGTATTCATCAATTAAGCTGCAGTTAACCGCAGCTTCTGGAAGGCTAATTGCCGGCACACTCCAGCTCCCAGGTGGTCTAGTCATTTGTGCGGTTGTTCGGTAGATAGAATCTACCAAACACCGGGCAGCAAAGCACGAATAAGTCTTTTCTGCAGAGGAAAAGAGGTCTTTTAACATGGGGCCATAATCCAAAGGCAGCAGGCGAGCAACCAGGCTTCTCCAATTCACTGTGGCGAGAGTGCTCTCGTCACAGGGGGTGGATTTGTGTGTTTTAAGTATTGGTGCCAGTCATCCCATGCCTCTGACCAGTCCCTCTTTAGGTGAGGTGATCGTCTGGCTGCTAGCTCATAGAGCTTTAGTGGTTTCTAGTGTCTGTATGCATTCAGTTATTGGTGATTGTGTGGTTGATCTCCAATGTCTACTGACAACAGTTAAGGCTGAAGCCCACACAATTTTTAAAAATAAAACTTTATATATATACACTTCTTTGTAATTTCTGCTATCATAGGTGTCAAGCAGGGGGAATGTGTGGGTTAAATACCCCCAGAAAATCCCATGGAGAGGATAAAAAGGTAAGATTTACCTAGGAGATTTCTATGACATAGGTTGGATATACTATTATATGTTTTACTGCTGGAGAAAGATGAGTAAAAACAAAATATTTAAAGTATTTGGATATCTTCTCCACATAACATTTAAAATAATTACATTTCAATAGGAATATGGAAAATATAATTGGAAAAGTCTTTACTGAATAGCAGGATTTTCTGAGTAGTTGCATGTTCACATATATTAAAAGGTTTGGTAACTTAAATAGGTCTATATCTGACTCTAATAATAGCCTTACCAGTGATAGTAATATACACCAATAGACCACCCAGGTGCAGCAATAAATGTTAAAATAAAGGTAATTACTTCCCTTATATCATAGGTAGCAACAAAGGATTCCTCAAATTCTCAAAAACAGATATGTAATACAAGATACATCTAAAAGTAAAAACAGAGACAAGAAAAAACTCATAGGGAAACACTGTAAAGTAATGTTGGCCCCTAATAGTAATGGTGCACTCACAAGATGTATGAATTATTCAAGCCCATCGATATTTCTTTAAATTTTCTGCGGTAGATATTTTGTTCAGCTCTAAATACCCAAGGCTGCATGCAAAGAAAGAACTGGACATAGTACAGCAATGCTTCAAAGTATAAAAAGACACGCTTTAATTAAATACACTTACAAGAAGTAAGGAGTAAAAACGCCCATCAGTAAATCTCTGCGTTTCTCTGTCCAAGGTGGTATGAAGTAGAGATAGGTCACAGGAATCTCAGGCAGAAGTAAAATAACCAGCTCAACGCGTTTCGTCTTCTTACAATGTAGACTTCCTTAGGAGAAAGCGAATTGTAAAATCAATTATTACAATGAATAAAATGCTACAATGTGTTCCATGTCCAGAGTTCTATTTAAATGTCCCTCTCATTGTATTTCGGATCCATTCCGCCAATCAGTGTGGCTTGGGTCACCTGTCCTCAATCTTTCACTTTGTCTTCATCCATATATGGGCTTCCACCGGACCTTCGTGGAACGCATATGTGTTCCACCGATCAGGAAGCCGTCCATCCAGGAAGACGTCATCAGTCCACGGTTGGAACGCATATGCGTTCCACTTCGTCAACTCCGCCGAGCAGTATGGAATTAATAATCGGAAACATGAAAAACAAAAGTTACAATATTGAAGGAGTTTCACATAATTCCCCCAAATTGATCTATTTTTCCCAGGTTAAACAGGATACCATAAATTCAAAAGAATAAAGAATAAAGATGTTTGTATGCTCTATAGGAAGGGCCAAGTTGTTAAGATTCACACCCAAAGCAATTAATTTACATTTCTTTCTATTTTTAAAGGGAAGGGTTCTGGAGACCCCAAACTGTTAGAAAGAAATACTGGGAATGGAAATAATGGAAATAAAAAATGTGTTTTCAGTTTGTGGATCCAGAATCCCTCCCTTTGTTTTTTTTAAATGTTTTTTGTCCCCCCTCCCTGGCCAGGCAACAAGCAGGGAGGGGGGACAAAAAAACCATTTAAAAAAAAATAATGCAAATATTAAAATAATAATAATATAATAAAATAATATTATTAAAATAATATATTAAAATTAAAAAAAAAATTAAAATGCCCTCCCCTCACCCAGTTTACACACACTGCACAAACACACACACTGCATTCATTATATACACACACAATACACAAACGCACACACTGCATTCATTATATATACACACACAAACGCACACACTGCATTCATTATATACACACACAACACACAAACACACACTGCATTCATTATATACACACACACAAACACACACTCTGCATTCATTCTATACACACACTGTAAATAAATATTCAATTAATGTAATTTTATTGGGATCTAATTTTATTTAGAAATTTACCAGTAGATGCTGCATTTCCCACCCTAGGCTTATACTTGAGTCAATAAGTTTTCCCAGTTTTTTGTGGTAAAATTAGGGGCCTCGGCTTATATTCGGGCCGGCTTATACTCGAGTATATACGGTATTTATATATCGCCAACCTATTTCACAGCACTTGCTAGAAACAATGCAACACTTTAACAAATAATGTAAGAAACAACACACAGAAAAGAAGTTATCCATACATATAAAACCTTGTACATTCCATTAACTATTTTTTGAGAAAATAGTGTAAAGTTTGTGTTCAAAATGAGAAAAGAGCAACAGACATGAAGAGTGTATTATATTAGCATATTATATATATTAGCATATTATAAAAGTGTATTATATTAGCAGAACATAAAAATGACTTAATATCTCACATAGTCATCTCCTAATACAAGATCTGCAAGCCCCAGATTGAGCCTGGGAAGTGATGAACCAAAGTTATTGTACACTATGTACTTGCAGGTAAAACAGAGATGTACTGAGAATGGAGCATAGACCAATGTACTAGTGTGAAGGAAAGAAAGAGTGAAAGGAGCCAAACAAAAGAGAGAAAAGTAGAAGAGAAATAAATGAATTAAATAAATAAGGAAAGTGCACAAGTCATGCTGGTCCACAAATGCGAGCTTTAATTCAAAGAGACACATTATCTGTTCCCAGATACCTAGCAGCCACCGGCGATCCAGAAACTGGCAGGTCTCCTCCATCTCTTTTATCTGCCATGAGAGAAATGAGTGGCAAGAGCACCTACAGTACAAGAGGATAACTGATTTTATTGCATTTGATAATTTTGAAATAACCAGGTATTTATTTGCTTGCAGCAGAAATTGAATATGGTGTGATAGAAGGACCCAGGGTTCAAAAGCAGGGGGATCAGGAGATTGTCATAAGGTTTGAAAATCACACCACACTCTAGAATCATCTTAGCAGTGCAAAATCCCACCAGAGGTGCTGTAGAACAGTGTTCCCCAAGCCAATCCTCATGGACCACTAACAGTCCAGGATATATGTATTTACCTTTTATTCCAACAGAGATACTGACAAAACTTGACTGTTGGTGGTTCATGAGGACTGGGTTGGGGAACACTGCTGTATAATATCAACCTCATTACTGCAACTGGTCCACTTTTGTGGAGCTAATGCAACATTTTTGAGTACTTCTCCTCAGTGAAAGATGCTTGTAGATCATCTTTCCATTTATGGATACAAAGAGGGGGAAGAAAATATTGTTTTTTAACAAGCATGTTTTAGATAAAAGAGTTAGAGTGAAATCTTGTGAGCAGAGCGAATAAGTGAAATATCTAATAAGACTTATCTGCTGTGATCGAATGTATGCATAATTTGCATCCATACGAGCTTATGGAAGAGGGTATGTGTTAAATTTAAAACAGCTTACGGTATTTGGTGACCATTTCATCTAATGCAGTTTCCGGTATGTGTTGCCTAAATGAGGTGTCTTAAAGAGCCAAAGATCCAAGTGAGGAATGCAGGATTGTCACATAAGTGGAGCATAGCACTCAGATCTGAGGGACAAATGATAGTAAACCACCAGGTGATGCCTAAATGATAGGATCACTTATATGGAATGGTTTGAGAGTGTTAGGCGCTTTCTTCTTCCAGGCATAGCCAAGGAATAGCTACCAGATCAGTTGTGAGGGTGTCACTCTTTAATGATGCACAGAACTTGTTTAAATCTTTACTATACATTTAAAGCAAAGGAGCAAAAGGTTAACGCTAGTTGCAGGTGATTTTCAATCACCAATGCTGACGTTTCTATAGAAGTTACAAATCTCCTTCCATTCCTGCTTCTCCAATGTACTCTAGGGATGTATTTCTTTAAATTCACATATAACTAAATAACAAAACTAATTACATACTTGTGTTTCATAATTGTTAGAAAGGAAACTAATTCCTAAACACATTTTCTGATTATAATACCAAGCTCCACCTGCTGTTTTATGTTTTTGGAAATATAAAGTGCTGTGATTCAGTATGCTGTGTAATATGACTATAATATTGGAAGCTAATATAAAGGTCTATCCTTAAACATATAGTCAGAATAATTAAGGTATTACCAGCTCTCGTTCAAGAGAACACTATTACTGTTTGTATGAATGCGGCTTCCTTTTCTAGTGTGGACTATCCTCAAACATATGGCTTTTTTTTTTTTTTACACTCTTCGTGTAATCTCTCTTGTGATGTCAGTGTACCTAATTGACAATGCTTTTCTTTCTCCTCTGCCCTTACTCACAAGTATATTTGTCCTTTCTATAAAATGTGCCCCATTTCCGATGCCTCCTGTATTACCACTGACATTTTTTTTTTTTTTTCATGTGTTCTCTCAAAAGGAACTGTCATGCCAAGCTTGTTTGTATAACATGGCAGAACACAAATAAAGAATATAAAAATAAAAAATAAACAAAATGGAAAATTCTATAAGCCATCTGAGCTTTCAGTTTGGATACTCTAACCTTAAAATTGAAATTTACTTTAAATTCTCACTTTAGTGAATAACCATGTTAATGCATTACTGCCTAATTTAGATAAGCAACAAAGAGCCTATTTAGACTGAAGTAAGGAAGATAAAGGGAGAAAAGGCAGTAAAGAAAGACACCCTATATGAGTAAGCTTCCTTTTAATACTCCGTAGCTCAAGTGCTGCAGTCATCCCTCTAAAAATCTAAAAAAAAAAAAGTTAGAATATAGCCATCCTATATAAAACAGGAACATCAAAAGTACCAACATAATCCTAACATTAAAGGACCACTCTAGGCACCCAGACCACTTCAGCTTAATGAAGTGGTCTGGGTGCCAGGTCCAGCTAGGGTTAACCCATTTTTTTATAAACATAGCAGTTTCAGAGAAACTGCTATGTGTCTAAATGGGTTAAGCCTTCCCCCAAAGCCTCTAGCGGCTGTCTCATTGACAGCCGCTAGAGGCGCTTGCGTGATTCTCACTGTGAAAATCACAGTGAGAACATGCAAGCGTCCATAGGAAAGCATTGTAAATGCTTTCCTATGCGACCGGCTAAATGCGTGCGCAGCTTTTGCCATGCGTGCACATTCAGCCGAATGAGCAGAGAGGAGGAGGATCGGAAGAGGAGAGCTCCCCACCCAGCGCTGGAAAAAGGTAAGTTTTAACCCCTTTCCCCTTTCCAGAGCCGGAGGGGGACCCTGAAGGTGGGGACCCCCTTAATGCACTATAGTGCCAGGAAAAGGAGTATGGTTTTCCTGGCACTATAGTGGTCCTTTAATAGAAAGAAATGCCTGACAAGCATTTAACAGAAAAGACTCTTACAGGCTGACCACATATACTGCAAAATGTCCTTCCTTTCAAGACATGACACTTTATGAGAATTGTGCGGCATTTATGATTAATGGATTTATGCTCTTTATTTGTTACTAAACTTTATTGTATATTATGATGGTAAATGTAATTTTAGACATTGTTACTTAAGTACTAATGCAGTAACAGTGCAGTAAATATGCATGCAGACTAGGTATTATGTCCTTGTGTTTTTGTTTTCAATTTCTATCATAGTGTATTTTACAGCTCTGAGTTTGGTTGGTGCAATGTTACGAGGAGATTTGCGTCTGTAATTTTCTTTTCATCCATGAAATCTGCATAAGCTGTTGTGGGATTTCTCCTGGTCCCAAAAGACCCATAGCAGATGGAAAACTCAAAGCACAAGCTCCACGTTTTGGCTCGGGAACAAATTGCTAAAAGGCATATGTTGTAGTGTAGGTGTGTACATTTATAACATGTTTAAAATAGACTCTTTTCTGACAATTTCACACTTTCCCCAACCTAACTTCTAACATCCCTGCCTTGTTCACTTGCAGTAGTAAGATAATTATTGTATTTTAAAAAAAAATACAATCTCAGTTGAATGATGATTCATGGCTCATAGTACATATTACAGTATAACCAATTAGTATAAAGAAGAAAAAAGTCAACTATGAACAATAAAATGTAAAAGTGATGAGTTGTGTCAATGCAAATTATATAAGATGTAAAGAACAAGAATCTTCTATGAGGAGAAGCGAAATGGCACAGTGTGGCATCTTGCCGCACATGCTCAATAGCCTTTCAAAGCCTTCCTGTAGGAAAGCTTTGGACTGGCTGAGATTGTCAATTTTGATGTTCTCAGCCAAGGAGGCAGAGCGGGGGATAGCCAACCGCAGCAAAACCAGCACGGCGCTGGGAGAAAAATAACTATACTCATATTTTAGGCAAGAGGCAAGGGAGTCTGGCAACCTAAATAGTGTTTTTACAACTATAGTGTCAGGAATACACATTTGTAGTGTTCCTTTAATCACTTTTTTATTATTTTGTCTAACTAAACATTGCATCCTTGTACCATCTACCATTGCATGCTGTTCCTGTAATTTCTGAAAGAGGTCTTTATTGATTCTAGATCCTCTGGCTTCTACTTTGATAAGTCCGGTGGAGGCTCATCTATTGGGGCACTTGGGGCAGTTTTTATGTGGGGAAACTTTATTTGCAGTGGTTTTGGTAAGCCAAAAATATATAGGACAAAAATGTGTGACTTTTTAATTCCATAATAAGTTCAGTCCCTCCCCCCTTAGTAGCTGTTTGGAGTTTGAAGTCTGACCTATTTCAGCAGGTTTTTCACATGCCTAGAGTCATTCCTTTAACTCCATTCCTTTAACTCCATTGAGTGGTCCTTCAGGATGCAAAGACCGCTGCCCATGAGTGGAGACAGGCTATTGGCATAGCTCTCTTTAGGGGTCATCATTGGGATTTTATCAGATGGTAGGGTTACAGTGCCCAAAGGGGAGAGAAGCAAGAAGCCATATTTACTCAAATATATAATTAGTTTATTAAGCCCAGGGGAGGCTGTGCTCTCAATCTCTCACTCACACTCATGCACTAACTCAATCACACTCACTCTTACACTAACTCACTCTCACTCACTCACACTAACTCACACTCAATATCTCAATATCTCACTCACTCTGACACTAACTCACTCTCTCAATCTCTCACTCACACACTAATTCACTCACACTCACTCTCAAACTAACTCACTCGCACTCACTCTCTCTCAATTCAATAGCATTGTCAGACTTTCCAGGTTCAATAAGTAGCACTGTGCTTCCTGTCCAGAGCACTGTGCTTCCTATCACTAATAATTTTAACAACACCTGCTGCACATACCTACCATCTTCTTTAAAGTGCTTAGTCACTCAGTGGTGGCTTTAGACATTGTGAGGCCTCGAGCAAAACTGAAACATAAGGACCCCACTAACTCCCATTGTCAAACAAGTAGGGTTTGCATTGTGTGTGTATACATATAAGTAGCTGTAGTTATCTTGAAAGGTGGGCTTGCTGCTCTGGATATATAGAGCTAGTCTCTGTATTCTTCGTTCAGAGGTTTGCTGTGCCATGGCTTTCTGTGCTAATTTGCAAACTAACTTAATTATGTTATTTGTTTATACAAGATTGCTGGCCAGTCATGTATACAAAAGTGCCGGTGTAATAGAGTTATTGCAAACAGACATGAAAATTGTGGTTGGACAAAAAAGCATTTAAAAAAATTATTTACCTAATAATGCTACAGATAAGAAAACAATGTCATAGACATTTTACCCATATCCTATAATCCTTTTATATATATATTACTATATATATTACCCTGTAAATTCTTTATACATTTTCCTCCATGTATTATATATGTATTTATATTGATACATGTAAACAGAGATGAACAGAGAAACGCACATTGACAAATACATACATACAGTCACTCTGGCGCTGTGCATTTCTGAGTGTGTTTGGCATTGTCTTCCTGTGTGTATATGTCTGACAGTGTGTGTCTAACAAAAAGTATCCTTATGTGTGAATTTACTACATATGAGGTGAGGTACAGGCAAACAATATGCCTACAAAGTTAACTGTCTGACAAAAAAACAATTGGACCTGTGCTGCAGAGGCTCCACACTGTAGTCCCAGCAGTGTATTACAAGAAACAATAAAGGAAAGCCTCAAATGCTAAGGACATTGGCACTGAGAACAAGCTTTCGTCCGAAATGTTTGCTGTTTGTAATTTGTCCTCAAATAAACTGTTGTAGCACCTGGGTGTGCACACTTTACTGGATGTGCAGGACTCTTGTTCCTTTATTGTTTATGTGTAAATTTATGTCTCTGTGAGCATGTGTATGTTTGTGTCTGGAACTGTATGTGTGTGGGGTAGATGCATGCAGTGTGTTTTGTTTATGGGGCACTGCCTGTGGCCTTTGTGCATTGTGCTTATGGCAATGCTGTTTTATGACTGTGTATGTTTGATGAATATCTTTAGGGAATGATTGTGACAGGATGAATAAAGGGGTGACTGTGGCAAAGTAAGGTATTGTAATTGTTACAGTATGTGGGCAGGTGAGTGTAACAGGAGTTGGGGGTGAGTGTGACATGGTTGGAGGAGGGAGTGACAAGGCAAGGTGAGGTAAATGTGACAGGATTAGGGGGGTAATGTGGCAAGGTTAGTGTAGCATAGTTGGGGGATGAGTATCTCAGGACTGAGGTGAATGTGGCATGGTTGAAGGCAGGAGTGCGATACTGTGAGGGGAGTGTGACGGATTAAGGGGATTAATGTGACAAGATGAGTATGACAGGATTATAGGCATTAATGTAACAGGGTGAGTGTGACAGAGTTGGGATTAAGTGTGGTACGGTTGGAGGAGGTAGTGTGATGGGGTGAGTGTGGCAGTGTAAAGAAGGTTAAGGAGGACAGAGTCATAGAGGATGAGTGAAAGGGTTAGGGGGAGAGTTTGTAGAGGAAGGGTAGATGAATGTGGTAAGGTTGAAGGGGGTAATTGTGACAGGATTAGGAGGAGTTAATGTAAGTATGGCGGATGAAGGGGGTGACAGTATGTGTGTGGGTATGGTGACAGCGTGTGAGATTGGTGACATTGTGTGGGTGAAAGTGTGTGGGGGCATGATAGTGTGTGGTGGAGTGACAGTATGTTGGGATAGTAGCAGTGTCTGGGTACAGCACAAAATTAATAAATTTCCTTGTGGTCCATTGGTCTCCCTACCTCGTGGTCCAGTGGGCTAACTATCTGATCTGCAGCTCTGCCAGGTGCAGAGTTGTCACTCAAACTGTCAGAGCATTGCCATGGTAACATGCGGCAATGTTCTGATTTGCCGAGGCCATGAGATAATCTTCCACATGGTCTGCAGAGCTGAACCTGGCATAGCTGCAGATATGAGGCACTGGGCACTCTCTCTCCTAGGCAGAATGACTATAGGGCCCCCACGCCCAGCGGTATGCAGGGCAAGCTGCATGGCCCCCTCCCGGTATTGGGTCCTCGGTCTGCCAGATCATTCTGCACTAAGGACAGTTAGGCAGTCATGAAGCCTTAGTCAGCAAGACGCCTTAGGTGGCTGCATAACTCACCTAATTAGAGAGCCCTCCCTGCAGTCACTTTACAGCTGAGACCTGAGACACTCATGCTGTCGCTAGTTGAAAAGTTGTGATGGATTCATCTAATTCTGAATAAAATTTGTGTAAAACTGTAATGATTGTTGATTGTGTTGATCAGTTGACCATGTCATCAACTCCTTGGCTCCATATTACTGCAGATTAATTATATTACCAGCTGCAAAGGTAATAAGATATCTGTCAGTATACTGCTGCTTTAACCATGAGCACACAGTGTGCTGAGAGCTAATGGAGTAGCTGATATGTTTAATAACAAGAGAAATATTTAATAGAAAACTAAAGTTATCATAGCAGGAGAACTACTAAAGATTAGATCATGTAAGGGAGAGCTAAGAGAGGGACAGGAAGATAAAGAGAGAGATGACGTTTTTTACAGAGACATGTACTGTGCGCAATCACAATATTGCATCACTGTGATTCTGGCTGTGAGAGGTAGTTATGAGTATCTCCTTATTGTGCCAAGCTCTGTGTGGCATTTCTCGGTTTTTACTCAGCTAAACCTATTGAATGGGTATCTCTGTAGTTTTACCATTGTATAGGTATCTTTGTATTGTTTCCAGCTCTGTGCATTATATGTTATTTTTTTCTCTCTTCTGTTTGTGTTATAGTTATCTCTGTATTGAGCTTAGATCTATGTATTTTACAGATATCTTTATATTGTGCCCAGCTTATTTACTTGTTTGAAAATGTCTGTGTTATGCTCAGTATCTCTGTACTGTATAGGGAGAATTAAAATCTGGGGGTGGAGTCTGGTCCCACCATCTTAAAGGATCACTATAGTCAACATATAAAAGCAAGAAAGACAGGTCCCCTAGCCTTCTTTCTTGCTTTTATATTAACTTCTCCATATTAAAAATTATTTTAGAGTCCTTATTATAGCTCAAACTTACCTCGGTTCCAGCGCTGAGCTCCTCGGCAGGCTGCGCCCCTTTTTAGTAGCATGACTCAATTAGATGCTTCTCTTTGAAGAAGAGAAGCGGCATAGCGATCTGGTGCACATGCACGTCTTCGTGCTGCACCAATCGCGTTCTTCATAGAGCAGTATTGAATGCCGCCCTATGAATGAACTCAGCGCTCTACCGCACATGTGCACGGTATGTGCGTACGCGAGCTGAGCTGACTGACAGCTCAGCTCGCTGTCTATGCCTATCCCTCCTCAGCCCAAACTGTGTGTATATATATACTCTATATATAGTGTTTGTATATAAACACACAAATAGTAAATATTGTAAACATACACACACTCTCTCTCCATCCATCCATCCCTCTCTATCCATCCCCATCCATCCATCCCTCTCTATCCATCCATCCATCCCTATCCATCCATTCATCCATACATTGATCCCCATTCATCCCTATCCATCCCTCCATCCATCCCTCTCTATCCATCCATCCATCCCTATCCATCCCTACCCATCCATCCCTCCCTATCCCTCTCTATCCATCCCTCTCTATCCATCCATCCATCCCTCTCTATAAATCCATCCCTCTCTATCAATCCCTATCCATCCATCCATCCTATCATATCATATAATATATCACCCATCACACTCACTCACACTCACTCTCATACTCACTCACAAACTAACTCACACTCTCACACTCACTCTCTCAATATTTCACTCGTACTCACTCACACTCACTCTCACACTAACTCACTCTCTCACACTCACTCTCTCTCAATCTCTCACTCACACTCATGCACTAACTCAATCACACTCACTCTTACACTAACTCACTCTCACTCACTCACACTAACTCACACTCAATATCTCAATAACTCACTCACTCTGACACTAACTCACTCTCTCAATCTCTCACTCACACACTAATTCACTCACACTCACTCTCAAACTAACTCACTCGCACTCACTCTCTCTCAATTCAATAGCATTGTCAGACTTTCCAGGTTCAATGAGTAAAATCCCACTAATGATTGAACTTCGGACAATGTTCAAAAATGCATGCTTGCTGTTATACAAAATATTTCCTATGAAGATCTCAAGAATCTGGCACCACCACACCAGTAAATGACACTCTAAGAACCATAACCACTTTTTCCTGGGTACCAAGCATCTCTGCTAAATAGTTAGTGAACCACTTAACAATGATGCGGGAACCAGTGCTCATGGACTTCTGGTGAGAATTCAACTTCTAAATTAAAATTTAAAAAATTCAAATAGCTGTGTCGTTGACACAGTTGTCTTCTCTACCAAATGCAACATATTGCAAAACGTATATTCTTTACGGTTGCTACTGTATTTTACCACATAATCTGACTATCCCTGATTCTATTGTTTATTTGTTTTAGTTGCTAACCTTCTATAATCATTAACCTTCGATAGTTCAGGACACTCTAGAAAAGGTAAAATAACTAAGCAAATAACTAAAAACATCAACTAGAACATGTTGCAAATTTGTTTCTTTGAAGAAAGGCTGTCACCCATGGATGAGAAATCTAATTGAAGATTAATGTTTAAATATTTAAAATGCCATCTGGTCTTAATCTTCAAAAACAAACAAACAGAAAAAAAATAATAATACATATGAACTCTTAGAAATGACTTAAAGACAGTTTGACATCTTTGTGAGGCATAAGCATACTATATGAAGTGATTGTTTATGGTGTGTCATAATGCAGTTTATATTTCAAAGAAAGAAATTGTTTCAATGAATTTGATGTAAATGTATTTATTTATTGTTATTCTTGATACACTGTGCAACTGAGAGTTCCTTTCATCATGACATATTTTACACCCCCCCGAAGAAATACATTGAGAAGACAGACATGAGAATTAGCACCACCCCATAAAATTCAACTGTACATCTCCAAGCTTCCAGTGGGGCCTATGGGAAAAAAAGGCAATTATCAAGAACAAATTGTGACCTGAGCATACTAGAACATTTTTTAATTGCCCAAAGGGTTTCCGAAGTTCTCCCACAGAAATTTCCTTGTAAATAATTTAACTTAACTGATTTACTTTGGTGGAGAATTTAACAGGAACAATTTTTAAAAGACTGGGCCTGTCAAAACTTCTTTAAATTAATTGGCTCTTTAACTTCTTGACAAATCAAATTAGATCACATTTCAACTTCAATTCTCTACTGTTACTGCTTCAATTAATGATATGGGATTGTAGGATTGACACAAAGTACAAGAATAAAATGCTGTGCCCATGCAAGGTAATGGTACATGATTCTACCCCCTGGCATACAGAAAATCTTTATACAATTAGTAAAGCACAGGCAGCTGCAGACAATATCTGCTTTTTTTTTTTTTTTTTTTTACAACTGAGATGAGAATCAGCAGTCAGCATATAAATAATAACGATAAACAAACTATAAATATTTGGAAACGGTGTGCAATTTTTTTAAACACTTTTGTGTCCAATTCTTTATACAGATGTGCGATAAATCTCTTGACATTTGTCATGATACTACAATATTTTATCTGTGCATACTAATTAGTTTCCCTTTTTTTTTTTTTTTTTTTCTTATAAAGCAATATTATCATAACACGAAATTTCCTAGAAATAGACATGGTGTAAAGCTGTAACAATGTGAAATCTCTTAGTTGTCATCTGTGCTTCCAATATACATTGCCACCTGCTATAATTTTTATATATTATTAGAACGTTTTTGAAAGACATCATTCTCTTTTAGAGAACTGACAAACGTGTCTGCGTACACAATTGTTCACTAAAAATAGAATATGCAAAATGTGTTTATATGTATCTGTGCGAATGAGTCAATGTACATATGTGTCAGGAGTAACAATATAATAGAGTTTTACATTTTATGGAACGGGTCACACACACAAAAAATATCCAGAGCTGATTTCTATTTTGTTGTTCATACTACCCATCCACTATGAGTGTCCTTTATGTGAGCATTTCCTATATTTGTTTGCTAAGATAGATGATTTTAAGTAGCCTTGTAAAATTTAAAACAGTATATTTATTTGTGTGTGTGCGCTGTTCCCTAACCTGTATTTTGTATATATTTATGGCAGTACCACTATTAAGAGATGCATGTTCCAGTTGTGCCACCAATCTCCCTTTTTTTTCTTTGTATATTTGGAATCCAAGGCCGATTCCTGTTAGGCTGAACACCCCACCTATCCACTATGGATGCCCCTTTGGAGGTGACCACAGCAAAGCATACATCAAGGAGAGTCTCTAAAAGCAGTTTAAGCAGTAACTCTTGCAGTTAGCATGTTAATTTCCTATGTTAAAATTAGTATATGACCCACCGATATTGGAGTACTGTGATGTAGTGTTGGGCTTAATACAATATGGTCATATGGTATAACTGAAATCTCATATTTGTTTGCTAGGTTATAGGTGATTTTAAATAGGCATGACACATTTAAAATTGTACATTTTTATGTATGTGTACTATTCCTTAATCTGTGTTTTGTATAAATGTTGGTCTTTACAGCAGCACCACTACTGAGAAATGCATTGTGGCGGAACCAGCCTCGCCACTGGGCATTGGAGAAGACTGATTGCCAGCCTCCTGCCATGTGACTATGGCCCCTGGGATGTATTGCCTGCTCTCCTGTACTGCTGAGGATTGCTACCAACTAGGTGGATTTGGCTATGGAGCTTGTGTAGTGCCCTCTGTTGGTAGCAACAGTAATACCTGAATAGCAAGACTGATAATTTGCATATTCGGGTAGATTTTGCAGGAGAGACATTTTGTGTTAATTATGGTCGTCCCCACCCATTTATAAATATGTAATTATGTTATAATAAGTCACTGTATGTTGCCTGCTATGATTTGACTGTTTGTAATTCTATTGAGTTTTCACAGCAATGTTAATGTAATATAATGGGCTAGTCCCAAGTAAAATAAAGTTTTACAGTTTTACTTCACCCTCAATTTGAAGTCCTGTCTCTTATTGGTGGACTCTGCTACAAGGGATTGCTATGCTCTGCATATTCCCTTGTTATAATCACTCCTAAGCTCTTTTAAGAGCTCGTTCCTGCTTTGCTCTGAAGGAAGAGAGATTCGGCCTGCAGTGGTTGTGGTGTCAGCTAGAGTGCTTGGAGTCCTCAAGAAGCGCTAGGAGCATCCATCAATGGCGGTACCCAGTCGGGGTGCCAGGTGATCCGTTACATGCATGTCTTGGGTGTGCCCCCCATCCCCCTGTTTAATATGCTATATAAAGCAATCAAGATTATTATGCTACAAATGCAGTCACAGGTACCTTGCTAGACCCAGGTAAGTTGTAGAGAAGTCCTGAAGGTTAGTGACAAACATGTGAGTGTGTGAATATGGAGAATATTTGCTGGAACATACATGATTTTTGGATTTCACAATTATAAAGCCATTGGTAATTTTGATCACAGATGTCCTGGTGCAACGCACTTAATCTGTTTTCTATGAAATTTCCATTAAGCACTGCATAAATCAAAAACAAAGACGCAATTCAAAAGCTGCATTTGCATTTGCTTCGTTGTTAATTGTCAAACACTATTCTTATTTATATTCTAATAAGAAGAATTTTAATTAAGATTTGAAATTCAGTGTCTTTCCCTCAATTAATCAAAGGGTTTTCCCAAGCTGCATGCAACCACCACATTTGGTATTCTAGCTCCACATCTACTTACACAGGGACACATACGTGAAGGAGTCACGTATCTCTTACGTGCTTGCTTTTATTTTTGCTGTGGCAGCATATACATTTATGGTTTTGTCTTATAATGTACTGGTCCCATCTATGTACTGTACATTCTCCCATCTATGGTGGAAATATGTAGGCGAATGCAACAGGAAGCATAGTGTCAGGGGTGCTCAAGATCCCCCTACATTTCAGAACTACAATGTTTTGTTCTTAAGAAGGCTTAAGAATGCTGTCAAAGTATAATGGGAGTTGTAGTTTTACACCATCTGGAAATCTACCTTTCAGGCACTCTTCCATTATATAAATGTTATTAAAAGGTATTGCTTACATATGCCTCTGTGCACCTTTGACCCCTTAAGGACACAACTTCTGAAATAAAAGGGACTCATGACGGAATATTTCCATCATGTGTCCTTAAGGGGTTAAACTAGTGATGTATCAAGCTAGAATCAGTATGCACAAATAAATACAATCAATTGAACTGGGTCTGGAACTCTCTGGAAGGATAGGCAAAGAAATACCAATTTAAACAAGTAGCTCTTGCTGTCACATTTAATGTTCTTATGTTTAAATCAAAACTGTACCGAGAGAGTGTACGACTAACTTAGGTTAGGGGACAGCAGAATGGTAATCAGTGAACAAACAGTCCACTTGTACCGTCTCTAGCAATGGTTTCCATAATAGAAATTTGCTGTTGTAAAAGCCACAAGCTAATAAGATATTCCAAATTGCATTGATGAATTGGAAAGCTTGTCAGTGAATGAATAAATATTGTATTGTAAGATACATTGGAAGTTGCATTAAATATAGATGTGCAGGGTTGGATATAATAAATAATAGAACATTCCATTTTCATGAGTGCTCCGAAAGATTTCTATAAAAGGGAGCACTCCTCAGATTATGGCATGATTGAAATATGTAACCTTTAAGGAATAATCCCTTGAAATGATTAGTCAATGGCTTTATTTTTAAAACCTGTAGGTAAATATGGCACTGCAATTTCTGAAAATAAAATGATAATGCAACAATGGAAAGAAATATCTTCTACAATCCGATATATGCTAAATTTAATCTAAATTAATTTTGTCTTGGCTATTACATAATACAATGCTGTTTTAAAGAGCATTAGCTTGATCCTAACAAAACAAGCAGGCAGATAAAGTTTAAACCAAATTCTGATATCTGGAATAGACATGCCTTCTGCCTATTCTTCATTCAGAAGAATGTGGGGCTTCTATATTATCTATCCTGGGTATCAAAGAATTTAAAGTTTCAGGTTCGGTTAGATAGTCTGCCTTAAGATTTTTAAATTTCTTCTGCTCAGTGTGTCATTAAAAATGAAAACAGTGTCAGAATGTATTGTACTGAACTCTTACCCAGAACCATGCTGCCAATTGCCCAATTTCTCCTATTGGTTGATCATTGTACATTCTGCATATAATGGTCTATCTATTACTGCTCTGACCTAACTGACTGTAAGCCTATCTATTTTAAAGCACCCTTATATAAGGTTCTAGTCCAGTAAGGGCCTGTCATGGTTCTCACTGCAACATCCAGACTAGGTCCCCACAGAAGTGCCCAACAAGGGATTTGAACATTGAGCCACCATACAGCTCAACTATCAGCCTGAAAGCCGATCTTGCCTTGCTCCTGACACTCATGGTCCACCTGTAGCTGATCCCTAATTAGCCAGGTATAAGACACTGCCTCTCCCTGAGGGCAGTGTCAGTTCATTGACTCTGGTTCTGCTGTCTGGCTCCTGTTTTTGTGTTACCAGATTGTTTGTTCCTGACCTTGACTTGTTCACATCATGTATCCTGTTTTCTGGCATCCTCTGACTTTGGATTACCCTTGACTATTCTCCTGCTTGTGTCCTTACCTGTACTGCGACTTGAAGCAATAACCTGCACAGCCCCCATGCACAGACTCACAAGCAAGGTGAATTCTTACCTGACCACCTTGGCTTGTGTTTAATTGCAAGGATAAGCATAAATCTCTGCATACCAGACTCCCAACTAAGGTAAGCTGTGACAGGGCCGGAGCAGCCATAAGGCTGCACATGTGGTTGCCTTAGGGCACACCAGCCCGGGGAGTGCAATGTGTGGGTTACCATGAGGAGAGGGCACACAGAGCTGAACACTCCCCCTCCTGCCAGTCACTCCATTTAGCATGGCTGAGTGGACCATGGTAGAGAATCTTCTTTAATCTCTACTCAGTTTGACAGGACAAAGTGAGTAGAGGTCAGGTAGGGGATAAAGAAGATTATTTACTGTGGTCCACACATCAACACTTAAGGAAGGTCAGTAGGCATACCAGAAGGGGAGAGGGGCATAGAGTCACACAAAAATGGCTGGGGGGGGCACACACAGTGTCTGGGGGGTAGATATACACAGAGGGGATGGAGAGGGGGAGAAAGAGACACACAAAATTGACTTGGAGAGGGAAAGGACACACAAAGGGTATTGGAAGAGAAGACAGACACACAGTGAGGTTGGGGAAGGGGAGAAAGAAACACACAGAGGGACTGGGCAGAATGTGACATGGTGCTGGAGAGGGGAGAGACACATAGAGAAGCTGAGAGACATACAAAAGGGGCTGGGTGTTGAAAGAGACGCACAAAGATGCAGGAGTAATAGACATACAGAGGTATTGGGTAAAAGACACACAAAGGAACTGGGGTGAAGTAAATTACATACAAAGGGCTGGAGGGAAGCAAGAGACACAAATAGGCTGGAGCTAGAGTATGAAGCACACAAAGGGCTGGAGGAGGTAAGAGGCACCTGGGGGGGGAGGGGGAGAGGGTGAGGGTGTAAGAGACACACAGGTGAAGATGCATTTTTGGGGGGTTGGCAGCAAAATACATTTTTGCCTGTGTAACCAAAAAAACTTGCAACCAAGTTATGTCATTCACTAGCAAAGGTTAAACTAACAGACTTGTGGATTCTGGAAAATATGCTAATGGAACCTGGATAGATGCAACAACAGTGTTATTCAGTAAACTCCACATGTTGGTGAATTACATTTGAATAACAAAGTTGAGACTAGAAGAAAGTTGTTTTTTTTTCTTGTGGTATGTCTTACTAATATTTCACATTTTACTTTTCATCTATTTAAAGGTCTTAATAAAGCAGTGCTGACCCTATGAGATTCAGAAGACATGATTGAAAAGCAAAACATTCCCCACTCGATTGAAATGTCAATTGGAAAAACACTAACTTTGTGTGATCTTAAGGATGTATAGCTAAATGATTTAGAAGCCATTGTGCATTTGTCTGACCATTGATTTGGCAGTTGAAGACTGATATTAAGACCTGTATGTTGCATTCTTGGAATTGAAGTCTGTATCATACGTTCCTCAGGTCCATTTTTTTAAGAGTATGAACAAGGATCTATCTGATTTATGTTACTTGCAAACATGCATGTTTTTTTACAATGTAATCAATGCAACACCCCACACCCCACTCTGTGTCCCAGGTACTGCACTTCAGCCATACCTAGATGGCACTTATCTGTCTTCAAGGTCAGGCCAGCAGCCGTATCTTGTCCAGAACCACCCCTACGTGCACCAAGTGCTCCTCCCAAGATCCACTGTAGATCGCAATGTCGTCCAGGTATGCACAAGCAAATTCCTGGAAGCCATCAAGGAGTCTATCCACCATTCGCTGGAAGGTAGCCGGGGCATTTTTCATCCCAAAGGGCATGACTCTAAATTGGTACATGCCAAACAGGGTGATGAATGCCGACTTGGGGATAGCATCCCCAGGCAGGGGAATCTGCCAATAGCCCTTACACAGGTCTATGGTAGTCAGATAGCGTCCCCTGGCAATACGATCTAGCAACTCGTCTACCCAGGGCATTGGGTAGGCGTCCGTGGTTGTCTTCTCGTTGAGTCGCCTGTCCACACAGGGTGGTTCCATCTTTCTTAGGCACCAGGACTACAGGTGAAGCCCAAGGACTGTTGGAGGGCTCGATGACCCCAAGCTGGGTCATCTCCTATATCTCCTTCCGCATTCCTTCTCGGACTGTTTCAGGGATATGGTAAGGGGGCTGTCGGAGGGGAGTCTGTCCAAGGGTCTCTACCTTATGTACAGCCAGGGACGTATAGCCCGTCTCTTGTGAGAAAGTCGCCTGTTTCTCCCACAAAAGCCTCTGAGCCTGTTCCTTTTCCACGGGGCTTAACCTGTCCCCAACTGTACAGGGCTCGTCAAGTCAGTCTGGGGGTCCCTTTACAGTAAGTCAGGCAGAGGTAACCCCTCTGAGTCATCTGCAACTGGGGCACACACTGCAGCAACATCCTCCTGTCTCTCCTGATACTCCTTCAGCATGTTCACATGAAAGGATCTCTGGATCCTTTCATCTGCACAGCTGGCAATGACATAGGTAGTGTCACATACCTGGGCAACTACTTTGTACAGGCCCTGCCAAGATGCTTGCATCTTATCTGTATTCACAGGTTTAAGCACTAACAACTTCTGCCCAACCTGGAAGACCCGCTGTTGGGCACCTTGATTGTACCACCTCTCTTGTCTCCCCTGGGCCGCCTGGAAATTCTCTCTTACCATCAGAGTCAGTTGCTCTATGTGGTCCCGTAGTTCTAGAATGTAGGGTACTATGGGGGTCCCCTCCTGCTCTGTCTCTCCCTCCCAGTGTCCCCTAATGAGATCTAGGAGTCCGCGGACCCTTCTCCCTTAGAGTAACTCGAAGGGGGAGAACCCAGTAGATTTGTGGGGCACCTCTCTGCAAGCAAATAACAGATGAGGCAGGAATCACTCACAGTCTCTGCAAGCATCAGTAAAGGTCATCAGCATCTGCTTGAGGGTCCAGTTAAAGCGCTCACAGAGACCGTTAGTCTGTGGGTGGTAAGATGAACTAAGCAGCGGTTTAATGCCGCACACCTTCCACAACTGCTGGGTGAGCACAGCGGTAAACTGGGTTCCCTGGTCGGAGAGGATCTCCTTAGGGAACCCGACCCGGGTAAAAATCTTAACCAGGGCATCAGCTACTGTCTCTGCCTCTATGTTGGACAGAGCTACTGCCTCTGGGTAACAGGTAGCATAGTCCACCACAGTGAGAATATATTTCTTCCCGGATGGACTAGCCCTGGCCAGTGGACCCACAATGTCTACGGCTATGCGAGAAAAGGGCTCCCCAATGGTAGGCATAGACATAAGTCTAGCTTTAGGGTGGTCCCCCCGCTTTCCTACCCGTTGACATGTCACACGTCCTACAGTATTGTCGCACAGCCTGGTTAAAATTGGGCCAAAAGAAGTTCTGCATAATCCTATGTGCTGGGAACAGTTGTAGCACCTCCTCTGCGGATACCGCCTGGCATCCAGTGACCCTGTAGGCTGCCGTGCGGTGGATACGGCATGCCCACTCGGTGTATTGGTGTCCCGGAACCTCTGCTGGTATGCCTCTGGGGTAAAAGCATACCTGGCTAAGAGGGCTTCTTTCACCAACAGATAGCTTGTAATTTCCTCATCGGGTATGGCTCGTAAGGCTTCGCTTGCCCGGCCGGATAATTTCCCAGAGAGGATGGTAACACATTCGTCCATGGGTACCTGGTGCAAGGCATACTGTCTCTCAAAATCAGTCAGGTAACCATCAATTTCCCCCTCTGCTTCCACAAAGTTTTTAAAAGCAGTAAAGTGTACCTTTTTCTTTCCATTGTGTTTAGGTACTTCCACTGCTGCAGCACCTCTTTGTTGCAGTAGCCGGTTTGCTTCTACAGCTGCGATGACCCTTTCGATAATGTCCGAGGTGGGGTTGGGGCCAAAATGGGCCAGCCTAATTTAGATTACCCGGTTAAAGCTTATTTCATCAGGTGTCAGGTCAGTGATGCTGGGTACATTGCCTCTCTTGGTCCCTTGCGCTCCGTCCACCTTGATAAGCTCGCAATAATTTCCCTCTTTTTAAGGTTACTTGCTTGTCGCCCCCGGTGTTCCAGCAGATCCTTGAGGGTAGCATGTTTTAATTTCTCAAATGGTATTTCCATCGGTCTGGGTTGTGTCGCTGACCTTCTGGGCTGTGAGAACCATCCCGCCGCTTGCCACCAGTTGTTACGGTATAACCCGGTGTAGTAAGGGTTAATACCGTTTGGGAGATTCACCTTTCAAAGGGAGCAGCAACTCACGAACACTCGAACCCACC
The DNA here is from genome assembly GCA_933207985.1 of Pelobates cultripes. Lineage (NCBI taxonomy): Eukaryota > Metazoa > Chordata > Amphibia > Anura > Pelobatidae > Pelobates > Pelobates cultripes. The sequence continues at coordinate 120,252,159 of OW240914.1, read as the reverse complement.
GAACTGGAAACATACAAAATCCTTCTTTCCTGGAACAGGTAAACAAATAATCCACAGTAGCAATTCCCCCCAAGTACGAGACGAGGCTCCCTATTGAGGGTAAAACAGGAATCTGGTTTAATGTGGGCTACCTGCCCGGTATTTATGCAGGTCTCCCATCTGGTGGACACTCCCCAAGGGGACCAGATGGAAGACTGGGACAAAAGTGATACAGAAGCCAAAGAGTACACTCTGGCTATAAACACTCCCCTTTACACCAGGTAGACCCTCCTCTCTATCCTGGGGATAATTGGGGAGTAATCCAATTATCTCCCTGGATAGAGGCAAAATGCCATTACATGGGATAATAAAAAGACATAAAAATACATAATAGAAATACTACCGAATGGATTATATGCAATTAACGTATCCCCAGGTAGCTTAGATCTGAGCGCACATTATTACCGAATGGCGCTCAGATCCTATACCCACAGTTCAATCGCCATGGAGCCAAAATCTTTCACATTGTCTTTCGGTATATGAAGGGGCTCCATGGGATGGCTATCTGGGGTAAGTCCATTCGTGGAGAAAGTGCCGAACTGACTGGCGTTCGTATGTTGGAAGTTAGAAGAAGGGAGGTCGGCAGCTTCAGCGGTGTTCGGGAGAAATATTATCCATTTTTAGTTTCATGAACTCATCGACGAACACAGCTGATCACCTTGTGGTTCGGCATACGAATGACGACCACGCGGTCTGCGCTTGATAATTAGGGAGTGTCTGCGGTTAACCTCAGTGTTCTGATGGGGCCAAGAGGTCAACAAGCAGCACACTTCCCTGCTTGGTGGCTGGTCTTTCGGTAGTTTGTTTGGTAGTAACAAGGGAATAACAGGGGGACCGTACGGACAGGGAAATAACTGAACAAACACACGAATTAAGGGAAAATAAAATTAATCCATAGACAGATGGTTCTGTTACACATTTATAATTTTCTATCCATATTACGAAAATATTTTTTAGTTTTAACAATTGTAAAATATCTTCACACAGCCTTGGATCTCATTTACCTTAATGTAAACAAGGCAACTCCTGCAATCTTGTTTCCTATGGGTAGACATGATATGGGATATAGTCCTTTTATTTTGGGTCCTGGCATGTGTTTCTGGGGAGGAGATTTGTTGCTGAAGACTGTGTAGTATATCAAAGTGGAAGTATTGGTAAAAAGCATGGTATCCTACTTACAATTTTTAGAGCAAGGACTTGCTCAGGTGTTTAACAGCTTTGGTAGTATAATGCCCACCTGGGATATGTAGCAACCAGGAATGCAGCCAGTAGCATGAAGTAATTAAAAAGGACATAAAAATATATTAAATAATTAACTTTATATTTTATACTTTATGTTGTATATATTTTATACTTAATAAAGTGAATTATTCAATATATTTATATAAAGTTATTTTTTAGTTACTTCATGCTGCTGACTCCATTCTGTTTTATCCTCTATATAATTAAACACTACTGTGTTTAGACAAGTGGATCTTCACATATCCTAAGATGGTGATTGTACCGTCCAAGTCCTAAACATTAGAGCTCTAAGTAGGTCAACAAAGTGTGAGTTAGTGCTCTTGAACACCCATTTAAAAACATGGACATACACACTGTTCCAAATTATTATGCAATTTCTATTTAAGTGTCACAAAGATTAAATATTTTGTTTTTCAGTTTAACTCATGGATGACATTGTGTCTCAGGGCTCTTTTGATCACTGAAAACAATCTCGGACACCTGCGATAATTAGATTGCCAGGTGAGCCCAATTTAATGAAAAACTACTAAAGGAGGGTGTTCCACATTATTAAGCAGAGCACCATTTTCATGCAATATGGCGACGAAAAAGGATCTCTCTGCTGCCGAAAAGAGTGAAATAGTTCATTGCCTTGGACGAGGGATGAAAACATTAGATATTTCATGAAAACGTAAGTGTGATCATTGCACTTTTAAGAGATTTGTGACTGATTCAGAGCACAGATGGGTTAGTGCAGATAAAGGTACATTGAGGAAGATTTCTGCCAGATCCATGCATCGAATCAAGAGAGCAGCTGCTAAAATACCGTTACATAGCAGCAAACAGATATTTGAATCTGCTGATGCCTCTGGAGTCCCACGGACATCAAGGTGTAGAGTCCTCCAGAGTCTTGCATGGATGGTCCAAATGGATGGAGTACTGGATGGTTGGTGGACAGTCACCCTGTTCCAACAAGGCTGCGACATCAGGTGGAGTCATGTTTTGGGCTGGAATCATGGGAAGAGAGCTGGTCAGCCCCTATAGGGTCCCAGAAGGTGTAAAGATGACCTCTGCAAAGTATGTGGAGTTTCTGACTGACCACTTTCTTTCCTGGCACAGAAGGAAGAACTATACTTTCCGTAATAAAATCATCTTCATGCACCATCTCATGCTGCAAAGAATACCTCTACATCAATGGCTGCTATGGGGATAAAAGGAGAGAAAGTCATGGTGTGGCCTCTATCCTCCCCTGACCTCAATCCTATTGAGAACCTTTGGAGAATCCTCAAGCAAAAGATCTATGAGGGTGGGAGGCAGTTTACATCCAAACAGCAGCTCTGGGAAGCTATTCTGACATCTTGCAAACAAAAAGAAAATAACCAGAAAACATAATTTGTGAACCAACTTCATTTATTGAGATAAGTCACAAAAAGCTTGTCTTAATTCTTTAACAGGATTGGGAATGTAAAGTGTGTAAGCGGAGGATTTCCAGCATCCCATAGCCTTAATAATATGAGCGGGTACGTGATTAGCGGATGCGGAAGATGCTGCTCCTATACTGAAAGAGTGACCTGAAAATTGATTGGGGTTTAGGCTGAGCCTGGTCAACAGAAGTCGTATGTATAGCATGAATTTAGCTGTGTTCAGAGTGTGTCCATGCAGTTCAAACAAAGGCTGTTGAGGTTGTTTTTGGACTGAAAGTGAATAAGTGTCCAAAACTTTAACTGGGAACCATATATTGTGAGTAGGGTACAGCGGAATTTGAATAGTGTGTCCATCGGTGCTGGTTTTTGATTGTCTAAGAGAGAGAATGTAATGGTCGGTATGTTTCTGTAAATCATTGGTTCTAAGGTAGTCATGTGCGGTGATGGTTGTGGTGGTGAATTCACTAGGCCGGAGGAACCCGTAAAAAGCGAGATATAGTGCTGTTTTGATTGTGTATTGGTCATGGGTTCAAAAGGAGATGAATCTAATAGGTTGGATAAAGAGTGGAAGATGTTGTTGTCTATGGGTAGTCTTTGTGAGGGAACATGTGTATCTCATTTTTTAATGCCTTTAAGTAATGTTTTTATTTGGTATGATGTCAAAAAACCCGTAGTGTTAGGTTGTTGGATAAGCATATGGTGTTGGATGCCGGTAAGGTACAGTTTAATAGAATTAAAAGGTTAGTTTAAGGTTAATAAGACCAAAACAATGAGTAAGCGCTAAATAACACAAATAAGCAGCAACCCTAAAAGGGAATCCCTCAAGAACCCTTAGGATAAAACACAAAGAATACAAGGAAAGGGCTGCGCTTAGATAAAACTTTAAAAGATATTAAAGTCCAGATAAAATAAATGAATAAAAAGGAAGAAGGTCTTATCTTGCAATGCCCGTAGTGCTTAGTCCGAAACAATAATCTTGCTTTCTGTCTTTCTTGTAGACCGTCTCGTATGCAAGAGATAAAAACAAATACAGAACCACAATGGTGTAGTATATCTTGATGTAAAAGAAATAAAATATAAAACTTGATTGCAAACCCACATATCCAAGAGCTAGAACCTGCTCTGGTATAGAAGGCGTACAGCGGTTTAGATCCCCGCTTGTGGGATATGGAATGGTTATCCTTCACGTGCTTCCTCCTTCCGTAGTGTGAGAGATACTCAAATAAAAAGAGACAGCCAATAGTGTTCTCTGCATAAAACTTAAAATAAAATATAAAATAAAAGTGGATACTCACAAGACAGGAGCAGGTCAACTGCTCCTGATATTTTGCGCTGGTGGAATAATCCCCACCTAGAATTGCTTGGAGTCCAGCGAATAATGCCAGGTAGTAATAATAATTATATGTGTATTAAAAGATAAGTGGTACAATAAAAGATTATAAAATATACTTTAATTGTAGCATTACACAATATAAAAAAACATAAACGCGTTTCGCCAATCGGCGTTATCAATATGGGTGAAGAACCTGATACCTGGCAGTAGATCATTTAAATAGCATATACAGACAATTCAAAAATTGGCGCCAAAATTTGGACAGCCAATCAGATTACAGATAAAACATGCATTCAGTAAAACACAATTAAAACATTATAAGTGAGATACATATGGATAGAAATAAAAAAAAAAAAATATTTAAAAAAAAAAAAATATATGTTTTGAACAGGCTTTTTTATTTCTATCCATATGTATCTCACTTATAATGTTTTAATTGTGTTTTACTGAATGCATGTTTTATCTGTAATCTGATTGGCTGTCCAAATTTTGGCGCCAATTTTTGAATTGTCTGTATATGCTATTTAAATGATCTACTGCCAGGTATCAGGTTCTTCACCCATATTGATAACGCCGATTGGCGAAACGCGTTTATGGTTTTTTATATTGTGTAATGTTACAATTAAAGTATATTTTATAATCTTTTATTGTACCACTTATCTTTTAATACACATATAATTATTATTACTACCTGGCATTATTCGCTGGACTCCAAGCAATCCTAGGTGGGGATTATTCCACCAGCACGAAATATCAGGAGCAGTTGACCTGCTCCTGTCTTGTGAGTATCCACTTTTATTTTATATTTTATTTTAAGTTTTATGCAGAGAACACTATTGGCTGTCTCTTTTTATTTGAGTATCTCTCACACTACGGAAGGAGGAAGCACGTGAAGGATAACCATTCCATATCCCACAAGCGGGGATCTAAACCGCTGTACGCCTTCTATACCAGAGCAGGTTCTAGCTCTTGGATATGTGAGTTTGCAATCAAGTTTTATATTTTATTTCTTTTACATCAAGATATACTACACCATTGTGGTTCTGTATTTGTTTTTATCTCTTGCATACGAGACGGTCTACAAGAAAGACAGAAAGCAAGATTATTGTTTCGGACTAAGCACTACGGACATTGCAAGATAAGACCTTCTTCCTTTTTATTCATTTATTTTATCTGGACTTTTAATATCTTTTAAAGTTTTATCTAAGCGCAGCCCTTTCCTTGTATTCTTAAGGTTAATGTGGCAAAAAGAGGTAAAACCCAAAATCGTTTCTAACGCAAACATGTCGTGAATGTGAAACTCGGTGATACATTTTTTGAATACGTGAAAAGCCCTATCATAAGTGTCCCTAGTGTTTACTGAGAGTGCCATATGAGAAATGTGCCGTGCGTGATCTAACAAGGTCTTTAATCCATTATCATATCTTGGAATAGAGGTGCAGGTGTCGCTCATCTGGAAGCGTTGGGTAGTGACGAGAGGAAAGCCTGGAAACGAAACTGAGACAAGTGATCAGCAGTGGTGTTTGTGTGCCCCGGAATGTGTATGCATGTTATAAAGAATTGGCAAGTGGCCGCTACCCATGTAAGACGCGTTAGTAGTCTCATAATGACCAGTGATGCCGATCGGCCTTTATTGACAATATGGCATGTAGCCAGGTTATCTGAGTAGCACCTGACCATGTGGCCAGACTAATATGGTCCCCAAGCAATGGCTGCCGCCACGATTGGGTACAACTCGAACAAAGCCGAGGTGTCCGAGAATTTGGGTAGTGAGTCGACTTCGGTTGGCCAAGGGCCCCAAAGCCATTGATCACCCCAGATGGCGGCAAAGCCTGTGTTAGTTGCGGCATCTCTCTTTAGTGTAGGTGATGCGTCGGAGGGGGGTGGTATAAACATGGTTTGCCCATTCCAAGAGGTGAGAAAAACCAGCCACATGCATAAATCTGAAGTTACATGTACATCTAATGTGATATGTGAAGTGTCCGAGGAAAACAGTGGAAACAAGGATAACAGGTGGGATATAAAAGATCTACCTGGGGGTATGATCCTCATGGCAAAATTGAGCGATCCAAGCAGTGATTGAAGTTCTTTGCGATTGCAATGACCTTGTAGCAGGTAATGTTCAAGGTAGACTGGCCTGCATATTTATAGTGTCTAGTTGTATGCCCAAAAATTGCATGTAGGTATCTGGACCCAAAGTTTTGTGAGTAGAGACAGGAATGTTAAGAGATTCAAACAGTGCCAACAAGTGATTCAAACTACTGGATGGAAGAGTGTTATTCTCAATCAAGAGGAAATCGTCCAGATAGTGGATAACCGAAGGGCACTTGCATACATTTAGTAACAATTAACATAAAGCCTCTGCAAATGTGTCAAATATACGTGGACTGCTTTTGGAGCCAAAAGTTAAACGGGTGAAGAAATAATATCTCCCTTGCCACTTAATGCCGTGTAGGTGCCACAGGGAAGGATGTATGGGTAGTAGCTTAAAGGCGTTTACCACGTCGGTTTTACTCAGCCATGCTCCAGTACCCGCTTGAAGAATGGCCCCTACGGCATGGTCGATAGTGGCGTAGTGTAGTGAAAATTCTTCAGAAGGTATTAGAGAGTTAAGGCTGGGGACAGTGGAGGAGTGTGGTGCCGATAAATCAATTATCAGTCTGGGTTTGAGTGAGGTCTTCCCTGTGACCACCCCTATAGGATTGGTGGCAGTTAAAGCATAAGATAGACTGGGAGTGGTAGGTGAGGCCCTCTCTATGCAACAATGCGAGACGGCTAGCTATGATTTGGCCCGAGGGGTGTATTCCTCCGAGTATAAGGACAGGGGTGTTGGTCTCGCGGGACCACTAGCCTATGGATTAAGACCAGAAAGTTTACCTAATTGGGTCATGTAACCTAGGACCAGTACCCCTCAGAACATGGTAGAGAGGGAGGAAAAATTGGGTTCTGGCATAGTACCTGATATGTGAGTCAGGTTGCGCTGTCGACGTAGAAGTAACCAGTGACTGTAAGAGTCTCAAGATGATTACCTGTGGACATGAGATTTGATTTATGAACGTCTGACTGAAACGTAGTGGTATGGCCAGATCGTGGGCCCTAAAAACAAGAACCTACCCGACACTGCAGAGGGTAGATTTAATGACAATGATGATGGTTTTCGTGCTTTTAAAAGCTACCGTTCAATGGAAAATAACCTAAAAGAGTCAAATACATGCTTAACCAATTTAATGTGTATCATTGGTCTTTATAATAAAAAGCATAATTAAATATCAACAACCTATAAGAAATAATTAATACAAATGTCAGAATTCACAATTCCCAGTACGAACCACTGGTATGACTCTGTGGAAAAAAAAACAGGAAATCAGGACCCATCATCCCGGTTTAAAACATTCCTATTTAATTAATAGATTTTATAAATGTGACTGCAATAACGTTTGTAACCAGTAGGGGCAAAATCCCCATTGAGTACCGGCTGAATTCGTGTTTATATGTGAGTTAATGTAGTTGCTGAAAGAACTATGTAGAGTGTAGCAACAAACGAATAGATACACCATAAATTACATTCGAAAACCAAACCGATTGATGTTATGCATATCTGACCGAATGATATCGTTTGTTAGTTTTAGAACAGGTGCGATTAGCTGAGGGAATTTTAAGGCGAATGCCATAATGATTAAAAGAAATGAACCGAATGCCGGTTTGAACCGAACGGGGCTCCGCCGTGTAAAGCCAGGGAATTGCAGCGGTTGCTTTATGGCGGGCCTGACTTACGGTTTTCCTGAAGGAGAAGTAATGAGCGGGCTGTGCGGATGCCGGCAACGGGAAGTTGAGCCAGGGAAGCACCGGACCAGGAGACCACGAGGGAACAGGTGAGGAAAATTCCAAGATGGCGGTCTGAACCGGAAGTAAACGTTTCAGACTCGCCAGACCAGCAAAGGTTAGGTGGGAGTGGATTGGCAGCCCTTTTAAAGGTGAACCAAGCCCCTCCCACAACTACAGGCCAAGCCTTCAAATATATATATTTATTTATATATATATATATATATATATAGAGAGAGAGAGTTTGCATTTTTGTAATATTGCATCCTATTGTAAAAATGCAATGTTTTGTGGACCCAGGACATACTTGAAAACAAGAGAAATGTATCCATCCTGGTAAAATATTTTATAAATAAACAAATATTCTGTACTCTGCCCTTGGCTTTTTACATCCAAGATGCATTATCTTGCACTTTTCCACATTAAATGTCAGCTGCCACAACTCTGACCATTTTTCAAGTTTACCTAAATCATTTGCCATTTGGTTTATCTATCCTGGAACATCAACCCTGTTACATATCCTACCATAATCAACAAAAAGACATACCTTATTATCAAGACCTTCTGCAATATCACTAATAAAAATATTAAAGAGAATGGGTCCCCACTGGTGCTTCGAATATACTCCATTGACTTCAACCCTCTGTTGCCTTACTCAGCCTCTGCCTTACCCATTCAACAATATTGGAATCCAAACTTAAAGATTGCAGTTTATTGATAATTCTTCTGTGTGCAACAATATCAAAAGCCTTACTAAAACCTAGGTACTGTTACCTATTACTGTTTACTCAAGGTATAGGTATATATATATATATATATATAAAACAAGAGGGGTTTGGCTGCACTCACCTTAACATGCATAAATGGGGGTGCTGCTGGGGGCCAAAATTAGGCTGTTAGTGTAGGACCTGCCAAAGATGCGGTACATTGACGTTGTGGCAGGCTTATGCAATGTATGATCATATAATGTAACTAAACCCCCATTATTTTTGCCTAGATCAGGTGTTTTTAAAAAAACAAATAAAATCTTTCAACATTGAAGTTGCTGTTTAGTGGATAGGTGAGTGCGCTGGATCTTGTGTATTGTATTATTTGGCCCCCAGCAGCACCCCCATTTATGCATGTTAAGGTGAGTGCAGCCAAACCCCTCTTGTTTTATATATATTTGGGAGTCTAGCCAGCTCCTTGGTTTTGCACCCCTCCCTGTCACAGGTGCCTCATCCCAGGGCCCTATTTAGCCTTGTACTGCAGAGAGCCCCAGATGGAATTTCTTTCCCCAAGTAGGTTAATCTCATAAGAGCAGACATTAGGCTGTTAGTGTAGGACCTGCCAAAGATGGGGTACATTGACGTTGTGGCAGGCTTATGCAATGTATGATCATATAATGTAACTAAACCCCCATTATTTTTGCCTAGATCAGGTGTTTTTAAAAAAACAAATAAAATCTTTCAACATTGAAGTTGCTGTTTAGTGGATAGGTGAGTGCGCTGGATCTTGTGTATTATATATATATATATATATATATATATATATATATATATTAAAGTGTTAAAAAAAGTGTTAAATTGTATTTTTGGGCACAGTTTATCACCTATTGTTTTTTGGTACACCCCTCTATTAATTAGGCACCATGGAAGGATGGCCTTGGATACCTGGCTGTGCAGCATGTGTTTGTTTCTAGTTGAGCTTTCATTGACATCCTAACTGGAATTACAAAGTGGCAAAGTACAGTAACAGACCAGTCCATATCTCCATCTGTGTTACTGAACATGGGCAGATTGGTTATTGTAGTTTGCTAATATGGATCGCTGGATGCCACATTCATGGTGGAAGCTGATTTCCTATGCAACCCCGGTATTTTATGATATTAGGTAGATTATAATTCCCACGATATAAGTACATTGTCCGCATCATTTGATCATTCTTTCAGATGATATAAGCACATTGTGTATATGATGTAGTAGCATTTTCCCACAATATATTCATGTTGTGTGCATGCTATAACAATATCAAGAAAGCGATTTACTACATTGTGGGAAAGATTTAACAAATCTCCGGGGCTCCATATAATTTAGATCAAGTGCAAGAAGAAGAAATAGTAAAAAAAACTGCTCCAATAGCAAAGTATCTAAGCTTCAACTTTACAATTCACACGTTGGTTCTAAGTAGTGGTACATTGCCACATAATATAACTCCCTCTAGTTACTGTGGGAGTTGAGGACAGAATTACAGTACCTGTATATTACTACTGAGGCATACAATTACCAGATAAATAAAAAAACAATGCTTTATAGTGTTTCATAGATATAAATATAGACAAAACAAAAAAAAATAGACCAAGAGATAGACAGAAAGGCAGATGGATATAGAGAGAGAATTAGTGCTCTGTTTTTTTACTTGTCATAAACAATATCGCTCACCCTCATCTTCAATACAATCAAAACATTTACTGTTTACAGAGCAAAGCCTTTCCCTAGTTTGCATAAATATTTATTGCTTGATTACAAGATCTGCATTTTATTAAATGTGAGAGAATCATTAAAATCTACCAATAAAACATTCATTTCCATCTCTCTTGGAATTCCAGCTTGAGATTCTGCTGTCAACCAATCCCCTCTCTCCTTATGATTGTATCCATTTACCAATTAGTCTCTTAGCAGGTTTCGTTTATATGGGTTAATTAGACCACTGGGAATATGGTGTTTTCTGCTAATTATAACACATCATTGTGGGTTGTGTAATGCTGTTCTCCCACACCCCTATAATTCAATATTGGCTTCGTCAACCTAGTCAAATTCAGCCACACAAATTCAGTGTTACAAATGTAATGATTATATGTATACAACAAAAACAACATTGCTGTGTATTGGTAACACATTCTACATGAACTTGTAAATACATTTTTTTTTTTAAAAATCATTCATTTTATGTGAATTTCATAGTTTACTACTTTCATACAAGTAATAAATGGTGATTAAATATGTTTGGACCCTTTGACAGTTCTGTGGTACATACAATATATTCCAATTAAAAATAAAACATTGTAGTTCACATTGTAGTCAACTGATGGATAAGTGCAGTTGATATTAATGATGGCTCAGCCATTCATTATATGAATTTAGGTTATAAGAAGATATTCCTAACTAGACAGTCAAAATGTGAATCAATTTCTTCAGAAAGCTTGCACTTTATGCTTGTGGCCTTCCTCTGTCCTGAATGAGTCTCCTATACAATAACATAGTGAGGCTCATATGGGCAATGAGGGGCAAGTAAAGCTGTCTGTTCCAGTAGAGGAATATACATGTTTTTAATAAATTATTAGGTAATCAGTTGGGATTTACCTTTATTTATTCATGGGAAAGGGTACAACATTTTGCACAATGTACTATTCTGTGTTAAACATACTAATTTTGAGTAAAAAGTTGAATTCAGGACCAAGAGCTTGTCCAACATTGTGACAGGTTTTTTTTTCCTTCCTTCTCCATCTCCATCTCCAAGATGACTTCTTGGTTGGTTATACAGTTACTTTTACCTAAGTTCTCAATGGCTTCACCTGACATGTAGAGTATATATGTACCAATGGATAGAATGTGGCACTGTGGCCTAAATTATGATCTGACATCATTAATTGATCATTTGTTTTCTGACTTTAGCCTAGCATTGAATAACAGTTATCAAAACATTATTTACAATAAAGAAATGTTACTGCCTAAAATTAATGTTTTCATCATTAATATCCCAGAGGGAGCTAAATACAGTGTTGTGATTCTGTATTTAATGTAATTTAATGTCAACAGGACATGACAATATGTTGCTTTATGGCAGTACAAAACAGGCGTTTGTGGACATTTGTTATGTTGTCTTTTTTGCTAAATATATGTAATTTACAGTGGCTATTTATTTGTCCTTTAATTAGAGTAATTGATTAACAAGCAATTGTTAATTAATGTAGCTTGTAAACATTAAGTCAGGTGCTTGTGTAGTTTATTCTGCTTATGTGCCTACACATTAATATTTAGATGCATTGGTTACTTGTTAAAAAAGTGTTTTCAGATTTTTTGATGGGTTAAATTTACTATTTTAATAGTTCCATTATCATTAACTGTTCTTTATCAGGATTTACTATACTACTATAATAATAATGTGTAATGCAAGGTATTTAAAAAAAAAAAAAAGTAATAATGGTAATTAATACTGGTTTAGAATACTATCAGAAAAGTGGAATTGTGACCCCATCAACATTGCTATTGGCTCATCAGCAGACATTAACGTGGAGATTATCTCAGATATAAAATTTTAATTTTACTATCTGTTGTTAAATGATTGGCAGAGCATCATGGAATTACAAGTCACTGTTATTTGCGGTGCTAAAGGTTAGATTTCACTGTAACTCTGGAATAAACATTTGTGAAGTGCTTTTAATGTATATTAAACATAGGTTGCAGGTGCGTGATCGTTAATGCACAATATGAGGAATGCAATATGATATCAAACTGATAACTGGGTCATTTGCAACATCGATGCTGCCCAGTATGCTGGTGAGCAAATTAAAAAATTTTGCAGGGATTTCTGCTTATGAAAGTAATGTGGATTTCATACCCAAAGGTCTGTTTAATCAAAACAAACATTAACTTTTATAGCTGTTTTGGAATATTAAAAGAGCATTAGCTATACATGCATGAAGTCCTTGATTGGCTTAACCCTTTCAACTTGGAAGCAAAAAATTAGCAGACTTTATTATTTTCACGCTCAAGAATAAAAGGGTTAAGTTTAGCCATGCTTTAGGAACCACTGAGCATTGATACAGTCTACCCAGCATGGTCCTAACATCCCTCTGGGATGTTGCGAGTGTATTACTTTTAAATTAGCAAGGGGAAATTCTCCTTGTTGTAGCTGGACAGAAAACAGCTGTGCTCATTAAAAAGGAAGAAACGGATAAGTGGTTATATAATTAACACTATGTAATTAACAGAGAATTTTAATAGTACTGTAGTTGTGTTTTTATTTATTTATATAGTTAGTTGCAGCACAACTTCACTGTCTTCTGTGTGGAATGTTAATCGCTTTAATGCTCCCGTACCATAACAATACAAAAGCTTGTTCTATAAAAACAAATGCAAAATATGGTTTATAGCATGGCCAGTAGATCAACCAAATGGTCATATTGTAATGCTTGCTTGGACACCATTTGTGCAGATTGCAAGTAACTGGTATTATAATGGTAGGAGTACCGGGCTCTGTTTCCCGGTTATGTGGCAAACTATTTTACACTGGTTTACCCTCTTACCTGGTCCTAATAAACAACTGTAAAGAAACTGTACAATAAAAAAATGTAATTGTTTCTATGCTAGTATATATGTTTAAGCTTTTCATAACCATATTGCAAGTCTATGCCCTGATTATAGGATACAATTTGTCTACCCTTCTAGATTAAAATCATTAGAGAAATATTTAATTTGATTTCATCACAAAACATTATAGAAGACTCAACATGTTTTGGCTAAGTCAGTGATAACTAATATTATCACATCAGATACCTCAGCCAACATATTTTTCTTTTTGCCTTCTAAAGGCTAGAAGAGAACCAAAGAAATGTGTTTCAGAATGATCAGGGATGGAAATATTAGCCAACACTTGTCTGGGTACAACAACATGTTTAATTAGGGTCTCTGGCAACATTAGGAGTGGTACGTATTCAGGAATGAGTATTCAAAACAGATTTGGGTCTAATTCTGTATCAATTATTCTTCTTAATATTATTATGTGCTATAACACATGAAGAGAAAAAAAAACCACCTTGCTTGGACTGAAAGTTGTTAAACTTCTCAAAAACATAGCGCGCATCCGCCCCTATTTAACCCTGGACGCGGCTAAGGTGCTGGTCCATGCTCTTGTTCTCTCTCAAATAAACAAAGTCCAGAGGATAAGTAGTGCCAAAGCAAAGTGTTAAGTCGGGCCTGATGGGGCACTGATGGCTTTTGTAGAGAAATATTCTCTCTATGGGTCAAACGAAGACGGTTTTCAGGATCCGTATGTAAAGAGAGAAAGAGATAATAGTGCAAATATGTCTGATACAAAGTGTTCAATTGCAGGAAGAAGATATCTTTAGTAATCCTACTCACGTTTAGTAGAGCTAAACTAGCTCTAGTGTGGATGGCATACAGCAGTACAATCCCCGCTTGTAGGATACGTAGGGAGGTATTGGTCTCTAAATCCGTATGTGGGGAAAAGCAGACAGATGATAGGCCAATACGTCTGGTAAATGTGGTATATACGACAACAGAGTCTACTATAGTCCTGCTCACGTGAAGTAGAGCTCAAACCAGCTCTAGTGTGAATGGCGTACAGTGGTATAATCCCCGCTTGTAGGATACGTATAGAGGATTGAGTCTTGTTTCGATATGTAGATCATGAAAGAGAAGAGACAACTAATAGTGCTCACTGTTTAAAAGTGGTATATAAGGAGTATAAATAAAATGTGTACTCACATAGGATTGAGAAGGCAGACTGCTCGATGACTTAGGCGTAAGTGGTATTGTAACGGACCGTTTTGTCCACAAGAGGTTAAAAACTGTTTAGGCGATATTCCCCTTTCTGATGCACAGGCAGTTACTGCAATCACCCTTCTCCGGAACTGCAAACTACACGAATCCTCCAACTCCCGAACAGGAAACACACGAATACTGGAAACAGCCGAACAGGAAAAGCATACAATCAGCTTACACTCCTGGCAATCAGCATACAATCCAATTCCCCCAATAACGAGATGACACTACGTTTTGAGGTCAAGCAGAAATGATTTACTGGGGCTACCTGCCCGGCTTTTATGCAGGTCTTCCAGCTGGTGGACACTCCCCTAGGGAACCAGATGGAAGTCTGGGAAACATATTGGCCATTAACCAATCACAGACATACACCTTAAAACACACCCATAATGCATCACAGTTCCTCCTCTCTATTCTGGAGATAATTGGGAAGTAATCCAATTATCTCCCAGGAGAGAGGCAAAACTTCATTGAGCACATGTTAATAAAAAGACTCAAAAATCCCCACTGTTGCAAATAATTAACAAAACACATACATTCTACATATCCCCAGATAGCTTAAATCTGAGTGCACATTATTACCGAATGGCGCTCAGATCACATACATACAGTTCAATCGCCATGGAGCCAAAGTCTTTCCCATAGTCTTTCGTTACACGAATGGGCTCCATGGCTTAGATATCTTGGGTGATGCTGTTCATCCTATTAAACTACCGAATGAACAGTCATTTGGTTCCACTACCGAATGCAGAGGTAAGGAGGCTGGCGGCTCAGCGGTGTTCGCGCAAATAAGTGTCCGTTTTCAGTTCCATAGTTTGGGCGCTGAACACCGCTGGCCATTCAGGAGTTAAAATGGGCACTGCCACGTGTTCTGCAAACGAACAAAGGCCACCCAGCTTTCGTCAATTAAGTTGCGGATAACCGCAGCTTCTGGGCGGTCAATTGACGGCACACTCCAGTTCCCAGGTGGTCCATCGTTCGGTACTTTGTTCAGTAGATTGAATCTACCGAACACCCCGGCAGAAAGGCATGAATAAGCCTTTCAGCAGGGAAAATAGAAGGATTTAACCGCCAGGCCATAGTCTAAAGGGAGCAGGCGAGCAACCAGGCTCCTCCAGTGCACAGTGGCGAGGTTGGTTCCGCCACAGGTATAATCCCCACCTCGGATGTCTTTGGAGTAATACTCAGCGTGAGGAATAAATACTCAAGACACAATAGAAAAAGGTTGCACCAAAGCTGGCTATGGTACTACTAAAATAAACAAAGTCCAGAGGATAAGTTTTGCCAAAGCAAAGTGTTAAGTTGGGCCTGATGTGGCACCGACGGCTTTTGTAGAGAAATGTTCTCTCTATGGGTCAAACGAAGACGGTTTTCAGGATCCGTATGTAAAGAGAGAAAGAGTTAATAGTGCAAATACATCTGATACAAAGTGTTCAATTGCAGGAAGAAGAGATCTATAGTAATCCTACTCACGTGTAGTAGAGCTAAACTAGCTCTAGTGTGGATGGCATACAGCGGTACAATCCCCGCTTGTAGGATACGTAGGGAGGTATTGGTCTTTAAATCCGTATGTGGGGAAAAGAAGACAGATGATAGGGCAATACTTCTGGTAAATGTGTATATACGACAACAGAGTCTACTATAGTCCTACTCACATGAAGTAGAGCTCAAACCAGCTCTAGTGTGAATGGCGTACAGCAGTATAATCCCCGCTTGTAGGATATGTATAGAGGGTTGAGTGTTGTTTCGATATGTAGATCATGAAAGAGAAGCAACAACTAATAGTGCTCACTATTTAAAAGTGATATATAAGGAGTATAAATAAAATGTGTACTCACATAGGATTGAGCAGGCTGACTGCTCGATAACTTAGGCGTAAGTGGTATAATCCCCACCTCGGATGTCTTTGGAGTAATACTCAGCGGGAGGAATAAAATCAGGATACCAAGCAAAAATAAAAATAATGAATAAAAGAGTAAAATGGCACAATCAAAATGAGTTAAAAGTAGCCAAAATACCTTTATTTGGAATACAGACTAAAATATTAAAATATCCACAACGCGTTTCACCTATGAAGGCTTTTTGAAGTGGAGACAAAAAAACATGCTTGGTATGGTAGTGTTTATATAGCTGGACTTATTTTGAACTCTGAAGAGAGTTTGGCACCCAAATGACATCATCAAAGTGAAGTGCAATTTTCAAAATACAAAACAAACTATGTAATTTAGTAGATAGGTAATCAGGGTAACTTCCCCTAAAATATGGAGTTAAACGACGGGTGTAAATGGGGAAAAAATGATAATTTTGTTTGGTCACGTGATCGGCATCCATTTTGGAAACCCGGCTGATCACGTGACGTGCCACTAGGGGTGCTGGGATATGTAGTTTATAGGGAAAACCCTATGAGACTGCCAGGCTGATAAGGGGAAGTGTGTGGGAACAGATGGAATGGGCGTGTAGTTCGGCCGGGGGCGTGGTTATGATGCTGTTGGCCGAGGAGTGTTTTCAGCTGATATGGCTGTAGGGGAAGGAGGGAACATGAGTGTGTGGGCGTGGTTTACCGCCGACCATTATTAGAATCAGCTCAATGGCTATACTAAAGTAGCCTGAATGGGCAGACTAAACCAGGGACTAATAGAGAAATATAGAATGAGAATGGGGAAGGGGAGAGAAGGGGAGTGGAGAGCATAGACTAGCTAATAGCTATGCAATAAATAGGTGCATGAAACTTACATATAAATAGCAAATGGATAAAGGGGAGTAAATTAGAGAATATGTGTAGAAGTGACAGGTTACTTAAGGTCCATTGATACAGAATATTGAAAAGGCTGGTTATTTCTTTAGCAAAGTAGCATAACATAAAGTCTTAAGTACATCAATAAATATGCATAAAGTTAATATTAAAAGTGGCAGTACACTACTACATGGTATTATAAAAGGCTGCATGGTTAGATAAGGATAGTAACATAAAATAAATTAATCAGGATAATACATACAATATTATATTAGAGGTGATAAAGACTCATAAAATTACAAGTCTTTACGAAAAATTATAAAAAGTTATAAAGGTCAAAGTCAGCATTTAACCCTTCTGGGTTAAGTGTTTTTAAGAGGAAAACCCAGTACATTTCTTTTTGATCTAAAATCTTTGTTATATCGCCACCGCTTCATGGGAGTTTACACCTTTGTATTCCTATACATTTTATATTTTTGTGTTGTGGGATGTAAAATGGGTGGTTTTTGTCTTTATATTGTTATCTGAGGATTTGCACACTATGCAGGTATTACATTTAAAAAAAACCTTTGGAATTAGTTAAAAAGGTGGAATTTTTGTTTGAGTGGAGTTTGGTGTAGTTTTTGGTGAAGATAGTTTTAAAATTTGGAGCGCCTCTAAAAACTATACTCGGCCTATCAGGAATGAGTTCTTTTAAAATATTTTCTTCTTTTAAAATGTGCCAATGCTTGTTAGTGATTTTTCTGATTCTTGTACTGCTATTATTGAAGTTAAAAATGACAGGCATAAAAGGAGAGTCTTTCGTATTTTTTGATTTATATTCTAATTTGATTTATATTCCTTTCTGTCTTTTTTAGTGACTATTTCTAGAGTTTTATTTAGGTTGGTCTGCGGGTAATTTTTATCAATACATTTTTCTTCCAATGATTGGGCCTGTTCAGTGAAATCCTTGGTGTCTGAACAATTTCTGCAAAGACAAAGAAATTGGCTTTTGGGGATGCTATCCAACCAAGGCTTAAAGTGGCAGCTTGATTGTTCAATTACCTTATTTGTGCATACTTTTTTAAAAAACGTTTTGGTGTGGATGTTGCCTTTAATAAAAAATTCTAAATCCAAAAAGTTGATGTTGTTTTTACTGTGTTCTGATGTTAAGATTATGCCATGTGTGTTGTTGTTAAGATGATTTGAAAATTGTGTTAGGGAATTATCTGTCCCTTTGCATATAAAAAAGAGGTCATCTATGTATCTAAAATATGTAATCAGATTTGCCCGCCAGGTATGCTCACCCCAAATGGCCTGAGATTCCCAATGTGCCATGAAAAGGTTTGCATAGCTGGGGGCAAATCTGGTCCCCATTGTAATTCCCTGTTTTTGAATGTAAAATGAATCTTGAAACCAAAAATAATTATTATTTAAAATTAATCTAATGCCTTGTATGATAAAATTGATTTGATTATCAGGGATAGATTTGGCTTCTTTTAAAATTGAAAAAAACTGCTTCACAACCTTTCTGGTGGGGGATAATTGTGTATAATGATGGTACATCGCAGGTAACTAAAATGTAATCAGAATCCCAAGTAAAATCATTTTAATAGCGCAGGAGGGTCATAGAGTCTTTTAGGTAGGATTTCATTATATTTACTGATGGCTGTAATAAAATATCGATATACTCGGATAAGTTGGACATTATAGAACCTATCCCGGAGACGATGGGCCTGCCTGGGGGGTTATCTTGTTTTTTATGAATTTTAGGTAAAAAATATATAACAGGGATTTTTGGAAAGGATACGTTTAAGTAATCAAGTTCTTTTTTGTTGAGAATGTTTTGTTCTAGACCTTCTTGAAGGAATGTTCTAAGTTTATTTCTGATAAGCATGGTTAGGTCAGAGGATAATTTGTCATATACGTTAGGGTCATTTAATTGTTTAAGGGCCTCATCTATATACATGTTTTTAGGGAGGATGGCTAGACCTCCCCCTTTGTCAGCTGGTTTTATGATGATAGTATCGTCTTTTTTCAGTTCTTTTAATGCTAATTGTTCTTGGTAGGATAGATTATGGTGTTGGTATTTATGTTTTTCTATTTTATTTAAGTCTTTTAGTACTAGTTTTTTGAATACTTCTATGGGGCCGGATTTGAAAGTGGAAGGGTAAAAATTTGAATTTTTTGTTGGTTCTTAGAATATAAATCTAAAAATACAAAAGACTCTCCTTTTATGCCAGTCATTTTTAACTTCAATAATAGCAGTACAAGAATCAGAAAAATCACTAACAAGCATTGGCACATTTTAAAAGAAGACAATATTTTAAAAGAACTCATTCCTGATAGGCCGAGTATAGTTTTTAGAGGCGCTCCAAATTTTAAAACTATCCTCACCAAAAACTACACCAAACTCCACACAAACAAAAATTCCACCTTTTTATCTAATTCCAAAGGTTTTTTTAAATGTAATACCTGCGTAGTGTGCAAATCCAGAGATAACAATATAAAGACAAAAACCACCCATTTTACATCCCACAACACAAAAAAATCCTAATCTATAAAAGATATTGTAAGCTGCAACACGAAAAATGTTATTTATTTACTTGAATGTCCATGTGGCTTGCAATATGTGGGTATGACCTCTCGTTGCCTGAAAACTAGACTAGCAGAGCTCTGCGCAACATACTTAAAGGCTACCCTAACCACTCTGTGTCAAAACATTTTGTTTAAGACATGATAAGAACCCTAAATTTTTAAAATGTATAGGAATACAATGGTGTAAACTCCCATGGAGAGGTGGCGATATAACAAAGATTTTAGGTCAAAAATAAATGTATTGGGTTTTCCTCTTAAAAACACTTAACCCAGAAGGGTTAAATGCTGACTTTGACCTTTATAACTTTTTATAATTTTTCGTAAAGTCTTATCATTTTATGAGTCTTTATCACCTCTAATATAATATTGTATGTATTATCCTGATTAATTTATTTTATGTTACTATCCTTATCTAACCATGCAGCCTTTTATAATACCATGTAGTAGTGTACTGTCACTTTTAATATTAACTTTATGCATATTTATTGATGTACTTAAGACTTTATATTATGCTACTTTGCTAAAAAAAATAACCAGCCTTTTCAATATTCTGTATTAATGCACCTTAAGTAACCTGTCACTTCTACATATATTCTCTAATTTACTCCCCTTTATCCATTTGCTTACTCAATCTTACTCAATCTTCTCCCAGGTACAGAGGAGATGTTTGGGAAATGGTTATTTGTTGTATGTATACACTCAGGTCCACCAGGGAAAAACCCGTGGAATGTGAATTTAGAAACCTCTTGCATTGGGAGTTGCATAAAAGCCAGCTGTGGCTGAATAAAAATTAGTTGACTCCCAGAACTGTGTATCGTCCGGTTACTGGGGAAATTGGGATTATATGCGCTTCTCTTTGATGTTCTACAGTCTACCAGCGGAGATATTGATTTTAATATTGCAGCTCCACTACAATTGGTGGCAAGCGACGGGATACAAGCCTCACAAAATAAAGGAAGCAGCATTCATGTGTGTGGATTATACGAATGGGAAAGTGAAACAGCAGTTCATATGCATTTCGGTTATATGAATGAACAAATGAATGGAGAGGAGCTATGATGCACTAAAGCGAACAACATTAAAATAACTATTAGAAGCAAAGGGTAAGATAGCCAGCAACAAAACAAAAGCTATCCTTATCACCGAATTGATGGAGGGAGACCGAGCCAGCAGAGCTGCATCTCCACCAGCGATGGCTGAAACCGAATTTGAAAGGGAATTGAGGACAATGCTTAGCATTTTACCATGAAACACCCTCAGAAGAAACCACGACCAGATTAATGGCAGATGTACATGACTACATATTGGCCAGACAACAACAGGTGACCCAGCTACAATTGACAGACCGGCAATCCAGAGAGGGATCACCAGCAGTATCAGCCATCACACAAGGGAAACCAAAAATCCCATACAATGCATTTAAGTCCTTCTCGGACATAGAAGAAGACATTGACAGTTTTCTTCAGGAGTTTGAGAGGTTGTGCCACTTACACAACATCGGCCGCGCAGACTGGGTATCCCTGGTGGCAGGTAAACTGTCCGGCAAAGCAGCTGAGGCATACAGGGCAGTACCTGATGAGCACAGCAAAAACTACAACAAGGTGAAACAAGCTATATTAGTTATCATAACCATGATATCCCACTATCCAGACAATTAGGAGTCAGCCGGACTAAATACCGACTGACGCAAAACTTTTTCTGGCCAGGGATTTCAAAGAATATACGCCAGTATTGTCAGACCTGTGGCACCTGTCAGATGATGGGTAACAGGGGGGACCCCCACTGGGCAAAACTTCACCCCCTTCTCATTATTAAAGAACCCTTCAGCAGGGTGGGTGAAGACCTTGTTGGGCCCTTAGCTAGACCCAGTACTTCAGGCAAGAAAGACATCTTGACCGTAGAAGACTATGCCACTAGATACCCAGAGGTCCACGCTGAGATGGTCGCAGATGCCCTGATGGTCGCGGATGCCCTGATTTTCTCTTGCATAGGATTTCCCCGAGAGATTATTTCGGATCGGGGTACCCAATTTAATGCAGAAGTCACACACCAACTCTGGAGTCTATGCGGCATTAAGCCCATAGTTACTCCGCATACCACCCATAGTTGAATGGTCTCTGTGAACAATTTAACGCTGAAATAGATGCTCTGTATGTTCGTAGACTCTAATAAAGACTGAGAGAGATTTCTACAGCACCTCCGATTTGCGTACCGGGAGGTCCCCCAGGAATCCATCGGATCCTTCCTATTTGAACTATTGTTCGGGAGGAGAGTTAGGGCCCCCCTAGACTTAATTAGAGAGCATTGGGAGGGAGAGGTTAGAGCATACAGTACCTCTATCGTCTCATATGCGTTGGAGTTTATGGACTGCCTGGAGGTTGGTTTGCACAATCCTGGCTCCTCTAGGTGGTCCCTGCGCAGGTGGTATGATAGGGGGACCAGGGACTGCAGCTTTCAAGAGGGACAGAAAGTGTTGATTTTGAAACCTGTCAGCAATGATAAGCTGCAAGCTGCCAGGCTTGGCCCATTCTGGGTAGTGGAACAAAAATGTGATACCACATATGTAATTTGCCCTTGCTCAGGGGTAGGGAGGAGATGTATGCTCGGTGTGAATATGCTCAAGCATACGGAGGATGTGATGGCTATCTGCGCCCCAGCCTCCAAAGATTTTGAGAACCTTCCCATACCAGACCTCCTAGAGAAAGTAGATCAGACAGGTGCCCTTGAAGGGGTACAGTTAGGGGAGTGGCTGAGCCCTCAGGAGCATACCCAAGCCCAGGAGTTGATTACAGCTAAAGGGGCCACATTCTCCAACCTACCTGGGTACCCTCCTCTGACCACACACCACGTAGAAACCCCAGGTCAGTTGCCATTACGCCAGCCTCCCTACTGCATCCCTAAATTTGTGAAGGAGAGTATGCCCAAAGAGATTCAGGAGAAGCTTCACTTAGAGGTTATTGAGCATACAAATAGTACTTGGGCATCCACGGTAGTGATAGTACCGAAGCAGGACAGAGCTACCGCTTCTGTGTAGACTATCGAAGGCTAAACGACAAAACCGTGTCCGATGCCTATCCTATGCCCAGGATATATATGCTCCTAGATAGGATGATCAGAGGCCAGTACCTCACTACAACAGATCTTTGCAAGGGGTACTGGAAAATCCCACTAGCCAAAGATGCCATACCAAAGTCGGCATTTGTCACCCCGTTTGGCCTATACCAGTTTCGGGTCATGCCATTCAGGATGAAAACCACGCCGGGAACTTTTCAGCAGTAGGTAGATCAGCTATTGGACGGGATCCCGGAGTACACTTGCACATACCTGGAAAATAGTGCTATCTATAGCAATACCTGGTCAGAACACCTGACCCATGCAGGAGCGGTGTTAGACCGTATCAGGGAAGCAGGGTTGACACTTAAACCTAGCAAATGTCATATAGGGATGGCTGAGGTACAGTACCTCAGCCACAGAGTAGGGAGCGGTCAGCACAAACCTGAACCAGCCAAAGTAAAGGCTGTAGCAAAGTGGCCTACCCCCGTACTAAAACTCGGGCCTAGCTTTCTTGGGAACAGCAGGGTATTACCGAAAATTTTTACCCAACTACAGCACCCTGGCCAAACCTCTCACTGACCTAACCCATAAGAACCTCCCTAGACAGGTAGTCTGGACCCCAGAGTGTGAACAGGCATTCCAACAACTGAAAAACAGCTCTAATTAAGGCCCCCGTACTTGCTGCTCCTGATCCAACAGATGCTTTTATGTTTGGATTGGGGGCAGTACTGAGCCAAGTCGGAGCCGATGACAGAGAACACCTGGTGGCTTTCTTAAGCAGAAAATTATTACCCTGAGAAGTAAGCTACGCCACCTTTAAAAATGAATGCCTGGCCATGGTGTGGGCCCTCAAGAATTTACAACCGTACCTGTATGGTCAACCATTTTTATTACTCACAGATCACAACCCATTAGTGTGGCTCAACAAGTTGGCAGGAGACAATGCCAGACTGCTTCGCTGGAGTTTAGCGCTGCAGCTCTTTAACTATACAATCCACTACCACCCTGGAAAGAAGAATGGCAATGGTTATCTAGACAAACTGAACTAGAAAAATGATCTGTGAGTACTCCCCTGACATCCCCAAGCCGATCCGTTGAGATTAGACTGTGTATGGCAGCTTGTGGTTATGGGGGAGCTGTGTGGCAGAACCAGCCAAATACTTGCATTAGAGACTGTTCTGTTCATGTCAAAGACTTATCTGGTTCAACGATTGGGGTTCTCCGAACAAACTGGAGCTATATTGTTTGTATACCGAGCCATCTACCGAACAGTTGGACCACCCACGGAAGTTGCCTCCAATGACCCTATTCACACTTAGAAACCGCAATACTTTAGGCGGTTGGCTGGGTGGCCGTCATTCGTATGACCGAACACGTGGCAGCGGCCATCTTTCTCCATGAACACAGACAGCTGTGTTTGGTCGTCAAGTGCATGGAACTATAATTGGACGCTCTCAACGCAAACACCGCTGAACTACCACCCCTTCGTGTGTTCGGTTCAGTTCACCTGGAAAGAGCGGCATTCATATAAAACAAAGTCCCAAACGAGGGGCACACAATCCCCTGCTATACGAATGGTTCCATTCATTATTTTCTATATTTCATACTCCTGAAAGAAGACCGGTCAAAGCCTAGTAATCTTTGGAACTGTTTTGGGGCTTCACCTTGTGGAAAAAAGCATGTAGCCTAACATCCCAAAAGGTGATCAATGGATGGGAGGCTACACGCTTTTTTCTGGAGACCTCTACACTGTATCCCATAGACCAAATAGATTTTATTATGGAGGGAATTCTTTTTATCTTACAGAATATTTTTTTTGTTTGAGGTTTATTATTTTTTACAGTGTAGAGGTACGGCCATGGGGACCAGATTGTCATCCAGTTATGCTAATCTTTTTATGGCTTATTTGGAAAATAATTTTGTCTACTCCAAACATTACTGGAGTGTGAACGTTGTCCTCTACAAAAGATATAGAGATGACATCTTTTTTATCTGGAAGGGAGACAAATCTCTAGTTTTAGACTTTAAAAAAAATAATAGATGGAATATACACTTAACTCAAGAAATTAGTAAAGAGAAAATCCATTTCTTAGATTTAGAAATTTATATAGAGGTTAAAGCATGTTCATTTTATAAAAAAAAACATAAATAGTTACATCCATAAAGAGAGTTTCTATTTCTGACCTTGGTTGGAAAACATTTCTAGAGGTGAGTTTCTTAGGTTGAGACGAAACTGTACTGACCTAAGCTCTTTTAACAATCAAGCAGATATCCTCAAAAATCAATTCTTAGGTCGCGGATATCAAATAGACCCCTTAAAATGATGAACTCCAAAAAATTTGAGAATTAGAGAGAGGAACTCTACTTACTAATAATAATATTGAAAACTAATATAGGAGACAAAGAGAAAATACCATTGAAATTTAACTATAGTAAAGATCATAAACAACTAAAGCATATTTTAAACAGAAATTGGCATATTCTCCAACAAGATCAAGAAATAAAAGTAGTTTTTAGAGGAGCAAAAAACCTGAAACAAATACTTCCTTCGAGCTATATTGATTTACCGAATACTAATTTTTTAATTACATATAGGAAGACTAATAAAGGGTTCCACTACTGTGGAGAATGCATGGGATGCAAAAATTGAAAAAACTAAAATAAAAAAGTAGAAGTTTTTAAACCTCATATGGTATAAAAAAGACACACTATTGATTCACTTATTCCATGTCATTCCAAAAATGTTGTCTATTTGCTTACGTGTCCTTGTGGATTACAATATGTTAGATAAACATCCAGATGTCTGAAAACAAGGATACGTGAGCATATTTATACTATCAGGAGAGTTTTTTTTAAATCGTAATATATCATTTCATTTTACGAATTGCCACTGTGGAAACCCCACTGGACTCCTGTTTTGTGGCATCCAGTGGATCCAAAACCACTGGAGGGGCGCTAGTCTGGAATTGACATTCAGACATTGTGAGATGAAGTGGATATTTAATTTTGACACTTTGTCTCCCAACGGACTCAACATCGATTTCGAGATGTGTGCACTTATATAATTATCCCATTTTACATCATCCCTCCCTATATATATAATTTTTTAATATTTTTTATGTATTGTCTATATTTTTTATATTTGTTTTTTATATGAATGTTCTACACGTATTTCAATATTCCATACCTTTTTATATTTATATATTATTTATATATATATATATATATATATATATATATATATATATATATATATTCCATATTTTATATATTGGATGCATATTTCCCCCTTCGTCTTTTATCCAGATCCTTAAACTCCCAGGTTTAATGATGTATCTTATCCTTATAAAAGATCCATTCTTTCTTCTAAAAGAAGATTTTTTTTCTCCTTTTATTATGAATCTGTAAACTGTATGAGTATTGATGTTTTCACTAAGATTTATTTAAATTGAACAGTTATTTTTTTTCCCCTGTCTATGTTATGTATGAAATGTTTTTAGCAGAGAAAAGTCCTGTTGTACAAAGACTTTGATTTACATAAATACTATGGACGATCCTGCCCTATTTCAATATAACTTCACATAGACTTCCGGTAAGGTTTGTCCATGAGAGAATGCGAACGGCAATTTCCGTTATGCCGTCATGACGTGATCATGTCAATTGCGGTCCTCACGCCAAATGGAACTGTAAGAATGCGCAAGTGATTATGGAGCACGAAAACGGTGTGATATTCAATTTCTGGAAGGACGGAATAAAAACCATCATGGAGAAGAGTCCAACATACACTTTGAAAAAGACCGATTTAGATTGAAACACGCTAGTGTTTGTGGACTTTAACCTCATCTTTGTTATTAGCTTATTCAGTTGCTGTTATCTATTTCTTTTTATTTAAGTAGAGTTTATTCACTCTTACCCTATTGGATATCCTTGTATTTATGCGCTACCAGGAAGGAGAATCCCAAGGAGTGAGATTTACAGCCTGAATAAGCTAATTATTCAACTGCCAACATAGCCAGAGCCTGTTTGTTGTGGCTCTGGATAGTATGAGTGACCCATTACCTCTTTAATTGATCTATATTTGCTGCTATACAGTATTATGCTATGATTGTTTTCTATTACTTTTACAGAAAGATCAAGAGGCTCTACATTCATACTAATAAGTATATATCTCTGTGTGCTATTGATTACTCTTGCACCTCCTGTTATTTATTACTTTTAACAAGTGAACAGTGAGTTATTGAATTTCAAGTGTTAGAAGATGCCAGTTTTTCCTGTTTCCAACACCCAGATGTACCTATACTTATTTAGCAGCACACTTCTCATTTTATTGGGAACTGCATTTTAGTTCAGTATCAAAATCTCTCAACAAATTAGCTGTGTCTCTGCACTCCAGACTTCAAACTCAGAAAAAGCCCTACTTGCTGGTATGTATGAGGACCCTGATGTAGTAGTAGTTCTGCTTAGTAGAGTCAATGATGACTTCAATATGGACTTTAGGTTTCAAATACATATGGCAGCAGCATACCTAGAGCATTTGGCACCAGGGGTGGATCCTGTGTGTGGCACCCTCCCCCCCAATGTAAAAAACACCCGCAACATTTTTAAAATGTTTTCTTTTTTTATAATGTATTGCACAAATTTGGAAAGATTATAAAACCCCTGTCTGCCCTCTTCTACAAAATCCCTATTCTTCTACAAACCCCTGTTCTGCCCCCTTCTACAAAACCCCTGCACCTCCCTTACACAAATCCGCTGCTTAGCCCCTCTATACAAGACACCTGCCACCTTCTACAAAATCCGTGCACCCCCACACACACAATCACAGGCAGATAGTCACACACACAGTTACAGGCATACAATCATACACATAGTCACATGCAGATAGTCACACATAAAGTCACAGGCAGTCACACCCAGAGACAGATAGAGGCAGTCACACAGTCGCAGCCAGACAGTCACGCACACAGTCCCAGGCAGACAGTCACACACACACATAGTCACATGCAGACAATCACATATACAGTCACAGGCAGAAAGTCACAGGCAGTCATACACACCGTTCCAGGCAGACTGTCACACACACACAGTTAGAGGCAGACAGCCACACACAGCCACACACAGGCAGACATACAAACACACACAGTTACAGGCAGACAGTAACACACAGTTACAGGCAGTCACAGACACATGCATAGTTAAAGGAAGACAGTGAGACACACATACACACACACACACATGCAGACACACACACATAGTTACAGGCAGACAGTCAGACATACACACACACACACACTCACAGTTACAGGCAGTCACACACACACACACTCACATGCAGATGGTCACACAAACAGACGCACACACACACAGATACAGGCAGACAGGCACACACACTCACTCATATGCAGACAGTCTCACACAAACACCCACACACACTGTCTCTCTCTCTCTCACTTACTTACTTATAGTATGGGCTGGAGGACGAGTGGATTCTCTGAAGTCCCTCCCTGATGTCTGTTAGTTGGGGAAGCGCAGGGACTACTTGCTTCCCCTTCATGTGCAGCCATAACAGCAGCGGGTGGGGGCCGGGTTAAGCTCCGCCCCACTGCCAGTTTGGCTCTGCTCCCACCACCGGATTGGCTCCGTCCCCACTTTCCTTTCGTGCGGCCAGTTTAGAAGTGGCTGCATTGCTGGTCCCTGCTTGTGTGAGTTGTGTCAGCTTCCCGGTGCCCTAGCTGCCATGGCCACACAGCTCACACATGCCTGGCCATGATCATGACACCCCTGTCCCTGGTGACACCCAGGGCAGACCACCCCCCCTGCCCACCTTAGTAAGCAATGGGCAGCAGACCTATTATCTTAAAATTTTCATTGAATTCACCTTACATGGCAACAGCTTAAAAATACTAAACTCGGCATTCAACAAATACAGAGAGATTTTTTCAGATGTTTCAACATATGGGATTAGTAATGCCAAGTCTCAAAACCTCCTACGGTGAGGGAGGGCTAGTCTTCAAATCCAAACTCCTTCTTGTCCCACATACTAAGTAATGGGTTTGTTCATTAGTAGTCTCTACATCAATTTTCTCTTAATTCAAATCCCTTAGGATATATTGGATAGAGGGGGAAAAATTATGTTACCCATAGTTCATATAGAGGCATTTGGTCCACTTCTGATTATATTCATCCGCCACTAACCTAGATTTGGAGAATTAACAACAACCTGAGAGTGAACTTAATACAACATCAATCTCATAAATACAACCTAAGCTGGACGTTTGTTTTTCCACTTAGTGTGTGGCCAACTCAACTGGATGTTGATCTAAAACCTAGCCAATATAAAAAAGGAAACTGGTTGTTTCAACTGGTTCTTTCCTACCACAGCTGATGTTTTGAAGGATGATTTCTAACAAATATAGTTGTGTGTGTTCAACCTCTTTGTTTAGCAAATGTATCTCAAGCAATTTACTTCTAATATTTTGGCCCAAACTACACATTCTGGGCAGGTAAGATGCGCCTAAAAATAACTTGATTAAAGATTGACTAGCGCTGTAAGTCTCATGTTTCAAACAATGAAACAGCAGGATTAAGCAAGCAGTTCATAATCTATTCCCCATCACTAAACATTCCTTCCTTTATTAAAATGTTCAGCAAAAAAGAGACTTGATGTGCATTACCTATACACAGCGCACATCTCTCCGCAACCCAGAATCATCCAAGGCTGATGCAGATGTCAAACCACAGGATTGATTTTCTGTTTATGCACTTTCGGTTCACTTGTTGAAAGATAATTCAGGTCGAGCAAAAGGTACAGGAAAAACACAGACAAAAGGGAAAACAATGTATACAAATAAGGTGGCTTAAGCTTTAGAAAAGATAGAAAGATGGCTTTAATTTAAAACAGCTCAGTTGTAAGAAGGAATGATAAAAATAGTTTTGTGCATTGAAAGAACTTCCACCCAGCAAAGGTATATATTGTTTTGTACTGAGTATTAGACACAGAAGTGTCTCTACCAGGACCAGAAGATAATAATAAACATATATGATTCTATAGTGGATGAAAATGTAATTTGAATAGATGTATCCTATGAATTCATATAAAGCCTTTTTAAATGAATTTGATTAATTTACTAGTGCACTGAAAAACAGTCTATACACTAGGCATATTATAACAGAACAATACTGCAAGACTGCAACATCACCTTGCATTCTCCTAAGGATAAAAAAGATTAGCATTGGATATGATAAACATTAGGTTTAGATGTTTCATTTATTGACTAAAACCTTCATGTCTCATGCAGAAATATGTTTTTAAGTGTATAATGCCAGGAACCTCTATAACTACAACAGAGATGTTTTGAGAAGAAATTGAGTGTTGGTTTGCCATATCCCTTCACCTTTCTCCCTTAATGCTTAACCTCTCAAGGACACATGACATGTGTGACATGTCATGATTCCCTTTTATTCCAGAAGTTTGGTCATTAAGGGATTAAAGAGACACAATATTTACCAGAACAACTACAGCTTATTGTAGTTTTTCTGGTGAGTATAGTCAGTCCCTGCAGGCTTTTTGCAGTAAACACTGTATTTTTCAGAGAAAAGGCAGTTTTTACATTACAGCCTAGGGACACCTCCAGCTGCCACTCCTCAGATGGAGGACACAGAACCCTGATCTTAATGGAGATACAGAACTTTCCTCATAGAGATGAATTGATTCAAAGCATTTCTGTAAGGAGATGCTGATTATCCAGGGTGGTGTTTGGCTCCACCTCTTTCCCCACTTCCCTGGCACGCTCAGCCAATCCAATAAAAAAGTATTGTGACTGCTCATATCATAAATTCTGATGATGTCAGCTATGGAGGCAGATCAGGGGCAGAGCAAGCACATGTAAAATGAAATAAAGGTAAGATTTGACTATATTTAGGTGGAGGGGGCAGGGATGATAGAGAGTGTGTTTAATTCTATAGGTTATATGTTTGTGTTTCTGACCCTATAGTGTTCCTTTAAAGATAACATTACAACCTTACAACAGTAAAATATGTATTTGAAAGAATACTTCCCCATCTCTAACTCTAAACTCACTTTTGAATAGGGTTCCAAATGATCAACTCCCAACTTCCGTAATCATTTGTGATCACCAAAATAACAAAGTAACCACCCTCAGGCTTTTATGGTGAATGAAGATGGGTTAAAAAGCACTTACCTATTATAAAAATCTGTTATGTATGAGTTTATCTTTATAGCATTAATCCCTTCATTACTAAGCAATTTTTTGTTGAAAAAAACATTTGCACAACATTTATTTAATATTTTTATGAGGTTCTTACTTAGACATAAATATAAGCAGTATATTTTTGTACAGATTGCTGTAAACAAAATTAGATACAATAATATATTTTGTACTTTTCATTTATTTTTTGTCATTCTTTACAGAAATATTGGTGGAATTGAAAGCTCTAGGGAGTCTGTAGAGTGGTAGGCAACTATTTGGCATACCAGATATTGTGAACTACACATTCCTTGCTTTGTCAGCATCATGGTTGCAAGAGCATTAAGATGGATGTAGTTCACAACATCTAGAGTGTTGAAGATTGCCTATCCCTAGTCTACAGTATCTCCTATCATGAATGTTTCACACATTTCTACTTTCTACTCTCTCTCACTTTCTACTCCAGCCTCTTTGTGTGTCTCTTTCTCCCCACAGACCCTTTGTGTATCTTTCTCCCACAGCCACTTTGTGTTTCTCTTTCTCCCCTCAGCCCCATTTGTGTGTATCATTCCACCACAGCCACTCTGCGTGTCTCTTCCCCCCCTCGCCTTTCCATGTGTCTCATTCTCCTTCCAGTGCTCCATGTGCCTCATGCCCCCACCCCTTCATGTGTCTGATTCCCTCCCCTTCCCTCTATGTGTCTTACCCACTCCCCCACGTGCCTGCTCACCTCCCTCCTTGTAGTGTGGGGTGATGTGACAGGGTGACTATCTGTATGTGGAGGGAGAGGGGTCATAAGGTAGCATTAGTGTGTGTTTGTTTTTGGAGGGCATTATGTGACAGGGTGACTGTCTGAGTGTGTGGGAGTAGGGAGCAGGGCCGGCACTACCATAAGGTGGCACAGAAGGCCGCAGTAGGGCACACCGGCACAGGGATGCAGGATCCATTTGACCTCCAGGTGGGGAGCGCACAGCACAATTCTCCCCTTCTGCTGGTCACAGCATGGCCATGTCGCAGACTGCGGTAGAGGATCTTCTGTTTCCTCTACTCAGTCTAACAGGAAGCAGTTCTCTCAGCGAGCACCTTCTGAGACAGAAGCTCATCTACCATTGTCCGCAGGGTTTAGTTAGAGTACATGCTCAAAACAACAGCACACGGAGAGACAAAATAGTATAAGAACAGCCAGGTGCAAACCATATCTTTCGTCAGATCCTGCCAGATAGATATAGATAAGATCCAATGGAAAGGGAAGCATAAATCCAATTTAAATAGCAGTGAGATGTTGACACTTCGTGAGCTGAAAGAGGACAACTCTCTATTGATTAGGCCAGCTGACAAGGGAGGTGCCCTGGTGGTTATGGATACTCAAAAATATATAGCAGAAAGGGATCGGCAATTGTCAAATATGCACCATTACAGGATTCTTGATGGTGACCCAGCAGGTGAGCTATGTGCTATAATAGATGGAATTACTAGGAAGGCTTTAGAGGATGGGTTGATTGAGAAGAGAGATTTTAATTTTCTCAATGTGGATAACCCTAAGACCCCTTTCATCTACTTGTTGCCTAAGATCCATAAGGATTTGTGGAATCCACCTGGGCGCCCCATTGTTTCTGGATGTGGGTCGATTTTGCAGCCCTTATCTAAATTTGTGGATATACATCTGCAACCATTAGTGAATGAGATGTGCTATTTTGTGCAGGATACTACGGATTTTATCCGCAAGCTTTAAATGATGGGGGATATACCCGATGGTTCCTTGATGTGCACCATGGATGTTAACGGCCTATATACCTCTATGCCACATGAGGAAGATATTGAGGCGGTATTTGGTGCAATGCAGGTTATGGATATGAGCGATGCATACAGGGGCTTACTTGTTGACTTGTTGTCATTAGTGCTGTATAAGAACTACTTTGTTTTCGAGGGTAAATATTACCTCCAGATACAGGGTACAGCGATGGGGTCAAATGTAGCACTGACGTATGCCAATCTATTTATGGTAGCTTTTATTAGATAATATGGTTATGATGACCCATCATGTGTATATATATAATTTTGTATTCTATACTATTGCAAATTGTGTTTATATAAATTTTAGGATCAGTTATGTACTTAATACACGGATAATTTTGAGTGATGATACCCATGACTACGAGAGCTTTTCGCCATGAGTAGTGTTTTCCTGTGGGTGGTATGATGTTATTTATCTATGTGAATCCTATGTGGTTGACATGGGTATATGTAGTGTACAGATTGATGAAGTTGATGTGACAACGATTATTCTAATATGGTATATATTTAGAATGAATTCTTTAATAATGTTGATATATTTATAGAATGATATATGCTTGTGATGTAATTTCTGAATATGTTGTTGTATCTTTAAATTGATGATGAATAGCCTCTTAATGTGTGGGTTACATTGTATTATATTATCTTGTGTACAATATGAATGATTTTTCTAATTCTTATTTGGTTGTGTAAATAATTATGTTAATGTATTGAATTATTTTTTTTTGACACTTATTGCACAGTTAAGTAGTCAGTATTACATGGAGAACTGCTATGTATTATCATTGCCTGTTTGGCATCTGTAGTAATCTATGACACATTGGGTGTTTGTTGAATTAAAATACTTTTCTGCACATCACTTTTTGGTGTCTTTTTTCCTGTGTTTTGCTTTACAATATTGGTGGGAGATATCTCATGTATAGGCTCACCGATTATTTTCTATTTATAAGGTAGATCTATGACTATTTATTCTATTTTTTTTTTTTTTTATTATTATTATTAGTCCTCTTTTGCATGTATATATGTAATACTTGTTTAGTGTATTTGTATGTGGGGTATTGATATTTATGGAGTATAATTAATATGGTTTATTAATGTTCATTGCACTATTTTGATTGTTAGTTGACGTCCACTGCGTGTGGGCGGTTTTTTAGAATGATGGGGTACTTCAGTTTGTTTGTTTAGTATTGCGCCTGTGCAAATAGGGTGTTGCTATGTGCATGCGCGGCAGTTTGACGTTATGCACGTGCACGAGCGGGATGTTACTACGCGCATGCACGGCACTCATTATAGTACGCCTGCGCAAATAGGATGTTGCTATGCGCGGCAGTTTGCCGTTATGCGCTTGCGCGAGCGCGATGCTACTACGCGCATGCACGGCACACATAGTACGTCTGCGCAAATAGGATGTTGTTATGCGCATGCGCGAGCAGGATGTTACTATGCGCATGCGTTGCACTCATTACAGAACGCATGCGCGGACTATCGTTGCGCGCAGCAGTGGCTACGATGCCTGTGGAGCATATTTATACAGGTGTGTGTTCTGCCAATAAGTAAGATGGCGGTTATGGACACCGGATAAAGTGGGAGTACACTTACTGTCTATAGAGGTTGGTTATTAGAATATTAACATCTGTTATTATTATTTTAGGTCCCATGACTCTTTTTACTCCGTATATGTTTTCAGTGCACCCAATCAGTTTTGATTTGATATTACAATGTTACTATTAAAATATTGTGCCAGGACTTGAGGTGTCACTTCCTGAGCTGGTAACAATTTTATGCTGATGGCCATCAGCTGTAAGAGGGCTTTATAAGCACACACATTTGAACATGGATACAGGTACCCTTGATAAAGGCAGCCAGTTGGTGCCGAAACGTTGGGGGGTTTGGTGACTCGTGTTTCTGTCTTGAGGCTTGTAAGAATTTTTGTGGTAATTTATTATTGTTTTATTGTATTTGCCCTTGCTTCTGTCACTTTGTTTATTTTTTCTTATATGTTTTCACTCTGGTACTTTTTTGTACATAATAAAGCTAAGTTTTTTTGAGATTGTTATAGTGTGCATTCTATATTCTCTATACAATAGTTAGAGTACATGATCATACATTGTATAAACCTATGACTTATTGTTGAAGGCCGAGTTAACATTTTATATGTTTTCTATAGTGCAGTGTTTTGTGACAAAATATTGCTTCCATGTACTTAGTGACCCACTTTACAGAGCGTCTTCAGTGATATGTTGCTAGAGGTAAACAGAAAAGAGAGAGGAAAAATTGTTGATACAATAAGAAACTAAGAAACTATCTCAAAGATGCAAAATGGCTTGTATTAGATCTCCTAATTACAACATTACTTCAATTTGCAGAAGCATCTGTTGCATCTGCGGCTTGTAATTGTCAGGGAGCAGCTGCCGGAGAAGGAAAAGTATCATACATCCTTCAGCAAACTACACAAAACCAAAAAACTTTGTTCATATTAATTGATGATAAAGGTTCTACATCAGTGTATCTGATTCAATATCAATTAAGGATGATTTTCACTGCAGTGAATTTTTGAAAGAAGGGAAACAATCTGTTCCTCTCCCACAAGTGATGCTTGCCATGCACAGAACCAGACCTCCTAATAATATATTTTTTAAATCATTATTCTTTGACATTGCATTAGTTTAGTTACAGGTACTAGCATTCAGATGTGCTTGCACAGCTTAGGGGCAATTGACTTTTGGCATATATGCAGGATATTGATATAAATCTATACAGAGATATGTTGATGGACAAATAGATACAGAGTTAGATCCTAACGGCATGCCAGCTAGACTGGTGCACAGCAAAAAAATATATATTTTCACTTGCAGAAAAAAAAAATTCTAGGATTTTGGAAAAAATAAATTCTTGGGATGGCTGAATTTTGGACATATGGCAGTTCATCTCTGGAGAATGTTGTTAAGAAAGAAAGATTTGTGAAAAAGAATCAGACTAACCAAAAGGGCATCAAAATTATGTATATATTTTACAGTACACTGGTAGTCACATTTTTCTACCTTTTGGTTCACAGATAAAGTGAGAAATAGAAACAAATGAAGGGTAAAAGATTAGTAAAAAAAAAATCTATTATATGGAATTGTATCTTACCCTTCCTTTCCCTTCCCTTTTTCTTTTTGTATCCTTCTTCCATCATGAAAACTCAAAAAAATGCAAATGAGAAAGAAAAATCTACATTTATAAATTAAATACATAAATAATGATCTTTTTAACAGCTTCCCCTTTTTCTTTCAATTGGTCACTTCTAACTCTATCTGTAAATAAAATCAACCTTTAGTGACTGTCCCCTAGTCTTTACTCATCTTTTTTCAATCATTAATCATCATTCAATCATCTCTTCTTTTTGAGCACCATAGGCAGAATTCAGAATCACAAATCAAAACAAACATGCTTATCCATTGCTCGGCTTGTGATGTTTTTTTCTACATTTTTGACTGAGAGTTTGGGAATTCAAATTATCACTGGATCAGCCAGAATTGGGACCAAGTTGCAGTTCAGAACAAACAAAACTCAGAGTATCATGCCAACTATTGGAGATTGAATCTCCCATGATACATAGCCATCCAGTGGTCTAGGTAAAGATCATGGGAACTGCTGTTTGCAATAACTGACCTATAGATTTATTCACTGAAGAGAGAATTCAAGGTTAATTTCAAAGTTAAAGTCAAAATAGTTGTACTGGAAAAATTATATATGTCAGCTAGTTAAATAACTCTAATAGCATTAGTTACATTTTTCTAGCTTGTCTGATCTAGTTTTCCTTTAAAGCTGCACTGTCATGGCCGCATCCATTTTTTTAAACCCCCCCTCCTGACTCCACTACATCTAATTGCCCCACTAGTCACCCCCAAATGCCCGTAAATCCCCCATATTACATATTTTTTCATCTCAGTTTCATGCCCGGACCTAGGTCCTGGGCGCCGCCATCTTTGTGTAGGCAGATGAAGGCCCTGTGAGACACGTCATCTGCCCACACTAGATAGCGCTATGAAATCCCCGTGCATGCCCAGTTAAACACTTGGGAATTCGCTATTGTCCAAAGTTTGGACGGGAATTTAGTCCTTTAATTCGTCAGAAAGACGAATTAATAAATAGAAATTTAAGACGAACAAACAAAACACTGAGTGTGTGTTCGTTTATTCGTTCGTTCTGTTCAGTACAAAGAGGGAGCTACCAGCTCGCAGCTCCCTCTTTGTGATATGTAAAAATAGAAGTGGCAGGGAGCAG
Organism: Pelobates cultripes; assembly: GCA_933207985.1. Taxonomy (NCBI): domain Eukaryota; kingdom Metazoa; phylum Chordata; class Amphibia; order Anura; family Pelobatidae; genus Pelobates; species Pelobates cultripes. Next base: position 120,215,140 of record OW240914.1, on the reverse strand, counting down.
TGCTGCCCGCCACTTCCTAAGCACCCCATGCCCTCCTTCACTCTATGGGGGTAAATATGCTCCCCATATTAACATAAGGGAGATTAAAATATTCAGAATTCCCCTACTTGCTATGCCATGAGTAGGGGCATGTCTACTAAACATGTAGTAAAAATAATTTAACCTCCCCCTTTAATAAATGGCCCCAAGGTGTGTGTCCCGAACTCCACCCGTGCCCCGCGAGTGAGGGCTATCCAACTAAATGGGGGACATAGGTTCCCCCTTGACCTCACCCATGACAGTACCATCCATGAGCGGTGGGTGAGGACCCTAAATGACAATGGGAGGCCCTATTGTCCTTCCCCCAGCCCCCACCCATGAACGGTGGGTGGGGTCCCTAAAATACAATGTGGGGGCCAATTTTCCTCTCCCCGACCCTTACCCATGAGCGATGGGGTGGGGCCTTAAAAGACAATGGGGTGGAGGACCTATTGTCGTCCCACCCTGGCCCCCACCCATGAGCAGCAGATGGGGGCCCTAAATGACAATAAGGGGGAACCTGTTGTCCTCCAACCTGGCCCCCACCCATGAGCAGCGGGTTGGGGGGCCCTGAAAGAAAATGGGGATGCACTATTGTTCCCCCCCCCAGCCCCCACACATGGGCGACAGGTGGGAGCTAAATGAAAAAATCCCACCCCTCCCTCAGGTGAAAAAAAAATTAACTAAAGCCCTAAAAATAGTGAGGGGGAACAATAAATCTAAATACCTGTAAATAAATAAATAAAACTTACCATTTCATGTTTTCTTTTTTCTAAAACCTTATTTTCCAGCCCCTAAAAATGCCAAATTAAATGACAGGACGTTCAGAAATACGGAAAGCAGGCATCACAAGATCATGGAGGAAAGGGTGAGAATTGTGGGAAAACTTCTTTGAACCACAGGAAGTGGTTAAGAGCTGGCCAAGCGTAGGAAAGATACTTTGTCTTATGTTTAAAAAAAAAAAAAGTAGAGCAGATAAGAAAAAAAGAAGAACAGATCCTGAGAGAGGGAGAGAAGAGGAAGCGATTAGGGAAAGGTAAGTTCGACATGACATTGCCGCTTTAAAATAAATTAAACCACTTTAGTTAGTCTGCTGTTATGCATACAGCCTTGTGATATATATACTTTGTGCACAAAGTTTTTACAGTTTGTAGATAAAACAAATGAGCTGGTTCATAACTATTGTAAAACAATAGCAAGAATGATTAAACAACCAAAATAAAGTATATTTATAAGCTGTGCCCCTTGTATATGACTTGGAACAATATATGATATATTGAAACATAAAAAGAAAATAGTAACTAAAAAATAAAATTCATACTATTCATTCAGAAACTGATTAAATTTTGATACAGATTTCCTCATAAGAGTGATCATCCCTTTAGTAAAGGCATTTGGTGGTAGCTAGGGGAAATCATCTAACACATAAAACTACTTTTATAATATGTTCTTTGAGAAAACTTATGTTATACTGTTTGGTCTCATGTTTTATTAATTTTCAGATAAATACAGTATTTGGAATTTTAAATATGATTGCTAGTTTAAGAAAGCTAGTTTAACTAGACATTCTAATGAAGAACACATTTACGTCCTACTTTACGATCTTCTGACTTTTAAAAACAAATGTTACCACTAATTTCACTTCAGATGAAAAAAAGTTTAGAGGCAATTTTTTTTAAGTCAAATCCTTTATAAAAAGTACATAATATATAAAAGATTTATTTTAAATAACATATTACAGATCTCTTTCTTTAAATGTAAAGATAAATGTAAAAGTGTTAGGAGCAAGTCAAATGGGTTAACAACCTACTGAGAAATTGTTCTGTGTACGTATAGATAGCCCTTGGAACACAGGGATTGTAATTCTATAAACACAATGGGTTGTAATATAGTTCACTGCTGTTAGTTTTTTTTATACGGTTGTCAGTCCTTTACTCTAAAACTTCGTAAGAGTTGGACACGTAACATTCTATGCATGCTATTGTTGCCTAAAGGATGAATGGATATATATTCCAAAAATGAAGGACAATACTAATCATTTCAACTTCACCAATTTGGGTTTTTAATAATTTTTATATGGGTAAAGAATTATATGACTTTCTGGGACTATTTATATTATTACTATTTACTATTTATATTACTATTTGATATTTTAATTGTAAGTTCTAATAAAGTATATACTTTTTAAGTTTATACTTTTATTTATTTTATATTTTTTTTACCATCAATGTTCCTCCATTCTACAACTAAGGGTGGCATGGTCCCTAACAATACTCTGCTGTTCAACTGAGCCAATTACTAGGCTCCAGGCTTGTGAGTATATTACATATTTATATTAAAAAATTTCTTACAAACGGTATCACACTATATATACATCTCTTTCCTTGAGATACTGCATACTATTGCTGAATACAGGAATGTGAAATAACCCCATCATGGCATACCATTTTCAGGGTATTCAAAATTGGGTATTTCCAGTCTTTTGTAGTAGCCACTTAGTCACAAACGCTTACCAAAATTAGTGTTTTTATTAGATTTTTGCATTTTTTTTTACAAAAAAACTGCACTTTTACTGGTGATTTCATCTTTGTGATAGGTTTTTTAGTTTTATATATATATATATATATATATATATATACACGCACACACACAGACACACACTTTTATTTCCTATATATGTATAATATATTATAATTAAAGCATTTTACCATATATTATACATATATAATGCAGATATATGATTTCATTATAAGTGAATTTTGAGATACATGTGTATATTATATCTCAAAGTACATTTATAATGAAATCATATATATGCATTATATATGTATAATATATTATACAATCCTTTAATTATTTTATAATGTATTGTACCTGTATAATATATATATATATATATATATATATATATATATATATTATAGTGTGTGTAACTTTTTAGCAGCCTGGGGGACTGCCTGACAGCTCAGACAGTTCCCCTGCTGGCAGCTCCATAGGCTCCTATTGCGGTGATGTGTTCATGGTTAACACATGGCCCTAGAGGGCCAGGGTGGCCAAAGCTGCTGCAGGGGGATCCACCCCGACCGTGATCCGCGTGGATTGCCGTGATCAGCATGGATCACCAGTCCAGGTAAGTCCAGGGCTCCTATTTGCGTACCTCCTAGGTACGTTCCCGGTCATTAACAACCGTTTTTTGTTGGACGTACCTAGTGCGTCCGCTGTCGTTAAGGGGATATGTATTTATAACGTCATTCTAAATGTATTTTGATTTAAATATATATGTATGTTAATATTGAACTACAGTTAGAACTAATTTAAACCAATATATATATTTTTTACATTTAATTTTATTATTTTTATTTTATAAAAAAATCAAATTATTTATTGATTATTTTGATAATGTATATATATATATACACATATATATGAATATGTATATATGTGTGTATATATATATATATATATATATATATAATCTAAGTACTTTTATTTACTTTTTAAAACTTTTTTGTAACTATTAAAACTTTTGTACAGGCATTAGGGGGACTGCCTGAGAGCAGACAGGCCCCCTGCAGGTACTGCACAAACCGACTATTCCTGCCATGTGATCGCAAGGACCCCACAATCACATGGCCCGGGAGAGCCAGATCAGGAAGAGGGGGTCAGGCCTGTGTTCCCAGGCAGACCCCAGGATCATTATTGACTGCGGGGGATCGCCAGCGATCAGGTAAGAGGGGATTTACTAATGGACGGTCATTAACGAACGTTTTTTGTTGGATGCACCTGGTATGTCCATGGTCGGGAAGGGGTTAAAAGATCTAAACCATCTAACACTAGGAGCCTAAATAACAAAATGGGGGAACTATTTACACCATCTCTTTGGATCTTACATTTTTTGTAAGCCTTATTTTCACCACATTTTCTACATTTATTTACCATATTTGTTATATAAGGAATTTCCTATATATATTTGATTTATTTGTGAGATAAGTAATTTTTTCTTTATATTTATATTTATTATATTTATTGTTATCGATCCATTGCAAGTTTTGACACTATAGGATTTTTATAAATATTCCATTTATACACCAAAGGTCTGTCTTATCTATGTCATTCATATTTTTATCAATCAATTTAAGAAGGTAAAAGTACATTCCTTTATTTACAATTTTTTATATTTAATATTGAATGCTTGAAAGACCCTAACCTAGATGTATTCTAATAATAATTTTTGGCTTCTATATTCCCACTATGTCCAATATGTATACGTATGCATTACAAACACGGACTAACAAGGAACACAGCATTAAAGGTGGACGCGGGGAGCCGCGTCATCAGACAAAGACAGAAATAATTTGAAGCACAGTCAGTTGACCTCAATGGACAATTAACAGGGAGGTATATATAAACAACCAATCACCGGAGAAAGCTACAAGCAACTGAGGAAGCCTTTTAATACGCGAAACGCGTTTTGCAAGTCACTTTATCCATATTTGGACTTATTTTAAACCTTTTGTTTATTTTTACCATTTTATTTTTATCTAATTTTTATTCTGTACCAATAAAGTATCTCCATATACTGCAATCTATGCTCAGTGGAGTTATTGGATGAGAAAGGAAACAAGGATAACACCAAGCAAGGGAGTGGGATCCCTACTAATACTCCCACCTGCCTACATATTGAGCCTCATTCATTGGCTCCATCTTTGTGAGTACTATACTAAAAGATTATTGAATCTGCTTATATATCCATATCAGATTGTATTACACTAGGCTTTGGCCATGTTCTTTATTTTTTACAGTGTACTAATATCATCCTACCTGAGAACCAACTACACTCCACCTACTTTTCCATGTATGTACAGTTTCTATTTTTTGTGTGAACAGAGAGGTGATCACAGGTGTATAGAGTGTGTTGGCATTATTGGGTTACTCACTAGGACTTTTTATTTATCTTTTGGGTCACAACATAACAGCTGAAGCCTTGTCTCAGTCCCATTGTAGGTATTCCTCCAAACATTTCACGGCTGCTTAACCACACTAAAACTCCTACATTTCATGTTCTCATTCTAAATTAACTTATCTCATGGTCATGGTAGATTGCCAGCACACGCGGCTCTGTTTGCTTATACCAACCATTTGTATACCAGAACTCTGATTGCCAGCACACGCGGCTCTGTTTGCTTATACCAACCATTTGTATACCAGAACTCTGACCATTTTAATAAGTTCACTTTCCAATATTGAATCGTCAATCCGTACTCCATCGATACCATGGTGACATTCACATCCTTTTGCCACTTCAACTTTAAATTAGCTTACAAACTCTTAAACTTATATCCACCTGCAGACATATACCTACATACTATCAACAATAAATGGTGCACGGTCAACATACTAGACCAATTTGTCCTACACTCAAAGGACTACACAGGCATGTGCTCTCTTTTAAGGTTACACATTAACCATTCACTACATCAAATTCATCCTGTATGTCAGGGCACATTTCATAAAACTCTGATACGACCCTTCATCATATTCAGGTCATTCTTTTAGAATAAGCACTGCTTCTGCAGCCTTTAGTAAACATTCCAGCGCGCATCATAAACTGGGACATTGGAATTGTCTGCATACACCAGATATCTCTCAAACGAAGAGGGAACTGAGGCAGGCATTTAAAGTACTGGTTATGTAATGTCAACATGTATTAAGGATTAAACTGTTAAACTTTTTGCCCTCTTTTACTGGCCTACCCGAACATCGTTTTTCGCACACCACAACCGCACATTGTCTCCGACTACAAATGGAAGGGCGGAGCCTGTAGTTGTGGGAGGAATTTGTCTGGCCTATAAATGCCCACCCACCGCTCCCTTTATTAAGCATTCACTTAGTGGGTCCTCTTTTACAGGCCTACCCGAACAACGGTTTCAGCACACCACAACCGACTTGTACCACCACTACTATAACTCAGCTTATTGTCCTTGACTACATATATATATTTTTTTTTCCCAGACCCCAATCCAAACTAAATATAACCAATATAAACCAACCAAACCTTGTGCAAATAAAATGTATCAAACTGCAAATACAGTTTGCACAATCTAGTGCAAATAAAGTAAATCATCTTAACAATATACCTTTATCACATGAGAAAAAGCACACATGGCAAGTCAACTAATGTCATCCATCATACGCACAAAACATAAGCTGCAAACACATTGATCAATGACACTAAATGCTAATTGTGAGACCATAGGCCATACGCATGTAGTGCAAGATGCAAGCACAAAAATAATGTGCGTAAAGTGCAAATTGTGAGCACATACCATGTGTGTGAAGTACAAGATGTAAACACAAAAACCATGTGCATAAAGTTTGAAATGTGAGAACAAAGACCATATAAAGTGCAAGATGTGAGGACATAACCATGTGCATAAGGTGCATGATGTAATCATATAGACCATGTGCATAAAAGTGTAAATGTGCAAATATGAACATATCAACCATTATGACCATATACATAAAGTTTCAAATTATAAATACATCCACCATATGTGTATGTGCAATGTATAAAGCAATCATTTTACTTCCACACCTAAAATAGTGCAAATACAAACACTAAGTGGAAATTCTAAACCAATTTACAAATAAACTTCTGTAAAACCTAAAGTATCTCCTAGGCAAAAAAAGAGCAATCTGATCACTACAACAAAACCTTGGTACAATTATATTCTTAAGAGTTATCGTCTAAGCATAGAATTTAAAGACATCACTGCAGATGGAACAAAACTATTCCCAAACCTACAGGTCTGGCAATACAAACTCTTATAATGTTTCCCTGAAGGAAGAAGATTAAATAATCCATGATTAGGATGAAATGTATCCTTAATGATTCTTCTTACTCTCCAGGCACAGCGTTTGTTGTGAATTTCTGCACATCTGTCCTGCCCTTAAATAATTCTCACCATGTCTGACAATTCCTACCATGAGTGCCTGTGGACTACATAATTGCAATTTTTGCCCCTAAATAAATGACTAAGAGTAAGGAAATAAGAAACCATTAAATGGAAAATATTTTGAACTGTACATTTGCAAGGGATCTGTTGATCCCCTAATTTCTCTCTGAAAAATGCTTGTCTTTTTAAGGTATCCCAACACATCTAGTAGGGATTAGGATGTTTGTTTTCACAAATGTTTGTTTCCACAATGTCTGTGAGTCATGTAGGCATTCATTGCATCCTTTTAAGAACTCACTGCACTGTACCTGTGCCAGGTAAGAGCTGGAACCTACTAGTAAATTCTATACCCTCAGCAGATGCCATTGCCTTGTTCAGTTGTATACCTTTTGCAGTATTGAGGACTAATGCAGCCCTTGTGCACCTCCAGGAACTAATAAAATTACTTCCCACAAGGCACTATCACAGTTACTGCTAGACTTTGAGATTCATTTTGAATCGAACTGCAATTCGTCCGAATTTAGCCCATCTGGGTGATTGTCCAAAATTCTGATTTCTGAGCCACCATGTACTACTAATGTCAAGGAACCTACTCAAACAAGCCCAAACATGCTTGGATCTTGATTTCAGAGTGTCATTCCTGGCCACAGAAAAAATGGTTATTGAGTGGAGAAGAGGCAGTTGATTTGAGTTATAGGGGAAATAAGCAAAATTTGCCATGATGAACAAGTTTGCCATGATGAAGAGGTAGCAAGAAAAGATGACTGATGGTTAAGGGACAGCCTCTAATTGTTTATTTTATTTACAAATTAAGTGAAGTGACAAATGAAAGTGAAAAAAGGAGGAGCATTAAACTACACGTCCAAGCAGAATTCTTCTAGACACTTTGACTCCAGCTACCGAGGGACACTGAATAGCAGTTATTCTGTGTGTTTACCCTTGCTTCTAGTCTGAGTCATGTATTTTAGTATGAAACAAGGTTTAAGTTTACAGCAGTATCTAGCTCATGGGTCATCAACCTGGTCCCTACCGCCCAGTAGTGGGTGTTTCAGGATTCCAGGTGGGCGGTAGGGATTTTCTAATTTTGAGAGATTGGGCGGACGGGTGCGAGCCAGCGGTAACCCTGCGACCGGGTACCGCCATCACCACTTGCGGCCCCGGGCCCGCGCGGCAAACCGCCGGGGCCGCATATGGAGGGGTCCATCGCGCAGCCCATGCTGTCAGGGCCACCTGATGGATGTGGATTGTGAGGGCGCCTGGTCAGCGCTGGGTGCTTTAACAGCGCGACCGGGCCCCCTGTGATTACATCACAGAGCTGGGAGGAAGTGACTGTACGTCACTCCTCCCAGCTAACACTGAGAGCCGCGCGGGAGGAAGGAGGAGGGAGTCAGAGTGGGAACTCTGACTCCCATCCACCTAAGCCACCACTGGACCCCAGGGAAAGTCACCCTCCTGCACCTAAAAGGTAGGAAACAGGAGTGTGACTAAAATATTTTGTGTGTGTTTGTTTGTGTATGTGTCTTTGTATGTATGTCTTGTGTGTGTCTGTCTGTATGTAGGTGTGTGTATGTATGTGTGTCTTATGTATGTGTCTTTGTATGTATGTGTGTGTCTTTGTATGTGTCTTGTGTGTGTGTGTCTTTGTATGTGTCTGTCTGTTTTTATATATGTGTGTGTGTGTCTGTATTTATGTGTGTATGTATGTGTGTCTTGTCTTTGTATGTATGTGTTGTGTGTGTATGTGTCTTTGTATGTATGTGTGTCTTGTGTCTGTCTGTATGTGTGTATGTGTCTTTGTATGTATGTCTTATGTGTGTGTCTTTGTATGTGTGTGTCTGTATGCATGTCTGTGTGTGTGTCTGTATGTATGTGTGCCTGTCTGTTTGTATGTATGTGTCTTGTGTGTGTGTTGTGTGTGTGTGTGTCTGTATCTGTGCCTGTCTGTGTGTCTGTATGTATGTGTGTGCCTGTCTGTCTGTATGTATGTGTCTCTTGTGTGTGTGTGTGTGTGTGTGTCTGTATGTATGTATGTATGTATGTGTGCTTGTCTGTTATAGTGGGCTATAGTAAGTAATAGTAAGTGGGATACCTAGCTCAGCCTTCCTACTGGGCTTTGCTATAAGGAAGGTTAAAAAAAAATTTAAAAAAAGGGAAAAAAGGTGGGGAGGGGAATTGAGGAGGGAGAAGAGGGGAGCTGACGCACAGATGAGAAATATTATGCGCAAACAGAGAAGTCGTCTGAATATCACCGAAAAAGGAGACCTTTGTTTGTCTGTTGAAAATCGAACCAGATATCAAATATTTAGTCTTGCAGCATCACCCTCAAGGATCTCATTAATCACTAGTAAAGGTAATTTCAATTTACTTTATTGTTTTCTCATTAAACTTTATAAAGTTAAAAACATTATAAACATGCATTAAGTAGAAATAAAAAGATAAATGTACGTACATTTTTTTTTTTTTTTTTAAAACACCCTCCTTTCTAAAAAATATTCCACACTTGCGCGAAAACTGGTGGGCAGTAAGGAAATTTTTTCAACCAAAAAGATGCATTAGTGGGCGGTAGGTAGAAAAAGGTTGACTACCACTGATCTAGCTAGTAGCAAATGCCAGAGGCACTTAAAACAACTTTGAGATAAAAGACTAGCAGGTATGTTGTCACTGATCCTAGTGTGAGGCTAGTTTAACAAATATACAGGGAGTAAAAGTTATTTTATTTTTTTGTTAACAATTTGAAGAGAAAAAATCTTCTTTTGGGAACTCTGGTGTTCAGAGACAAAGGAAAACAAGTTCAATCTTCCTAGCCTGCATCACTGATTCTTGTTTCAGAATTAGCTTGCAGTTGTATCCTGCTAGCAGCTACTGCAAAAGGCACGTAAAAAAAACTTTTGGTGGGAGATATGAGATCAGCAGGCATTTTGCCACTGATTCTAGTTCAAAGGCGTTTTTTGTTTGTTAACAATTTGGAGGAAAGACAATGTGTTTTTTTTCTGGAGTATGTTAAGTCCAGTGTATGATCCGCAATTGTGTGAATAGTGAGACACATTGCAGTATTACCGATGCCAAAAAAAATGAGTGAAGAGAGCTTCCCACAAACTGTTTATAACAGGATGTCAGCACGTAGTAGAACTTGGGAACAGTAGAGCGCAATCAAATTGGCATTGACTCTCTATTGTGGTTTAAAGATTGGACAATAATAGGGCAGCAAGCATCGTTTTTTTTATTTATTTAGAAATATGACAGACAATTTGAGCCACATAATGCCAGTTTGAGACAATTCATGTCCTTGTTCACCCACCTCATAAGCATTATGGATGACTTTCTGGAAAACAGGAAATTCATCTCTGGTGGAACATTCCAGACCAATGTAGCAAAAAGGGTCAGGAAACTGAAAGATCTACTCAATACTTGTCTGAGAGAACAATTTGCTAATTGCCCTGAGCTGATGTGAGCTTCTCTGTGTCACCCTAGGATTAATGAGAGAGTGGAACTGTAATCTTATTGCCTGACATACTGGAGGGACAGACTTATGAACGCAGTCTGTGATTTGCAGTGCAAGATGGGCATACAGGTTAAGGAAGATGAACCAATGGCAGAGAGCCCACCCCCCTCCCTGCATCGTAAGGGTGAGCAAAAGCTAGATTCACATCTGTCTTACAACCACAATGCTTTGTCAGCTTGTGATCTACCAATTGCCCATTCTTGCAGGGTTGTATTCTGCACTGAGCAGTGTGTTTGAATGAAAGCTAGTTTTTTTTTTCTGGAATATAGGGGTGTGTTTGTTTGTAGTATTCGTGTTTGAATGCAGACATGCTTTTGTGTTTTCATTGTTTTTTGAATGCGGTGGTGTGTTTATATATAATAGTCCTGTTTTAATATAGAGGTGTGTTCGTATGCAGTGTTCACATTTGAATGCAGTGCTGTATTTGTGTGTAGTATTGGCGAGTTGCTACACAGTCACATACAGATACAGACACACACTGACAGACATGCAGCTACACAGACACAAACACTGACACCTATACAGATAGACAGATCCAACCCCTGACACATATACAAAAACACAGAAAAATATACAGATACACATCTTCAGATACAGACACAGACACACATTCAGATACACATATGCAGATACACAGACACAAACACTGACACACATACAAATACACAGGCACATACAGATACAGACACACAACTACACACATGCAGATACACAGACACATAGTCATACACACGTACTGACAATGGTACAGAAACAAGTACAGACACATGTACAGACATACATACACATACAAGCACTGACACATACAAATATACAGACAAACATAAAAATACACAGACACACACACTGACACACAATAACACACATGCAGGTCAAATGGTACACATTCCCTTCTCCTGTTTCCTAAGTTTTAGATTCAGGAGTGTGGCTTCTGCTGGCTAAGGTTGTTACAAGTTAGTCACTGGCTCTCCCAGTCTATCCCTCCTGCATTGCTCTGTGTATACGGAAATATGCCCTGTTTTTATCTTCATCTTGTAAGTGCAATCTAAATAAATTGTGTATTTTATATTTACCATCTGCATTATTTTTGTGCTTTTTGTCTTTCTATCACAAGCTGGAATTTACTGCTTCTGATGTGATCTGAATTTACATACATTTGAGATCTTTCTGATGGGCTTGAAATTTTCCTGGTTCTTGTGAGTGCAATTTATACCTTGCATGCACCTTATGATATTACTCTATGTCCATTTTATTCTTTTTCTAGATTTCTGGACATATCTCATCTTTTGTCATACTAAGGTGGTATCTATTCCTCATTGTCAAGTGATATCATCCGCTTTTGAACACCTCACTTAGATGTTTATTTTTTTTTTACTTATTTGCCTTTGGTGTTTAGAGGGCACATTATTTTAAAAGGGTATAATGTGGCGCGTATATAGTGGTTATATATACTCTTTTTGTGGTATAAAATAAATTCGGCTAATTCGTTTTTTTCTGTGTTTCTGAAAAAATGAATTTCTTCATCCTGCACACTGCAAGGCTGTCACTATTATAAGAGGCAGCTTTTGAAAAGAAGATGCTGAAGATTTTTATAGTCAATGCAAGTCCATGGCTGAATTCAAATTCAAATATTTGTTCCCCACTGGCTAGTGGAAGAGCAGAAATAAGTTGAAAAAAATAATAAAACCAAAAAAACTTTTTATGTACCGGACATAAACTTCTGTACATACCTTTATATCCGCACGGTAAGTTGCCCCTTTTATTCTTTTACTTTAGCGCTTCACTATAAGTACAAGTAAATTGAAGTAATCGTTTAGTATGACCAGAAACAGTGTAACAATGAAACCCTTCGACTGTTTAAAAAAATAAATAAACAAATAAATAAAATAAAATTAGTTTCAGATCCACAAGACTCCTTCTATTAAACCTGTAAAACCTGAGTGACTCACTCAAACCTGATACATAGTTGATGGAGCATTAAAAATAAGAAATTAATGTGTGAACCGATCCCCAGAAAATCAATTATAATCAAACATAATTGAAAATTACCCCCTCTTTCTACAATTTTCACCTCCAAATAACTTATTTTTATATAAAGAAACTATATGATGTCTATGGGACCCAGACCCTACAATTGTTTTATGACATTTATAATATAAATAATATTTATAACTATAATATTTGCTTATAGTGTGGATGCCAAACCAGCTAGATTATGTTTACCAATTCTATGCACAATTTTATGTGGAATGTACACCTAAAAAAAATACATATTTCTTTGTGCAAAGTCTACACCATTCAATGAATAGCACATAATGTTGTGGTTTCTTTACATTTATATGCTGTATTTTAATATTTTTGTCAGTTATTGAGCAAAATTATGTCATTCAAAAAAAGGCATGCAGATTTTTTTTGATGGACACCAATAAGTATGTCCAGCCCAATGATCCCGATGAATAAAGATGATAAAATTGTTAGTGAGACAAATAGAAACAAACTAATTTCAATATGATTTTTGAGCTCTGCCTACAAACCTATTCCGTTCTCCCATCAAACCAGAATTAAGCTATTTCCCAATGATAGTCTACGTATGTAGATTCAAACAAACTTGGTCCATTGATGTGCTTTGAGGCTTGGAATCACTAGTCTTAGTTATAGTTACTCTTCCAACAAAATAAAAAATTTTAGTTATATATTTGAAAACTTTGTCTTCCAGATATGAACAAACAATCTGTACAATCAAAAGGCAGGTACAATTCATAAAAGAAACTCGGATAAATTGACTACTGGCATTAACAATCTGCCATGATGTTCTCTTTGTTACTACAAGTAGAGAAAAAAGTTTTCAGCAGAAACAAAAAAAAATTTCATTACAGATCAGAGGTCAAGTGGTTAACAAATGTTCTGTTTCTTTTAATTCCTTATTCCCAGGAGTCACAGCCTCTTCAACTGAAATGGCAATTTTACGATCCGAGATAAAATTTCATTGTGTTCTAAATTGTTCCAGCTAAAATCGAAGTTCCCGTAAGCAGTTTCTAAAGAGACAAACAATGATATTTTCCTGCTGTAAGTGAACAAGCATGCGGGACTTGTAAAATGAATGAGTTGAAATGTTAGAAACAAAATACCTATCTCTAGGTTAGTATAGATAAAACAATATAAGTCTACCTGGGTGAAGCCAACTTTGATGACTAGTTTTCATGAAAATATGTGAATGAAATGCAACACATTCATGATCAACAATAATGTCTTATAATCTTATAGTAGTGATGTTAAGATTTCAATTACTTTAAAAAAAGATAGGTAGTGATATCCCAAATGCTCACACCATTTTCTCTTTGACAATAAATTAGATGGGGACATATATCTTCAAACATTGGCTGCATATTTTTAGCTTGATGGTCTTCAGTTTGAACTATGTAACGTGATCTGTTAGTCTAATGGAAGCTTTTAATTATGTTTAAAAGAACAAGCATTACTTTCATAAAGTGTATATTTGGAGGGTTGCTTCTGTGTGTGATATATAGGTAGAGCAACTTTCTGACAAAGGGGAAGGCTAGTAAACACAAGGGGGAGTTGAGTATGGGGTTACAGACACAAATGAGGTTTTTGAAACACAGAAGGGCTGGAATGCAAAGAGTGAAGGCTGACATGACAATGGTATGTAAAATTACATTCTAATTTAAACAGTACTAACTCCTAATTATGGCAATCCTATGCAAATATACAACATTAGGGCGCTATCTGCAAAACAGAACCCTAATTTGTTATACTTTGGCAGAATTGGGAATAACGGTGTCTGAATTTAGTTACCGATTTTCTGTAATTTATAAATTCACAATTCAAAAATTAACTAATTTATATAAAACAAAACACATTTTTCAGATGTGCACATCTCTATTGTTTATGTAAATCAACCATAACATTTCACATACATAAAGCATTTCTAAAAAAGAATGGGATGTAAAATTGATCAACAGTCATGCCTAATCAACAGTCATGTGATTGCTTATTTTAGTCATTCTTTTACAAGTGGTTGCTACCATGCCTTGAACAGAGAGGTTTCATACATTTTACTCTTAGATATAACAGAATTAGTTGTGCAAATAACATAACAACTTAATACTGTGAAGATTCTCAGGAGGTTCAGTTAAAAATATAAGCAAAGGAAAATTAAACAAAAACAACTATATTTTATGGATAAAGCTAGAAAATTGTGTCTAAGTGAATCATATACAATTCAAAGATTACCAGTGATACAAGATAAGCACAGCAAAGTTAACATGTTTAATGCAAAACACTTCTTCAAAGTGAGTCTTTGAAGAAGCAAAATGTTTACAAACAATTACATACTTAAATAAGTAGTTTTGCCTAATGCAAGTTGTCCCGTGAATGTACTTAAAATGTCATCTTTACAAAATATTCACACAAATACTGGAAAACTGCAACAACAAAAAGAATTATTTTAGAAAAAAAGTCACATTATACTATTCTTACTTGTTTTCTCCCCTTCGTATTATAGGTTTCTTCTGGTATTTTGGAAAAACTGTAACTAGAAGAGAAAGTCAGTGTGCAAATCAGAAGTGTTCATTGGTGCCAAGAGACTGTGCAGGTGCTAGATAGGTTAGGATATAAATGTGATCTTTAACATTACAGGTGTTTCTAACAGACCTTGCTTATTCCATCTATAACATGAGTTCAATAACTTCTTAGTTATATTCTTGTAGGTGGCCTGTGTTCTATATTATAATAACATGCATTGTCTCCTTTTCTATTGTCATTTAAATTGTGCATATAATCATGGCAATGACACTTGTTTTCCTACAGTCAATTTATGAATATAATTTTAACAAGGAAAAATCGCTTGTTTTCAACTTTTTTACAATGCTATTTTTTTTCTTTTGTCACGTTATTACTAACCCTGTGCTATTTCCTTCCAGGACATTGATTGCCTTTTTACTGCATTGTCTGCTTCTAATTTGTCCCTGCTCATGTATTTGCCCAAGATCGTCAATGGCACTATGAAGGTTTTTTTTGCTAGTGGCATGCTCAAATGTTAATGCACTTAGCACTCAATGCTTTTCTGATCCATAGGGCCCTAGACCTGAGTTTTTCACGTATACCTGATACATAGTAGATGGAGCATTAAACAAAGAAATTAATGTGGGATTCATGGCATCCGATCCACAGAAACTCAAGAATAAGCAGATATGCTTGGAAATGAACTCCTCTTTGTACAATCCTTATCTCCAAGCCATTTAATTTTATATAAAGAAACTATATAATGTCCATGGGACCCGGACCCTATAATAGTTTTAGCTCTTTCTATATTCATGTGTCTGTGCCAATTCTTTGCATACCACTGCTTTATGGCATTTAGGCTTTATGATATTTGCTGATTGTGTGTGTGCCTGCTGTGGCCATCCCCCAAACTAACCTTACAGCCGATAGCTTTGCATGCTAATTTACCGACAAGATTGAACACCTAAGGAAAGAATTCTCACCACCCTGCCCCTCTCTTTCTCAACCACACCTTGGTCATGCCTTTCCTACACTTCAGACTTTCTCCCAGGCTAGTGATCAAGAGGTGGCTGCACTTCTCATTTCCTCTCATCTCACCACTTGCCTGCTCGATCCTGTCCCGTCTCACCTCATCAGATCTCTCTCTTCTTGTCTTATGCCTTCCTTAACACACATCTTCAACTGCTCTCTGTCTTCTGGTGTTGTCCCTGCTGCCCTTGAACATGCTACTGTAGTACCCATCTTAAAAAAAAATCTCTTCACCCGTCCTCCCCTTCTAACTATCATCCCATATCCCTGCTCCCCTTTTTCTCAAAGCTTCTGGAAAGACTTGTCCTTACCTGTCTGACTTGCTTCCTTAACTCCAACTCTCTCCTTGACCCTCTTCAGTTTGGCTTCTGCCCCCCCCCACTCTACTGAAACTGTTCTTATTAAAGTCATTAATGACCTAATCGCAGCTAAGTTGAAAGGGCACTACTCTATACTAATTCTTCTTGACCTCTCTGCTGTCTTTGACACTGTTGACCATGTTCTCCTTCTCCAAACTCTTCAATCACTCAGTCTCTGTGACACTGTCTTCTCTTGGTTTTCCTCCTATCTCTCTCTACACTCATTTAGTGTCTTATTTTCTAATGACACCTCCTCCCTTTGGTATGTCTCTGTTGGAGTCCCCCAAGGCTCTGTACTTGGTTCCCTTCTATTTTCTCTTTATACTGCCTCTCTTGGCAAACTTATTACCTCATTTGGATTCCAATACTACTTGTACGCTCATGACACTCAGATATACCTTTCCTCCCCAGACCTCTCCCCTTCTATCCTGCAACATGTCACTGCGTGCCTTTCTTCCATCTCTGATTGGATGTCCTCCCACTTTTTGAAACTTAATCTCTCTAAAACTCATTGTCTTTCCTCCTCCTAATACTGATCCCCCTCTTTCACTCTTCCTTCAAGTGAGTGGTACCCAAATCAGTCCATCCTTGCAAGTCCGCTGTCTTGGCATTATACTTGATTCTGGCCTCACATCCAGTATGTTACCAAACCCTGCAGATTCCACCTTAAACACATAGCCCGCATCCGCCCCTTTCTTACGCAATATGCTACTAAGGAGCTTGTCCATGCTCTAGTAATCTCTTGCATGGATTATTGTAACTCTCTCCTATTAGGTCTTTCCACAAGTCTTATTGCCTCACTAAAGTCTGTAATGAATGCTCCTCTCCTGTCACTCCTCTCAGACCTCTCTCCTGTCAGTCCTCACATTGGCTTCCTGTATCCTATAGAAGTTAATTCAAGGTACTAATCCACACCTATAAAGCACTGACCAATTGTAGCCCCTCCTATATGTGTTCACTGATCCGCAGGTATGCACCTTCTCGGTCTCTCCGCTCTGCTCATGACCTTCTCCTATCTGCTGCTTACACCCATACAGTCAACACATGCTTGCAGGTCTTCTTGCGGGTGGCTCCTTTGCTTTGGATTAGCCTGCCTACAACCACCAAGCTCTCCCCTAGTCTTCAATCATTTAAAAAGTGCCTCAAAACCCATCTCTTTAGGAAAGCTTATGGCCTCCCAGAGTAACCTCTACCTCACATACCTGTCCCTTGCTCTCTCCTAAAGGACAGCACTCTATTCTCTCCTCCAGTTCTGCTTTGCTCCACCTTGTTTGATTGCTACCTCCTGTCCTGTTGGGTTTTATGCCCCACCTCCTATAGACTGTTTGAGCAGTAAGTTTTTGTAATTGTCTCATTTATTGTTAAATCTCCCCCTTTGATAATATTGTAAAGCGCTACGGAATATGCTGGTGCTATATAAATACCAGTAATAATAATAACAAGCTAGATTGTATTGACCTGAGTGATCCTGAATGCTGTCAGATCATTGCATATTCTGGTGCTACACACCATGCATGTCTAGCCAATAATGTTTCTGATTTATTTTATAGAAAGACAGTGCTCCTCTTTAATATATTTTTATATTTAATTACAGATAGAATCCAATGAATAGCTTGTATTATTATTAAATTAACATTCATCACATTTATTGATATAGGTGCCGATGATGTATATTGTCACTAGAAAAGCACATCTTTACCTAAAGGTATCTCAGTCTGTTATTTAAATGTAGCTGTTACTGTTAAGTAACTCACACAAGTGAGCAAAAAGGTTATAAGAACATTTAATAAACAATCATTAAAAGTTGCAGCTATTTAAGACAGAGAATGTGTTACCAGTCACAACTAATTAAAAGAGATGAGTAACACAAATGATATGTAAGAAGAAAAAAAATAAAAATCGCTGCATCTTCATGTTGTACTTCTTGGTGCCTAAATACTGTACATGCACTTTAACAAACCTGACCTTTGCCATTTCTGAACACAAAGATGTTTAAATTTACCAATCGGTGAATGTGACGGACTGCCTGATACCCCGACCGGGTACCTCCATCAATCGCTACTTCCTAGTACTTGCGAGCACCATAAGCACTGTACTGGAACACCATGACCACCGTAGACTCCCACAAACCGCCGCAGCTTGGTTGGGAATCTCGCCATTTTCCACCCACCCAGGGCCGGTGCAAGGATTCTTACCGCTCTAGGCAAAGATCCATTTTGCCGCCCCCTCTTGAATGCAACTACACTCTCTCAGAAGTTTATTCACTAACCTCTGAATTCAGTGAACTGGAAATCTAATTGCATAGATTTAAGCAAAAACAGCTGAACTGTGACAGTAGCAGAGTTGGAGAATTCTTCTAAATGGTATAAATTTTGCCATTTGGTTTTTAATTAGGTCTGATCAGTTGTCCCTTTCCTCCATAGTGCCCAATCTCTCTCATTAGCATTTATCCCCAGCTATCTCCTTTGTTTCTGTTTCCCAAAGCTTGCAGTCTCTATGTTCATGATTTATCTGCTCACTCTATGCCACTGATTCTCTCCAGCCTGTTTCTCTTTATTCCAATAGGGTTATTCAATAAAGTGAGAATTGTTGGGAATTCAAAGTGAACTTCTAATTAATGGTCAATACACCCGTTAACATTCACCAGATTTGGCTACTCTGCCCTTACACTTACAGTTCTCACTTTAGTGAATAACATGGTAATTATCTTCTGTCAATTTCTCTTCTTTTCTTTTCCTTGTCTATTCATTAAACAGTGAGTTGAAATATAACTTACAATATTTAGGCCAAAACAGAAGAGTTGTATAACGTCATCTCAACTTTTTCAAATCACTGTTTAGTGAATAGACTCCTAAGTGTCTAAGGGAAAGCAGAGAGACCAGTGATAAATTTAGGGAAAGGGAACAGACCAGGAAAGCAATTAGGAAAGGGATAGAGAGATTGTTGATGTTTTTAGGAAACCAATACAGACTAGGAGGCATTTTAGGAGAGACACAGTGAGCAGACATTTGGGCGGGGGGGAAAGAAACTGTCCAATATGAACACACACATTCAGTACACACACACTGCCAATACATACATCCATACACACACACACACACACACACACACACAAACAGACTGCCAATACATACATACACACACACAGACTGCCAATACATACATCCATACACACACACACACACACACACAGACTGCTAATACATACATCCATACACACATACTGCCTAATGTGTACATCCATACATGCACGCTGCATAATATATACATTCAACCATACACACTCACTGCCCATTATATACACACTGCCTAATACATTGATCCATACGCACATACTGCCCAACACATACATCCATACGCACATACTGCCTAATACACACATCCATACGTACATACTTCCTAATACATATACATTGAATACATTTATGGTTGTTATAAATAATGTATTCAATTAATTTGGTGGGATTTAACTTATACTATTGTGCATTTAGTTTATGATAATGGTGGTAATGTGTGCTACAGTGAACTTGTCTGAAAGGCACACTGTAAGTAAAACATTTTTTAAAATATATATAATTATATTAATGTATTAGAAATATAACTAGTCACACACTCACTGGCACACACACTCTCACTGACATACACACACATCACTTACACCCTATCATCAACACACACACTCTTACTGACAAAACACACACAAACACACAAAGTCAATTACATATTTTCACTAACACACACACTCCCACTGAAATACACACACACTATGTCACTCAAACCAGTTTACAAATAGTCAGTTTATTAAAACAAAAACACACAAACAAACATACACACAATAATAACCATATTCCCTTATCCTCCAGTTATGCCATACCTGTGTAGTGATGTGGCTGGAGGAGAAGGGGACCATCTTTCAGCCTGCAGGTATCTATCCTTGTTTCTGAGGGAGCAGGAGAGCCGTGCACTGTGAGCACAGGCTGCTTCCTGCTCCCTCCAGAGTGCTTCCTATGTTCACAGGCAGGGGGCAGCCAGGATACCAGGTTACATCCCGGCTTCCCCTGCCTGCATGAAGCACAGTGCTCTGCTCGGGTGCTGGGGATTCAATAGGGGAGTATTGTGATATAGCAATCTCCAGAGTGTAGGTAGTTCTCCAATACCCCAAACATGAGCCAAAACTTCATGAAGGGGTAAACAGCCTTTTATGCAAGTCCCCAAGCAAGGTATACACCCATATAGACCTTGTTTGGGACAGGGACACAAACTTACAAACCAATAATAACACATTTACAATGTAAGATAATTGAATCAGTAACTGAACTAATTATAATCCAATTATCTCCAAGCACAGAAATAAACATACTTTTTTAAAACACCCCAAAAGTACCCTAAAAATACGTAACCCCACAAATGTTACATCCCCTGATAGCCCTGATCTGGGTGGCCAACATATCCAAAAATCACCAAGATCAGTTCAGGGGTTCAGGAATTTTCTGGAAGTCTTATTTTTGACCGACCGTGCACATGGTGCCATGCCCAAAACAGTTCCAGAGAATTAGTGCTAACGGTTGGTCTCTCTGTCTGGAGTACAAAAGTACATACTTCACATGAACAGAGCCTTTTAAAGTATTTTAGCCAGGTCTATTGCAGGGGCCATAGTCACAGGGTAAGAGGCTGGCCAGCAGGCTCCTCCAAGAACCAGTGACGAGGTTCAGATCACCACAATGAACTTTTTGTGGCTGTTGATTAGACAGCCAATAGAGGCATTTCTTCTTAAGGACACAATCAAAATTTTAAGTTTTCACTTTTGGAGTCAGAACAATGCGGATAAGTCTCTTCATAGAGATGCAATTTAACCATTATCTATGAGAAGAACCAGTTTGGTGCTTTTCTGCGATTTCTGTGTACCTTTAACTATTGCAGCAATACAAAAAGTATCTAAGGAGATCCCAGCAGTAATGTTGGCTCTTAAATGTGAGAGCTGTATTCTTTATTCTATTACTATAGATACATGATAGCAATCTAACTTCTTTTTTTACTTTTATACACTGGTGAAGAATCATTTATCCAGTCAGAAGCATGGTACAGTACTGCAAGAAATACCTTGTGTCAAATTTTTGACTATATTAACAATATTGTACAAATCTGAGCAGAACATTCATTTTTTTAAATTTACATAAAAATATAAAAGCCCAGTAATATCACTAACAGAAAGGATGAAGAAGATATAAAGATAGATAGACAGACAGACATATGGATGAACAGACATTATTATTATGTTATTATTTATATAGAGCCAACAAATACCACAGTCCTTTACAGTGTGTGGACAAACAGACATATAGTTGTAACAAGGCAAGTTGGACACACAGGAACAGAGGGGTTGAGGGCCCTGTTCAATGAGCTTACATGCTAGAAGGAGTGGGGTAAAGTGACACAAAAGTTAAGGACAGTATTGACAGACTAATGACAGTTGCAAGAGAGGAATAACAGTTTAATTCATACGCTTTAATGAAGACGTGGGTTTTTAATGATTTTTTGAAGGAGTGGAGACTGGGTGAGCATCGAACAGAGAAGGTAAGCGAGTTCCACAGGAACGGTGCACCAAAGTAAAAGAAGAAAGTCAATATAGAATTTGTCAGAAATATACGACTGCCACCTGAAATTCAATAAGTCAGACTAATTGATTAACATGCTGACTGCAATAATCCCAGAGACACTACTCAATTTTTGATTTCCTATTGTCACCTTGAAAGCGGAACTTATTTAGAGGTGACCACAGGACAGTATAAAGTAAGGAGAGTCTCTGGAAGCAGTTTAAGCAGTAAGTATTGCAGTTAGCCTGTTAATCTCTCTTCTTAATTTAGTGTAAGACCCACCGATATTGGGGTACTGTGACATAATGGTGGGCTTAACACAATATAGCCATATGGTGTAACTGAATCCCCATATATGTTTGCTAAATTATTTTAAGTAGTCTTGTACGTTTAAAACTGCTTTTTCTTCGTGTGTGTGCGCTGTTACCTAATCTGTATTTTGCATATTTTAAAACAGATGCATATTGAGATATAATGAATAACTCCTTCCTTCACTATGACTCGCAATGTTTCTAGTTTCTGTGCTGTCACATGACCATTATAAATGTTGCTTTTATAAATTTTATAGATATTAATAAGAAAACAGCTCTACCTTCTTCTATACTGAAAATGGTTATATCCCATTATGTCCTCAGTTTTTTGGTGACTGGAAGAATCACCAAGCATAACCACTGTCTATTTCTTATCATTCTAATAAGTGGGATTCAGTTTTAAGAATGCCTTTTACACCCGTGATAAGTCACACATGATATATTGCAACCAGAACATGTACACACATGGACACAATGTGCTGAGAACAAGAGGCAGAAGATCAGCAAACAGTGTAGCAAGCCAAAACAATTGTGAACGTTTATAGAGTTAAAAGTTGAAAACCACTTAAATTGTTTTTGTCAATATACTTGTCAGCCGACTTCCAGTTGTTAAAACGTGGCATTTTGCATTGTATTGCAAACAATTAACAAAATAAATAAGTAAACAAAATAGTTTACCTGTCTAAGACCTTTTTTTTTTTTTTCTTTTTTTTTTACTTAAAGCATAGTTCCTATCTTGGCTGCTCCCCTGCATGTTATTGTTGTCTGGCATTAAGTAGAGGATCCAATATGATCCTGATCTGGCATCCTAATATTTTAGAAGGACTTTTTAATAACTCCATAGTGATGGGGCTTCAGATTACTGCACTACAGTACAGCAACAAAGTAATAGAAAGCATTAAAACTGGTGACAGAGATACTAAAAAGGCATGTGCATGCAAAAGATTATTTCACTTATAAAGATCAGTATGTTCCATCCGCATTGCTCAAAATAAATGCTCAAGCAGAATTCACAATTTTAAACTATACTACACAGACCTTTCATGGAAGATGAAATGACACGCATGTGAATTAAATCACATGTCATTTCGATTAGTAAAATCATCTAGTCATTGTGCTAGAGTAAAAAAAAACATGCACACAAAAGTTATTTTGGTTTGTGCACTTGTAATAGACCTGAAAGAACAGTAACCAAAACATTACTTTCAGCAGGAAGCCAAATGTTCCGCTATTATAGCAAATAGAATGGAAATAGGTGTCCTTTTTACTGCTCACTCATCTGATATTATTATACAATGGCAATACTATAACAATGGCACTACAGTGTGAACATTGCCACTTAAAACTAGCATTAGGGCACTAGCATCACAGTGTAGCTTTATGTGATAGCAAACAAACTCATTCTCACAATGTACAACAGTAACAGTTTTCAAAGGGCTGAGGTCTTGTAGGACATTTTGGTTCTATGTGTGCAGAAGAAGAAAATAGATGGTTTACATCCATCTCTTTATGTACTCACACATTATTTTTACTATATGTCGCATATTATCATAAACTCATATCTACCTTATCTCTGTCAGATTATAATTTGTTTTTCAACTTTGAACTTAAAAAATAATTAGCACCATGTATTCTTGAGACAGTCAATAAAGAAAGCATGTGATAGCTAGATCAGTGCTTTCTAACAAAGAACTTTAACAGTCTAGGATTTAGAAAATGTTCTGGACCTCTGGTGTGCCTTGAAGGCTGGGCTTGACATAACAATGTAGACTAATCACACTGCTATTTGCAGTTGATGGGACTCATGAATCCACAAAATGTGGTTGACAATGTTATCTTTAGTTAGCTACACAAATGAAACCTGTATAATGTACCTGTAAAACCACCAGCTAATGAATGGATTCAAATATTTAATGTTTTATGACATTAGCTATAATGGATACAAGCAGTTGTATATGTATTTATTTTACTATGCGAAAGAATGTACCAATACTGATGAGTGTAATTAAAATGCTAAAATCTTGTACATTTTTCAGTCTTTCAGCTGCTGTATGTAGATTGAATTAGGAGGACCTTCAAATGGTGCTTGGTCCCATTTGGTATTCTAGTTTATGTTGCACACAAAAAGTGAAACACCATAAAATATATTTTGCAAGTATCACAATTAAAATAGTGCAGTTTCCTCAATACATATGGAAAAAATTAAGATGGGCCATTTTTAGTACTAGACTTACTGTACACATTTTAGTGACATATGGTTAGCTGTTTGATTAAGATTTTTCCTTAATTACTTTGCAAACCAAGAAATGAAACCCAAACCAATAAAATGGATGAGCAGGTTTCTCTATAAGGGATACTTATAAAATATTATAAAGAGTTTCTACTAATTGCATAACAAGAATTTTAATTTGCATGAGTTTGTTTTGGTGTAAGTACAATGGGTGGACTAAGAGACGCGTATTTGTAACCAGACGAGTTGGACACACAGGAACAAAGGTATTGAGTTTTCATGCTAAAGGGAGTGGGGTTTAGTGACGCAAAAGGTAGGTTGCTAGGATAGTATTCACTAAGGGGATAGTGTTTTGTTTTAATGACAGAGGAATCAGGGTGCGGGGAGGGAAAGCTGTTCACAGTTTGATATGCATTCCTGAAGAAGTAAGTTTTCAAAGATTTTTGAAGGAGTGGAGACAGGGTGAAAGTCTAACAGAGAGGGTAAGGTTGTAGCATAGGAATGGTGCAGCCCTAGAGAAGTATATACAGCGAGCATCAGAGGTAGGAGTATGAACATATCAATTTTGTGTAATGATTGAGCAAGCAGTGAAAGGTCACTGTTGGCTTTTAGCCCTTTTAATATAGGAGTCTATGGCTCCCTTCAGCTATGACAGATGTTACTCTTAGAAGCTGAGTTCCACACCCTCATCACAAGAGTGGCCACAATGTAGAGTTGTATTGTACAACTCCCACAATACTTTGCCAGTTGTGGATCTACCATTTGCACATTCTTACACGATTGTATTCAGCACTGAGCAGTGTTTGTATGTAAGCATATTTTTTAGACATGTGCAATTCAGTTCAGTCTGAATGGTAA
Organism: Pelobates cultripes; assembly: GCA_933207985.1. Taxonomy (NCBI): domain Eukaryota; kingdom Metazoa; phylum Chordata; class Amphibia; order Anura; family Pelobatidae; genus Pelobates; species Pelobates cultripes. The sequence goes on along the minus strand of OW240914.1, from coordinate 120,189,762 downwards.
TTCGGACGAATTTTGGATGCTTCCGAATGTCCGAATGTTCAAAGTGCCGAATTTCCAAAGTGCCTAATTGCTGAAGTGCCAAATTTCCGAAGTGCCAAAGTGCTTCGGACTTCTGAAAAGTGGCAAAACAAGTAGGGGTAGGATTGGGGTTGGGATTGGGTAGGGTTAGGGGTAAGATTAGGAGTAGTGTTAGGGTTAAGGTTATGGTTAGGGTAGGGTTAGGGTTAAGAGCATGGGCGTCCGCAGGAATTTTTCCAGGGGGGGGGGGCATAATTGTAATGACATCCATGCTTGGTACCTTTTTGACAGTGTCATGAAAGGGAAGGGGCATAGCCATTATTACATAAAGCCAGGGTGAATAGCGTTTTCACAACTATGGTGTCAGGAATATATGTTTGTATTTCTGACACTATAGTGTTCCTTTAAGCAAATTAAAGGACCATTCTGGTCACCATAACAACTTCACCTAAATGAAAATGCTATGATGCCAGGAAGCCCCTGGGTGCTTGCTTTCCTTTAAGGGGTTAAATCGCTCTCAAATGGTTTAACCCCAAAGGCTTCCTCCAGGTCCAGGTCGCTCAGTGGTATTTGGCTTCTGAAACAGAGTGTCAGGAAGTGCAGATTGACGTCAGGCATGGGTGCCGCTGATTGTCTGGAGTGGACAGTTGACGCTCTAAGCCAATCGCTAGTTCCCGGTTCATAAAATATTTTTACTTTTTTATGAATGGGGAGCTACTGATTGGCTTAGAGTGCCAGCTGACCGCTCTAGCCAATCAGCAACACCCCTACCCAACGGCACTCTGTGCTTCCTGACACTCAGTAAATAAAAGTGAACACATTAATACTGATATTTTTTTACCTTTTGGAGATGAGAAGGTCCAGCGTTTCCCTGCCTGGCCCAGGTACCAAAGCCTTATGATGTGGTGTCCAGAATAAAGTGGAGGGTTCACTTCATTTGTCCTTCCTGCTCCAATCTCCTTTTCCTCTCCTTCATTTGACAGTCTTTTTTTTCCTTCTGACACTGTTTTCTATCCTTGGCCCCTTCTGCTCTTTTACCTTTCTGCTACTTTCTGCTTATTTTGCGCCCTTCTGCTCCTTTCTCATTCTGATCCCTTTCTGCTCCTTGCAGACCCTTTCTGCTCCCTTTTCTACTTTACCTTTGTGCTCCTTGCTGTCCCTTTCTGCTCCCTTTTCTACTTTACCTTTGTGCTCCTTGCTGTCCCTTTCTGCTCCCTTTTCTACTTTACCTTTGTGCTCCTTGCTGTCCCTTTCTGCTCCCTTTTCTACTTTACCTTTGTGCTCCTTGCTGTCCCTTTCTGCTCTTTCTCCTACTTTACCTTTGTGCTCCTTCTGATTCTTTCTGCTCCTTTACCTTTGTGCTCCTTGCTGTCCCTTTCTGCTCCTTGCTGTCCCTTTCTGCTCCTTGCTGTCCCTTTCTGCTCCTTGCTGCTGCCCCTTCCTGCTCCTTGCAGGCCCTTCCTGCTCATTCTCCTACTTTACCTTTGTGTTCCTTCTGCCCCTTCCAGCTCATTTCTGACCCTTTCTGCTCCTTCTACTTTACCTTTGTGCTGCTTTACCTTCCAGCTCCTTGCTGACCCTTCCTGTTCATTTCTGTTCCTTTGTGCTCCTTCTCCTGCTTTACCTTTTGTGCTCCTTGCTGTCCCTTCCAGCTCCTTGCTGCCCCTTTCTGCTCCTTGATGTCCCTTCCTGCTCATTTCTGTTCCTTCTCCTTTTCTACCTTACCTTCCTGCTCCTTGCTGACTCTTCATGTAGGCTGTCTCCCCCATCCCTCACTTCTATAGGCATGCGCACGGGGTGTGACGGATGTGCCTGGGCACACCCTAATCCCCGCGGCATGCCAATGGATTGAGACCGGCAGGGGAGATCTCTGGATCTCCCCGGTCAGCTCATGCAGAGCCGACGCTATCCAAGCGGCGGCTCTGGTCTAAGCCTCCATGGGCCGGTGGGGAGATCAAAGTTCTACCTCACCGGTCCACAGCAGCATGGAGGGAGGCAGCAGAGAACCCGGGCTAGAGTTCACGCTCCACTGAACCACCAGGGAAGGCAGCAGGACTGGGATATTAACTAGTCTGCCCCCACCTCCACCCAAACATACAGCACACACATACAGCACACACAGCCTACAAACAGCACCCACACACACACACAGCACCTAAACACATACATCACCCTCGCACACACAGCACCCACACACATATAACACCCACACACACCCAGCACACTAACAGCATCCTCACAAACACACAAAACCCACACACAACACCCGCACAGCACCCTCACACACACACAGCAGTGTGTGTGTATATATATATATATATATATATATATATACACATACACATACATACATATACACATGGCGTGTGTTTGTGCTTTAGGGTGCACACCCTAATGCAATAGGCTGCTAAGCTCTAGGCTGCCCCCCCCATGCCTCACTCCCCTAATCTATAGGCTGCTGCCCCCCCATGCCTCACTCCCCTAATCTATAGGCTGCTTCCGCCCCCCCCCAAATCTATAGGCTGCTGCCCCCCCAAATCTATAGGCTATCTCAAACCCTCCCTCATCCCTCACTTACCTGATCTGCAGGCTGTCTCTGCCCCCCCATCCCTCACTCCCCTGATCTGTAGGCTGTCTCTGGCTGCATGTGCTGCTCCCCTGCGGTTTCAATTAGCAGAGAAGCAGGGATAAGATGCAGCTTCCTATCCCTGTCTCTCTCCATACACATACATATATATGCTCAACCGCATTATTAGACTACAGGCGGTAGTTGAGATTATCACTAATGAGACAGCACAGGCGCTCAATCTTCTAGCTGAGCAAAATACCAAGATGTGATCAGCCATATACCAGAATAGGCTAGCCCTTGATTACTTACTAGCAGTAGAAGGAGGTGTATGCGGAAAGTTTAATCTAAGTAACTGTTGTCTGCACATAGATGATGAAGGGCAGACAGTGGCTGAACTTACAAGCCACATGGTTAAATTTGTGCATGTACCTACTCAGGTCTGGAATGGGTATAACCTAAGTAGTTGGTTTGGAAGTTGGTATGAGCAGCTTGGAGGAATTAAGACATTAGTAGGAGGAGTAGAATTTATTATATTCTTTTTGTGCCTCCTCCTGTCCTGTCTAATTCCACTAGTGGTCAGGTCCCTACATAGTTACATAGCTGAAAAGAGACTTGCGTCCATCAAGTTCAACCTACCTCACATTTGTTTTTTGCTGTTGATCCAAAAGAAGGCAAAAAAACCCAGTTTGAAGCACAATTTTGCAACAAGCTAGGAAAAAAATTCCTTCTTGACCCCAGAATGGCAGTCAGATTTATCCTTGGATCAAGCAGTTATTACCCTACATTGAAAGATTATATCCTTGAATATTCTGTTCTTGCAAGTATGCATCTAGTAGCCGCTTGAACATCTGTATGGACTCTGATAAAACCACTTCCTCAGGCAGAGAATTCCACATCCTGATTGTTCTTACAGTAAAAAAACCTTTCCTTTGCCTTAGACGAAATCTTCTTTCTTCCAGTCTAAACTCATGTCCTCGTGTCCTATGTAAAGTCCGGTTTGTGAATAGATTTCCACACAATGGTTTGTATTGGCCCCGAATATACAGGGAGTGCAGAATTATTAGGCAAATGAGTATTTTGACCACATCATCCTCTTTATGCATGTTGTCTTACTCCAAGCTGTATAGGCTCGAAAGCCTACTACCAATTAAGCATATTAGGTGATGTGCATCTCTGTCATGAGAAGGGGTGTGGTCTAATGACATCAACACCCTATATCAGGTGTGCATAATTATTAGGCAACTTCCTTTCCTTTGGCAAAATGGGTCAAAAGAACGACTTGACAGGCTCAGAAAAGTCAAAAATAGTGAGATATCTTGCAGAGGGATGCAGCACTCTTAAAATTGCAAAGCTTCTGAAGCGTGATCATCGAACAATCAAGCGTTTCATTCAAAATAGTCAACAGGGTCGCAAGAAGCGTGTGGAAAAACCAAGGCGCAAAATAACTGCCCATGAACTGAGAAAAGTCAAGCGTGCAGCTGCCACGATGCCACTTGCCACCAGTTTGGCCATATTTCAGAGCTGCAACATCACTGAGTGCCCAAAAGCACAAGGTGTGCAATACTCAGAGACATGGCCAAGGTAAGAAAGGCTGAAAGACGACCACCACTGAACAAGACACACAAGCTGAAACGTCAAGACTGGGCCAAGAAATATCTCAAGACTGATTTTTCTAAGGTTTTATGGACTGATGAAATGAGAGTGAGTCTTGATGGGCCAGATGGATGGGCCCGTGGCTGGATTGGTAAAGGGCAGAGAGCTCCAGTCCAACTCAGACGCCAGCAAGGTGGAGGTGGAGTACTGGTTTGGGCTGGTATCATCAAAGATGAGCTTGTGGGGCCTTTTCGGGTTGAGGATGGAGTCAAGCTCAACTCCCAGTCCTACTGCCAGTTCCTGGAAGACACCTTCTTCAAGCAGTGGTACAGGAAGAAGTCTGCATCCTTCAAGAAAAACATGATTTTCATGCAGGACAATGCTCCATCACACGCGTCCAAGTACTCCACAGCGTGGCTGGCAAGAAAGGGTATAAAAGAAGAAAATCTAATGACATGGCCTCCTTGTTCACCTGATCTGAACCCCATTGAGAACCTGTGGTCCATCATCAAATGTGAGATTTACAAGGAGGGAAAACAGTACACCTCTCTGAACAGTGTCTGGGAGGTTGTGGTTGCTGCTGCACGCAATGTTGATGGTGAACAGATCAAAACACTGACAGAATCCATGGATGGCAGGCTTTTTGAGTGTCCTTGCAAAGAAAGGTGGCTATATTGGTCACTGATTTGTTTTTGTTTTGTTTTTGAATGTCAGAAATGTATATTTGTGAATGTTGAGATGTTATATTGGTTTCACTGGTAATAATAAATAATTGAAATGGGTATATATTTGTTTTTTGTTAAGTTGCCTAATAATTATGCACAGTAATAGTCACCTGCACACACAGATATCCCCCTAACATAGCTAAACTAAAAACAAACTAAAAACTACTTCCAAAAATATTCAGCTTTGATATTAATGAGTTTTTTGGGTTCATTGAGAACATGGTTGTTGTTCAATAATAAAATTAATCCTCAAAAATACAACTTGCCTAATAATTCTGCACTCCCTGTATTTGTATAATGTTATCATATCCCCTCTCAGGCAAAGTTTTTCTAAACTAAATAGGTTTAAATTTGTTAACCTTTCTTCATAGCCGATATGTTCCATTCCTACATAGTATTATAGAGAGTACTATAGAGAGAAAGACAGCTGCCCATGTAATGGCTGTCTGGAAGATATGATCCCCTAACCCAAAGAGAATATATTCAGGATGAAGAATGTTGAAGGAGTTTTTAAGATGCTTACAAGGTCTACTCTGGTTCAATGGCTACTGTGATTGGTGATGCATCTGGAATAATGTTATATCAGAGGCATCAAAGGGGGGAATGTGATGGGATTCCAGCATGGTCAAAATTTAGTAGGCCAAAATCTCCATGTGGCATATGTGTATGTTGTGTCAGTTAGTTAGCTACACGTAGCTAGGATACTGTCATCAGTGTACTGAGCATGTGCAGGAATGCAGGAACTGAAATTGCACTTATTTCCTTTGTCTTGGATGAGCCATGTGGTTTGACTGGATGTACAAGTCTATATTCTGCTCACTGATTGGTCTGAGGAATATAGGAGGGGTTATACTGTATGGGAGGAGATATGCAGTTAACAAAAGTCCCAAGCCACAGGTATATGTCTCTCAGAATGTTGGAACAGGAGTTCATCTGAGACCTGATCGGTAATGTGAATAAAGGCCTCTTTCTTCCTGAAGACTTGTGTCCATATCTCTGTGTTTGGCTTCTGCATGCTTACACTGCAACAGTATCTGTAATATTGTTAAGCGAGCAAAGCAGGAAGGGGAATTGGATGTACTTGTCCATCTAGGGACAAATGACTTGGCTTGCAATGAGGTTTCAGAGGTATAGGAATTTTTTTGTGTTTTTGCCAATGATATACGGCAGGTTGCTTCTACACTGTCATTCTCTGAAGTTCTGCCTGTGCATAACACTCAGAACTACAGGCGGATGTGTATTAGGGACTTTAACTTGTGGCTTGGTGAATGGTGTCGGGAGCAAGGATTTGGCTTTATTTCTCATGGTAGCTCTGTTTGGAATGGAGATAAGCTGTACAAAAAAGATGGTTTGCATCTTTCTCAAAAGGAAACAAATGTTCTAAGTGAGCCGTTCAGAGGTTTTGCTAGGATGTATTTAAACTAGGAGGGGGGTCAAAAGGATAATAAAATATCAATCCGATTGCCCCCCAAAACAAGGACAGAAGGTGCCTGTAGCAAGTGTGTTAAAAAATGATAAGCTTAGAGTCATGTCTACAAATGCTCGCAGTTTAGGGAATAAGATCCATGAACTTGTGGCAAAAATGGCAACTGATAGTGTACATTTAGTCGCTGTTACTGAGACATGGTACAATGAGAAAAATGACTGGGACATAGCAATACCAGGGTACTCTTTATATAGGAAAGATAGGGAAGGCAAGAAAGGGGGAGGGGTGGCCTTGTATGTGAAGGATAGCATAAAATCTAGCCTAATAAAAGTTAGTGAGGCAAACATAGAGTCCGTGAATTTGGTAATCACACAGTAACTCGTGTAGGTGTGATTTATAGGCCCCCAGGACAAATTGAAGAGTTAGATAATCTACTAGTTGAGGAAATAGCTAAAATGACATAGGACTTTACATAGGACACGAGGCCATGCGTTTAGACTGGAAGAAAGAAGATTTCGTCTAAGGCAAAGGAAAGGTTTTTTTACTGTAAGAACAATCAGAATGTGGAATTCTCTGCCTGAGGAAGTGGTTTTATCAGAGTCCATACAGATGTTCAAACGGCTACTAGATGCATACTTGCAAGAACAGAATATTCAAGGATATAATCTTTCAATGTAGGGTAATAACTGCTTGATCCAAGGATAAATCTGACTGCCATTCTGGGGTCAAGAAGGAATTTTTTTCCTAGTTTGTTGCAAAATTGTGCCTCAAACTGGGTTTTTTTGCCTTCTTTTGGATCAACAGCAAAAAACAAATGTGAGGTAGGCTGAACTTGATGGACGCAAGTCTCTTTTCAGCTATGTAACTATGTAACTATGTAACTATGCGTATCTGGAGGACCAATCAGGCTGAAAAGGACAAGAAAAACAATGGTAAAACGTGTCCTTGCCAACTATTTTCGTTTCATCACTCATTACAAAAATCGAGCTAGTCATGTAATCCTGTACATATCAACCTACAATCATCACTCGTCCGTCATATTAATTGATCACTCCCACCAATACCTTATCTATTAAGTACCTGGGGCAGGATACCCATTTCCAAGCGCTTCTGATCCGGGTGGGCTAATACTCGCCTCCGTGTCCTTTATAAAATCATGACTTTACGTCATGTTATTAGTAAAATCTGGTAATTTTATTAAAGGACACGGAGGCTCATGTTAGGCTAGTTTAAAGCTGCGAGATAACTACTCTGGATACGTACTCTGTGGGTCGAAAGTAATATTCCTTAAACGTCGACTCACGCGACCAATCCGCTGTTCTCAAAACATCCTCCAATCTACAGCCCGAACTGAAAACTTTGGACGTCATAGCGCCCCTGGTAGAGTGTGCTCCATAGACAGCAGTATCTATGTGCGCCATCGCCATTACCCATTTCACCCACCGGGTGAGAGTCACCGTGGATACCGGATGATGAGGTCGTTTGATAGCCCAAAACAATTCCGGGTGCATCGGATTCCTGAATCCCAAGGTTCGTTTCTCGTATTCCCGTAGGCAGTCTACTGGACAAAGTTTGATGTTATGTGGGAACGAGGGATAAGAAACTGAAGTAATTGCCGACTTAGTACACCTGGAGATGTTGAAGGAGACTCCCGTGGGGGTAAAGGAGCGTGCCGTAACATCCAGTGCTCTAACATCCCACACCCTCTTGCAGGAAATCAGGCACAAATGCATGGTCAATTTCCCTGACAGTTGTTTAAGCGAGAGTGCATCATTGTGTGGCCAAGATTGAAGTGACGTCCCATAATGCTGTGTACCTGGGTTGCGGGGGACGAGAAAACCGAATTCCCCGTAGGAGACGGCATACTGGCAGTTGTTGCCCCATCGGGGTTCCATCTATCCCTCTATGTCCTGCGGAAATCGCCGATCCATAAACATTAATGGTTCGGTATGTGAAGCCTTGGGTGTACAGGTTAGTGAGGAAACGTAACAAAGGAGCTATAGGCGCACATACGGATCCACTCGTTGCTCCAGGCACCAATGACTCCATCCGTTCCAGGCATGGAGGTAGGACCGTCTAGTTCCGGGCGCCCAAGCTCCTGCCAGTAACTCGATAGTTTCTCGTGGAACATCTGGCACAACCCAGGGTCCCCTGAAAGGAGCAACGCCACAAGCTTGAGCTGCCCTTGAGCCAGTAGGGGATGTGGATTGCCCTCCGGGTCCGATAAAAGGAATAAGGCATTCGGCAGTAATCGCGGGAAGTCCACTGACATCTCCATGAGTGTTGGAAACCACGGTTGAGCTGTCCAAAACGGGGTCCGTCTGAGATGCACCAGCGTCCGAGCTATGAGGGCGAACGATGGAAAAGCATACAATCGGCCATCCGGCCAGTGTTGGAGGAAAGCATCCGTCGCCAGTGCGTCCGGATCCGGTCTCCAGCTGAAGAATGTTGGTAATTGAGAGTTCAACCGAGATGCGAACAAATCAATCCGCATTGGGCCCCAGAGCGTCTGAAGTCGTAAGAACACATTGCGGTTCAGCCTCCAATGGCTGGCGTCGTGCAGATGTCTTGAATGCCAATCCGCCACGACGTTGGACAAACCTGGGATGTATTCCGCCTGTATTGAAATATTGCGATCCAGGCAGTATTGCCAGAACTCCTTGGCCAGGTCTGTCAAAATCTCTGATTTCAAGCCACCCAGGTGGTTGATGTACCGGACCGCTGAAATGTTGTCCATACGCAGGATTATGGAGCAATTTGTCGCACCCCGAGAAGGCTCTTCAGGGCGAGCGGCCTCGCTATCAGCTCCAAGCCGTTGATGTGTAGGCTTTTCTCTGCACACGACCATATTCCTCCGGTGGAGATAGGCCCGCAACGCGCTCCTCAACCGTGAGTGCTTGCATCGGACTAGAGGATGAAATCCGGGGCCGTCCCAAAGATTGCTCTGCCGTTCTATGCTTCCATATGACGCAGCCACCATGTGAGTTCTTGCTTGGCTGCGCAATCGAGCGGCACTGAGTCTGAGTACGAGTGCCCTGAGCGCAGCTGTGTGGCCTTCAGTCGTTGTAAGGCCCTGTAATGGAGTGGATCCGGTAAAATTGCCTGAATGAAGGCCAAACTAATGATACCCCGTGACATTATTGAGGACCCATGCGTCAGTCGTTGCCAGTTCCCCAGAAAGTGGGACAGTCTGCCCCCCCACAGTCGGTATACCCGGGGAGGGGAAAGTTAGCACACTCACCATAAGGACGTCGGCCGTAAGAATTTCCCCTGGGTCCTCGCGGCTGCCATGGCCTGGCTCTGACTGGACAGAAGGGAGAGGGTGCTCTAGTCTCCGGTGGCTGGGTTCGAGCCGTGGCGGGACCTCTGTATCCCCGGTAGGAACCGCGGGAGGAGCGGCCGGGCAGACGACCCCGGTGTCTGCCGGCCCCGCCAAAAACTCTGGATGAGAACACTCGTTTTAAGTTCGTCTGTGCCTTGTCAAGGGCCGTAAAGGTACTCACATACGTGCCTAATTCCTTAACAAAACTGTCTCCGAACAGGAGCCCCTTGGTTTGCACTCCCGGTTCGGAGAGGGCCATGTTAACCAGTTTGGGTTCGATTTTCATCAGAATAGTCTTGCACCTCTCAGTGGTTAGCGCAGCATTTGCGTTGCCGATGAGGCATATGGATCTCTGGGCCCAGCCCCTAATGGCTAGAAAGTCAAGGGGCGTCCCTTCATTTAATGCCTCCTCGACCAGTTCAAATATCTTGGCACTAGGGCCTAGTGTATCCAGCACCTTATCCTGGCACTGCCACAGGGAGTAATCAAGACCCTTTTTGGCTTTCCAGCCCGATTTTCCCAGGAACTGCGCTATTTTGGGGTCTTTGTCTGGTGTGACGCAGGCCATGTCTGGCACTGTCGGGCGCGGGCACTCCACCCGCAGTTTTTGTCTGGCGGTTTTATCTAAGGGTTTACAGATTCTGGCCGCAATGTACCGTGCCACACGGTCAGTCGGGTACCACTCCGCCGACCTAGGGTTCTGCAGAGTATCAGGGTCGAACAGAGATTCACCCTGCGGGTCCAATATGGAGGAATCATCCGCAGTATCATGCAAAGGGTTAGGCGGGTTGCGTGATGGACTACGGTCAGGGAAGGACACCTCCCAATCATTGGAGTCAACTTCATCGGACTCGCTCAAAACCTCCTCCGTATCCGAACCAGAGTCGGAAGCGTCAGTTTGGGCTTTTGCCCACTTCCATGTCCTCGCCGCTTTTGCCCGGCGGGTGGCTCGTTTTCGTGGGGGCCCCACGACCTCAGGTGTGACAGGACGTACCCCGTCCGTCAGTTCAGTTTTGGAGGTGTGCTTTCCCATGTAGTGAGTTTTTCTCACAGCCTTACGGCCCTCTTTCTGTACCAGGCCTTCGTCTGTGACCCTGCCTAGGGCTCCCTAAGGGTTGGCTGCCTTAATAGCAGTGGAAATAGAGTGGGATATGTTGTCAGACATAACCCCCATTGTGGTATAGATAGCCTGGGTAACTGATTTAGACATGGTGGCATCCAAGAGCGAGTGGAACTCCTCTGAGTCCAAATGCTCCAGGGGGGCCAGCCGTTCCCCTGGCAGGGTGGGGGGTGCAGACACCAAGGACCTGCTGGCGTCCCCCTTACCACTTGGGCCAGGGGCAGAGTATTCAGTAGGGGTCTGCATCTTGGGCCAAAAAGTGAGTGAGGCAAACTAGCACTAGGGTAACTAGTACTGTGATACTAGAGTGTGCAGGCTGGGCAAGAGGCTGACAAGGCAAACAGACAAAAAAAAGCACAGTAACAAACCAGAAAAGTTTGTGCCTGTATGTCAGAAATGTCCATGTGTCCATCTGCCATCACAGTCTCCCATTTGGTCCCCTAGGGGAGTGTCCACCAAGTGGGAGACCTGCATAAATACGGGCGGGTAGCCCACAGGAAAGCCAGATCTTGTTTTACCCTCAATGCGTAGTCTCGTTATTGGTGGGATTTATTACCAACGACTAGAGACTGACTGCTGGAGCCGCAAGCCGCTTGGTGGATATATTTGTTCGGCGGGTATCGACGGTTTGTGGATTTATGTTCGGGAGTTTGGAACCGCTTACGGATCCCGTTCGGGAGATTACCACTTCCCATGACGGTGGTTCGTATATAACAGTCTATGCGAACGGAGATAGTGAGATTGCGAAGGGGGAAGCTTAACTAAACGGCGGTTTTCCTCACAGACACCAGGGGTGTCTTAACATGTGTAAAGGAGTCATTATCAGACTGGAGCAATTTAAATGGAGTCCAAGGGAAATTGGATTATTTAAAAGTTGCACTGCTGAAGGCAACATAAAATGCTTGTCAGTAAAAGCAAAAAATTCAAGAAGCAACTGTGGTACTCCGCAGATGTGGCCAAAATAGTAAAACAACAACAAGTTAGCATTTAGTAATTATAAAAAAAAACAGAGTGAGGAAGATAGAATGATCTATAAGATTAGGCAGAAAGAGGCTAAGCAAGTTACACACAGAAGGGAAAATAGCACAGTGAGTAAAAAAGGGGGACAAAACATTTTTTAGATACATAAATGAGAAAAGGAAAAGAAAACAAGAATTAGTTAGATTAAAAACAAAAAAGGAAGGTATGTAGAAGAGGATAAAGGTCTAGCTGACTGCCTCAATTAATATTTTTGTTCTGTATTTACAGATGAAAATGAAGGAAAAGGACCTCAGTTGAGAAAAAGGATAAATGAGTCATTTATTACACGTGAGTTTACAGAGGAAGAGGTTCTATTTCAACTGTCAAAAGTAAAGACAAATAAGTCAATGGGACCTGATGGAATACACCCAAAGCTATTAAAAGAGCTTAGTGGTGTACTAGCAAAACCATTAACAGATTTATTTAACCAATCATTAACAGGAGTAGTCCCAGAAGATTGGAAGTTAGCGAATGTTGTGCCCATTCACAAGAAAGGTAGTAGGGAGGAGTCGGGCAACTATAGGTCTGTAAGCCTTACTTCAGTAGTGGGGAAAGTAATGGAAACCATGTTAAAGGATAGGATTGATGAACATCTAAAAACCCATGGATTTCAAGATCAGAGACAACATGGGTTTACTTCAGGGAGATCATGCCAAACTAATCTTATTGATTTTTTTGATGTGTGTCCGATTGTGTCAAATCAGTGAGTGTATGTGTGTGTGTGTATGCCAGTGTATCTGAGAGTGTGTTCTGGTCCATGAGTGTGTGTCTGTCAGTCAAAATGTGTCTAGGTTAACAGGAAGAGGTGTGGCTTTGGCAGGAAGGGGCGGGTACATTTAAATTAGGGAGTGCCCGAGATCTGTTATGCCTAGGGCAGCGCCATTTTAAAATACACCACTGCATATATGGCCAACAACTAACACGGTTCATGGATCACATCCAGTTGGTATGGCTTAACCGGGTCACTGGAGACAACACCAGGCTATTACATTGGAGCCTGGCATTACAGCCATATGACTTCACGATTCATTATCGACTTGGTAAGTTAAACAGAAACGCTGACGGGTTATCACGACAAACAGAACTGGAGAAGTGATCCATGAGTATTCCCCGGACATCCCCAAGTCGATCCTTCAGGATCAGACTCTATATGCCAGCTTGTGGTTAAGGGGGAGCTGTGTGACGGAACCTACCACCAATTTTGTCTGTTTTGCCCAATTTCAACTGTTTTGCCTTTTTCCTTCCGCCTGCCTGCACGTTCGGCCGCCTGCCCCAGGGGAGCCCAAAGGTAGCCAGCTGGCCAGCTCTTGGGCTCCCATAAAACAAGGCAAACATAAAACGAGGCAAACAATCCCCTAGGCATTTGGGGGCGGTGTTTTTTGCCGCCCCCTGGAAATTGCCTGCCCAAGGCAAATGCCTTGTTTACCTCGCGGCAGACACATCCCTGCATATATGTATGGTTGCAGTTTTTAAGAGCCCACACAACCGCCAGACACTCCTTTTCGATTGTCCCCTACCTGGCTCAGTACAGCTCCTGTGAAGAATCACCCTCCATTCTTTCGATTCAATCCCTCCCTGCTTTTTTATTCGTTAAATGTATTGCCTTTATTGCTGGTTTATTCTGTATTTTCAAACGAGGACCACCCTGGGTAGCAATTAGAACATAGAATCCTGTATTATTACCTGAAACCGCAAGCTAATTGAGTGCTCCTGGGTGGCCGCCATTTCAGGACATGAACACGTGGCAAGAACAATGGATGGCGGCCATCTTAAACTCCCGAACGGCCGACCAGTGGGATTTAGGCATCGAGTGCCTGGAACTATTTTCGGCATGGCTTTCCAGCAATCCCCGGTGCCCCATGGAAGTCCCATCTGACCCATTTCCGCGAAATGTATATAAATGGCGTTCGGGAGTTTCAATCTAACGAACGAGGGGAGCACTCTTAGGTACCTCATCTATGGTAGATTTCATGTAAATTGTCCCGAACGGAGACCGGCTCGCACCACTGATTTCATGGAACTCTGAGTCGGCTACAACCTCGTGGCGAGCCGGTCAAACTTCCACACGGTATAATTCCAAAACTACCAAACGGATTCTCACAAAATTTGGATATGTTACTCCCATCACCACCAGCTACCCAGGGATATAGATATGATATTGGTAAAGTATAGTTTTAAGAATTGTAAAAAAAATTAAACTTTTCTGGCCAGTAGATAATTGAGTTTGATAAGCTTCTCAAACCCAATTATCTAGCCTGGCCCAGAGGAGGAGTTATGTACTGTATAAATTGTGTGCCCTGTTTCTCAGTAAATCAGTCTTGTTCCAGCATTAAGCTTTGGCTCATGTGTGGATTATTTGGCGATACCAGCGTTATTTTACCCTGTGGATTATTGTGATTGTTCTGCTATTGGGGAAAAAGGGAATACTAGACAGTGATACAGATTACTACCGTCACAGCTCCCAATCCAAACATGGAGGCATTTGTGTGGAGGGGCCAGGACAGGTGCATTCACAAGGGCCCAATTAAGTTCCTGGAAATCTTGCTCACACTCTGGGTCTAGTTTACTTGGCGTGGTAAATTTTTGTGGGTCAAGTCGGTGAGGGGCTTAGCTAGAGTGTTATAGTTCAGCACAAACTTTCTGTAATAGCCGGCAGTACCTAAAAAAGCCATCACTTGGGTCTTAGTATGGGCAAGGGGCCAATTGGCTACTGCCTCAATCTTGGCTGGCTCGGGTTTCTGTTTCCCAAACCCTACTCGGTGGCCCAGGTACTGCACTTCTGCCATACCTATGTGGCCTCTCTGTTCTTATCCAATACGGCTTCTACATATACCAGATGCTCCTCCCAAGTGTCACTGAATACGGCGATGTCATCCAGGCATGTGCAAGCATAATCCTGGAGGCCATCTAACAGCCTGTCCACCATCCTTTGGAAAGTGGCCGGGGCATTCTTTATTCCGAATGGCATTACCTTAACTTGGTATAGGCCAAATGGAGTGACGAATGCTGACTTAGGGATAGCATATGTTGCTAATAAAATTTGCCAGTACCCCTTACATAAATTGATAGTAGTAAGGTATTGACAACGAGCCATGCTATCCAAGAGCAAGTCGATACGAGGCATCGGGTAGGCATCTGAGACTGTCTTGTTATTGAGCTTCCTGTAGTCCACGCAAAAACCTGGTGGTACCGTCATGTTTTGGGACTAGAACTACTGGGGAAGCCCAAGGACTCTTCGTGTAGCGGAGCCCTAGTCCTAGCAGGGACTCTCTTCCACTGGTTACTCCAAGACTCACTCAGGAACAAGTAGAATACTCAAAGGAAACAGTCAAATACAGGAAAATACTCCAAAAATCTCCCGCCACCTCCCCAGCAACTGGACAACACTCAGCTCTAGGGGTATAACTCATTTTAATAGAGCCACAGCTGGCCTTTTATGAGAATCCCCATGCAAGGGGTTTCCAGATACATATTCCAGGGGCATTTTCCACTGGACCTGAGAGAAGACTGAAGCAAAGTACACAATAGAATTACATTACCTCTTAGGTCCAGGATGTGTAAAATCTATAACACCCCATAATATGAATTTCCCTATAAGGTACCCCTTCAAGTACTATATCCCCAGATAGCCTGGGTCTGAGTGCCAAAGATATCCAAAAAGCGCTCAGAGTTTAGACCGACCGCACACGAGGTGCCTGCCCAAAAAGGTTCCATGAAAATAGGCCATGAAAATAGGCTGTACGGTCAGTCTCTTTCGGGAGTATAAAATACATAGAAAATAGTACAACAGCTGTTCGTATGTCCGTTCGTATGAATATCAAGTTCGGGAGGTTGCTCCCCCTGAACGCCGCTCTGTTCGCATAGTTTTCCATGAATGGAACAGAAGGTGGAAGACCTAGCGGTGTTCGATTTTAGTTCCATACACTCGACGACCAAACACCGCTGTCTCTGTTCATGTCCCAAGATGGCCGCCGCCACGTGTTCGCACATACGAACGGCGGCCACCCAGCTGAGGGGAGGGAATATGTGTACTGTATCCATCTATTGATTGGCTGATAACTAATTCTCTGTGGGTGTCTCCATTGCATAGGAGAATTGCATAAAAGCAGAATGTGTGACATTAAAAATCAGTTCTGCTCCTGAGTGTCGTCCAGTTATTAAGAAGGGTGATGGGAGATTTGTGGATTTACTTGCTACTTATGCTATTCTTCTTATAATATCCTGCTTGTTCCTGAGTAACCATTGGAGTACCAGCGGAGGAAAGTATATGTTGAACCAGCACTCCAGTACATTGGTTGGCAGCGGCGGGATCCAGAGCTCGCAAAGGAACAAGTACCAATGGATTGTGGATGGAGATCGATTACTTCATTCTTAAGTGGTCCACGTTAAAGGATCTCCTAGAAGCAAGAGGTATCCCTGCAAGTAACAAGAAAAAGGCTGTTCTTGTTACTGAAGTGATGGCGGAATACCGAATGGATAGCAGTTTGGCTCCCGAATGAAGCGGTTTGACTAACAAACGGGAGCAATCAGAGTTTCAAAGGGAGCTACATGTATGTACGTAGTGGGGAATTACGATACCACATAACATAGATAACCCCAATAAAAACCCCCAATAACGACAGACAACTTAGTATGGATGAACAGGCCACAGCATTTATTATAACATAAATAAATTACTGCATAAAACATAACTTCATTTATTAACTCTTTCTGTTAGAAATAATCATAAATTAACATATATACATATAATAACAAAATGTGCTATGCATAAACCCAACCGTCCTTGCCAATAAAGATACAGTGGTTCCTAATCACCACTTCCTCTCACCTTCCCCCTCGTCATAAAAATCATATCTTTCCAATGCCCGCCATCAGCCGACCTTATCCACGCTCGATGGGCACGATACCTCAGGCAACCTAATGTTTAACCTTTTAAGCAAGGGAGGTTGAGACCTGTAAAACATAAAAACTTAGTCCATCCCTAGACATAAACCTTCAAACTTGATTGGCAAGGACATACCCCCGCCACCAGACCCGCTGCTTTACCCCTAAATCAGCGGGGAACCCCACCAAAACCTCCCATGGCCTGTTCCACAGCTTCTTGAAGGGCGAGATTGAAAAGGTCGAGCCCGACCTCCGTTAGGTGTACCCCGTCCCCCCGAAAAAAATGAGCCACCTCCTGCTCAAAAACCCTGTGGCGGACCGGGATCCCCCGAACCCCCAAAACAAACTGGGAAACTCGCCTGTTTAGCTTGCGTCTGCAACGCTCCATCGCACTCTGGCTCCTGGCGCCACGCCAGTAATTACGGGCAATGACCTCAGACTACACCAAGCGCACCCCGGGGAACAAATTCAGAATGCGGGCTAGGTCCCGCTTCACCGCCGAAATCAAGTCCCAAATGGGCACCACGTCCAGATCATTCCCCCCAGGTGGATCACCAGGACACTCGGCACCCCCAGGATATGGGACAACTGCGCTAACTCGGGTAGGAGCCGGGACGACCTCATACCCCGTGCCCCGAGCCATCGTACCTCTGCTTCGGAAGGCGTGAAACCCAACCTTTCACCTCTAGGCCGCACTGTCGCACACTGCCCAGCACAGTAAACATAGGAATGTCCGATGATCCAGATCCTGGGGGGAAACGAAACTGTGGAGGGAAATCAAGTCAATAAACCGGTCGGACGAACATAGGACACATAACGTCTCGAGTCCCACCTACCAATCCTTTGAACGACTTGCGCCGGCATGCCAAGCCTCGAGGCCTCAGTAGCCGCCCCAATACGGAACGAATGTCCCCCAAACTCCCTGCTGTCCAATCCCACCGCCTCCAGCCCCAAACGAAAAACTCTAATAAACTGGAAATGGGAAAGGAAACTACCATCCCCGTGTACCAGGAGTGGCAACGCGGGGTGTGACAGACCCATCTGTCTGGATTACAAATGCTTTGTTCGCCTGTTTTACCGGTGTAGCGGATTGCACCAGGCGACCCTACAAAAATACTGTATAAAGCTGCATCCGTGTATCTGCTGTATTTTCTGTGTATTGAAAAAGAATTGTATTCCTCTGATTGTTCGGTAGTTTCATTCCCTTAGTTTATTCGAATGAAACTACCGAACAACCAGACCTCCCTGTGTGAAGTGTGTCCTCAATTACCCGTTGCAACATTGTTGCGAACGGGTAATTGAACAGTAAGTAGCCGTCCTTTGTTCTCGGGGGTGGCCGCCATTCGACAAACGAACACGTGGCGGCGGCCATTTTAAAACTCCCGAACAGCGGTGTTTTGCCGTCGAGTGTCTGGAACTAAAATCGGACACTCGAGTAGGCGAACACCGCTGAGACCTCCACAGCCCTGGTCCGTTCGGTTCCAAACTACCGAACGGCCCCTCGTTCGGTAAATAGAGAATACCGAACGAGGGGATTCAGGCGAACCCCCCCTAGCCTCTATAGCTAGAGGCTTTCGTGTATTTTATTCCCTTATGCCAGGACCGACCGCAAGGCCCATTCACATGGAACCGAATTCGGCTAGCTCTGTTCGTGCGGTCGGTCATTTTATTCCCTCCATACTTTTCCCGAACCCCTGGTCTGATCTGGGTGATTTTTGGATATGTTGTTCACCCAGATCAGGGCTACCAGGGGATGTATGATTTAAAGGGGTACCCCTACGTTTAGGGGTACATCCAGAAATGGGGGGAATTGGTGTGCTGGATAAGGGGATTATGATGCTGGCTGAGGGGAGGAGATGTGTGGGAGGTTACCAGGACAGGATTGGCTACTGTAATAATTACTGTAAATCCCTCCCTTGCATGGGAGCATGCTTTATAAGGAGACTGTGATTAAAGGCTTGTCAGTTATGCTCCTGAAACTGTGTGTCGTCCAGTTATTGGGATTGCTGTTGGGATATTGCTGTATTTTACCTGCTGGAAACCCTGCCTTTGGATTTACTATTTACTTGTTCCTGAGTCTCACTTGGATTATAAGCGGAGATAACCTGGGTAATATTGCATCTCCGCTACATTGGTTGGCAGCGCTGGGATCCAGACTCACAGAGGAACAAGCCTAAATGGAGTACGGATGGAGATTGATTTTGCCACACTAAAACGCTCCACGCTAAAAGACCTTCTGGAGGCAAGGGGTATCCAAGCCAGCAATAAGACAAAAGCGGCACTTATCACTGAACTGATGGCGGAGTACCGAATGGAAGGCGATTCGGTTCCCGAACAGGGGAATTCGGGAGAAACACCGGAACAAAGGGAGTTCCAGAGGCAGGTACAATTTCGGCTGTCTTTCTATGGGGAACACCCTCCAACAGAGATTATTTCCAAAACGATAACGGAGGTCCAGGAGTTTATACTGAGGAGTCAAACAGCGGCCCCAGAACGCAGCTCTGCAGTAAATATGCCACATGAAGGTAAGCCGAAAATACCGTACCAGGCTTTTAAAACATATGTGGAGGCAGAGGAAGATATAGACGCTTTCCTGCAAGATTTCGAGAGACTGTGTGCACTGCATAGAATCAGCGCAGAGGACTGGGTACCCATTTTGGCAGGAAGGTTAACTGGGAGGGCAGCTGAGGCATACCGGACTGTACCGAATGATGAAATTCGGAATTATCACAAAGTGAAAGAAATTATATTGGCCAGGTATGCTATAACACCAGAAGCATACCGGCGGAGATTCAGGGATCTAAAGAAGGTGGAGAAAGACTCACATGCTGAGTGGGCATGCAGACTACAACGAGCAGTCTTGGGGTGGGTGCAAGCGAGCAAGGCACGGTCTATGGAGGATGTATTGCAAATGGTACTGCTGGAGCAATTTTATGAAGGAGTAACCAGCGAGGTACAGGAGTGGGTAAGAGACAGAAACCCTACCTCCCTTACCGAAGCAGCCAGGAAGGCAGACGAGTACCTGGATGCACGCAGGCAGCAAAAACCTGCAGCTCCAAAAGTACCTTTTAAAACCTTTGGGGGAAATAACTACACGCCAGCTCTACCAAGGTCACTGCCACCACCACCACCACCCGCTACACAGCCACGTTTCCGCCAGCCCACGTCGGGCCCTTGCCACCACTGCCAGAAGTGGGGACATTATAAAAGGGAATGCCCCCAGCTGCGGGACCGTTCCACCTGGATCCGACCCGGTCCACCACCACCACCGAGAGCCGCCGCAGCCCATCACTACCAGGACATCGTGGCCACACCGTATGGTTCAGCAGTTCCCATCACAACCGTAGAGCAGTGGGAGGTACTGCACGAGGCAGATCCCGTCCAGGCTAACGCAGACAACCGCCAGCATCACAGGCAGACCGTGTATCTGGAGGGTAAAGCAGTTCAGGGGCTACGTGACTCAGGAGCCACCATCACCCTGGTAAAAAGTCACCTGGTCTCAGACCAAGCTAAACTTAGTAAGACTGTGGCCGTCAGGGTAGCCGGGGAGCAGTATACCGGCTACCCACAGCAAGGGTACATTTGCATTGGGGAGCGGGGGCAGGGCATGTGGAGGTGGGGTTGATGCCGCAGTTACCGGCGGAGGTTTTATTGGGGAACGATCTGGGGAGGCTCACATCTGCTTTTGAGCCCCAGACACCCATCACAGGAGAAGCTCACCCTGTGGTCACTCGACAACAGGCCCGCACCCAGGACTACAACACACTCCCGGAGGTCCAGGTAAGAGATCCTTCCCCTTCCCCTGACTGTGTTCCCTGGGCCCCTCCTAGCGAATTTGCAGCTGAGGTAGTGACTGATCCCACCTTGCAGGTGTATAGGGACAAGGTGACAGCAGACACGCCTGGGGGGGAGGGCGAAAGGTTTATTTGGGACAACCAGCTGTTATATCGGGAGACGGATAAGCAGGTATCCGGGTCAGACCCGATTGTGATGAGGCAGTTAGTGGTACCTCAGCGGTACCGGGCGGAGTTACTACGGATAGCCCATGACATTCCGCTATCTGGACATTTAGGGGTCAGCAGGACCCGATACAGGTTAACCCAAAGTTTCTTTTGGCCGGGAATTAGCCAGGAGGTGCGCAGGTATTGCAACACGTGCGATACCTGTCAAAGGGTGGGGAAAAGGGGGGACCGGCGCAAGGCCAAGTTACATCCCCTCCCCATAATCGAGGAACCCTTTAGCAGGGTAGCAGTGGACCTAATAGGACCTCTCAACAAAGCAAGCCCGTCAGGTAAAAGATTTATCCTGACCGTAGTAGATTATGCCACTAGATATCCAGAGGCGGTGGGCCTGACGAATATACAGGCTGAGACAGTAGCGGAAGCCCTGATGAAGATATTCTCCCGGGTGGGACTCCCCAGGGAGATTGTCTCCGATCAGGGCACCCAGTTCACCGCCGAAGTCACGCAGCGCCTCTGGAAGTTTTGTGACATTAAGCCGGTCATTAGTTCCCCTTACCACCCCCAGACGAATGGGCTCTGCGAACGTTTCAACGGTACATTGAAACAAATGCTCCGAACCTTCGCAGAGACCCACAAGGACTGGGAGAAGTTCCTGCCGCACCTCCTCTTTGCTTACCGGGAGGTGCCGCAGGAATCCACTGGGTTCTCCCCATTTGAACTATTGTTTGGCCGCAGGGTACGAGGGCCTTTAGATTTGATCAGAGAGCATTGGGAGGGAGAACGGAGCACTGACGGTACCCCCATCATACCCTATGTGTTGGCATTCCGAGACCGCCTTGAGGCCTTAACTCAGACGGTACGCGAGAATTTGCAGGCGGCTCAGACACGCCAACGCACATGGTATGATCGGGGCGCCAGGGACCGTAGCTTTCAGGTCGGGCAGAAGGTGTTAATCTTAAAACCTGTCCGACACGATAAGCTGCAGGCCGCCTGGCAGGGCCCTTATAAGGTGGTGGAACAACGGTGTGACACCACTTATATAATCGGCTCGTGCGTTGGTACTGGGGGGCGACGCATGCTCCATGTGAACATGATGAAGCCCTACCAGGAGCGCTCGGAGGAAGTGACCGCTATATGTGCGCCTAACTCCGAGGAGTTTGACAGTTTACCTCTCCCGGATCTGCTGGGAGAGGGTCAGTTATCCGGGGACTTAGGGGAGGTCACCCTGGGGGATCGGTTGAGCCCACAGGAGCGGAGCGAGGTACAACAGCTGTTGAGGGAGAAGCAGGATATCTTCTCTAATGTACCTGGTTACACTCCTCTGGCCACTCACCGAGTAGACACCCCAGGGCAACTGCCCATGCGTCAGACCCCGTACCGCATCCCAGAAGCGGTACGGGCGAACATGCGCAAGGAGATAGATGAGATGCTCCAGCTGGGGGTGATTGAGCCCTCTGACAGCCCCTGGGCATCTCCGGTAGTCCTAGTACCAAAGCGGGACGGCACGACCAGGTTTTGTGTAGACTACCGGAGATTAAATGAGAAGACGGTATCGGACGCCTACCCCATGCCCAGGATAGACGAACTCCTGGATCGGATGGCGAGGGGGCACTATCTCACCACAATTGACTTGTGTAAAGGGTATTGGCAAATACCCTTGGCACAAGACGCCATCCCTAAGTCGGCCTTTGTCACCCCATTCGGCTTGTACCAATTTAAGGTCATGCCGTTTGGGATGAAAAACGCCCCGGCTACTTTTCAGCGGATGGTGGACCGCCTCCTAGATGGGTTCCAGGATTATACCTGCGCATACCTCGACGATATTGCCATTTTCAGCAATACCTGGCAGGAACACCTGACCCATATAGGAGCGGTCCTAGATAGGATTAGGGCCGCTGGTTTAACGCTGAAACCAGCCAAATGCAGCATAGGAATGGCTGAAGTACAGTACCTAGGTCATCGGGTAGGATGCGGCAAGCAAAAGCCGGAACCAGCCAAAGTAGAGGCTGTAACATAGAAACATAGAAACATAGAAACATAGAATGTGACGGCAGATAAGAACCATTCGGCCCATCTAGTCTGCCCAATTTTCTAAATACTTTCATTAGTCCCTAGCCTTATCTTATAGTTAGGATAGCCTTATGCCTATCCCACGCATGCTTAAACTCCTTTACTGTGTTAACCTCTACCACTTCAGCTGGAAGGCTATTCCATGCATCCACTACCCTCTCAGTAAAGTAATACTTCCTGATATTATTTTTAAACCTTTGTCCCTCTAATTTAATTTAACACTATGTCCTCTTGTTGTGGTAGTTTTTCTTCTTTTAAATATAGTCTCCTCCTTTACTGTGTTGATTCCCTTTATATATATTTAAATGTTTCTATCATATCCCCCCTGTCTCGTCTTTCCTCCAAGCTATACATGTTAAGATCCTTTAACCTTTCCTGGTAAGTTTTAATCCGCAATCCATGAACCAGTTTAGTAGCCCTTCTCTGAACCCTCTCTAAGGTATCAATATCCTTTTGAAGATACGGTCTTCAGTACTGTGTACAATACTCCAAGTGAGGTCTCACCCAGTGTTCTGTACAATGGCATGAGCACTTCCCTCTTTCTACTGCTAATACCTCTCCCTACAACCAAAACATTCTGCTAGCATTTTCCTGCTGCTCTATTACATTGTCGCATAACCTACCTTTAAGTCATCAGAAATAATCACCCCTAAATCCCTTTCCTCAGATGTTGAGGTTAGGACTATCAAATATTCTGTACTCTGCCCTTGGGTTTTTACGTCCAAGATGCATTATCTTATCCACATTAAATGTCAGTTGCCACAACACTGACCATTTTTCTAGTTTACCCTAAATCATTTGCCATTTGGCTTATCCCTCCTGCAACATCAACCCTGTTACATATCTTAGTATCATCAGCAAAAAGACATACCTTACCATCAAGACCTTCTGCAATATCACTAATAAAAATATTAAAGAGAATGGGTCCAAGTACAGATCCCTGGTGACAAGTCCAAGCTTCGAATATATTCCATTAACTACAACTCCTGTTGCCTGTCCCACTCAGCCACTGCACCCATTCAACAATATTGTATTGGAATCCGAGCTTAACAAGATTGCAGTTTGATGATAAAACCTTCTATATTTGTACCGGTATGTCAAAGCCTTGCGCAAATCCCAGGTAAGCAATGTCTACTGCACCACCCTGATCTATAATTTTAGTTACCCAATCAAAGAAATCAATAAGATTAGTTTGGCATGATCTCCCTGAAGTAAACCCATGTTGTCTCTGATCTTGAAATCCATGTGTTTTAGATGTTCATCAATCCTATCCTTTAACATGGTTTCCATCACTTTCCCCACTACTGAAGTAAGGCTTACTGGCCTATAGTTGCCCGACTCCTCCCTATTACCTTTCTTGTAAATGGGCACAACAGTCGCTAACTTCCAATCTTCTGGGACTACTCCTGTTAACAATGATTGGTTAAATAAATCTGTTAATGGTTTTGCTAGTACACCACTAAGCTCTTTTAATAGCTTTGGGTGTATTCCATCCGGCCCCATTGACTTATTTGTCTTTACTTTTGACAGTTGAAATAGAACCTCTTCCTCTGTAAACTCACATGTAATACATGACTCATTTGTCAGCACTTACTCCAGCTGAGGGTCCTTTCTTTCCTTCATTTTCATCTGTAAATACAGAACAAAAAATATTAATTGAGGCAGTCAGCTAGACCTTTATCCTCTTCTACATACCTTCCTTCTTTTGTTTTTAATCTAACTAATCCTTGTTTTACTTTTCTTTTCTCATTTATGTATCTAAAAATGTTTTATCCCCCTTTTTTACTGACTGTGCTATTTTCTCTTCTGTGTGAGATTTGGAAGCTCTTATAACTTGCTTAGCCTCTTTCTGCCTAATCTTATAGATCATTTTGTCTCCCTCACTCTGGGTTTTTTTATAATTCCTAAATGCTAACTTTTTGTTTTTAACTATTTTGGCCACATCTGTGGAGTACCACAGTGGTTTCTTGAATTTTTTTGCTTTTACTGACAAGCCTAATGCAATTTTCTGTTGCCTTCAATAGTGCAACTTTTAAATAATCCCATTTCTCTTGGACTCCATTTAAATTGCTCCAGTCTGATAATGACTCCTATACACATATTCTAATTTTAGAAAAGTCTGTTTTTCTAAAGTCTAAAACTTTTGTTTTTGTGTGGTGTGACTCAGTCACTGTTCTTATATTAAACCACACTGACTGATGATCACTGGATCCTAAACTTTCACCTACAGTAATATCTGATACCAAATCTCCATTTGTTAACACTAAATCTAGTATGGCCTCTTTACGAGTTGGCTCCTCAACAACTTGTTTTAGAGACAATCCCAGTAGGGAGTTTAGAATATGTGTGCTCCTGGCACAAGTAGCTAATTTTGTTTTCCAATTTACATCAGGAAGATTAAAGTCACCCATGATGATAACTTCCCCTTCATTGTCATTTTAGCTATTTCCTCAACTAGTAGATTATCTAACTCTTCAATTTGTCCTGGGGGCCTATAAATCACACCTACACGAGTTACTGTGTGATTACCAAATTCTAACGTAGCCCAAGCGGACTCTATGTTTGCCTCACTAACTTTTATTAGGCTAGATTTTATGCTATCCTTCACATACAAGGCCACCCCTCCCCCTTTCTTGCCTTCTCTATCTTTCCTATATAAAGAGTACCCTGGTATTGCTATGTCCCAGTCATTTTTGATAATATATATATATATATATATATATATATATATATATATATATCATTATAGTATTTATGTGTCAGAGCATAAAGCCCTAGTAGATAGATAGATAGATAGATAGATAGATAGATAGATAGATAGATAGATTTTCCTGGCACTGGAGAGTCCCTTTAACAGAAAGAAAAATAAGAGTAAATAAAGTGTCTCTTACTATGTAGTGTTTTCTGTTTTTTCCACTAGTTTTATCCAGAGGAAAGATATTTAAGGAACATCCAAGAGAGGAAAGTAAATTAAGTGATCACTTTAATTACATTTTCCTTTAAACAATTTTATTTCTTAGATGTCAGAGAATAATTCAAGAGTCTGCAATATGAGTCTGCAAGAAATGACTTTGTACAATCCAGGGATATGAATCTGTGAAACTTAACCTTGGTCAAATCCTTGTATTTGGTCCTAGAAGAGGTAAGTTGAAATTGCATGGTCTTTATGCTTGTCTTTGAACTTCCAATCCAAAACACACAACATAGAAAATTAAAATACATAAAAATACAAAAATTACATAAAAAGTGTGCAGGGAAATTTTCTCATATCTGATCAGTGCAAATATTTAACCTCAATGTTCAGATTTAGACCTGATAGAGATAAAGTGTTGTCATTTAAAAATCCATTCAGCCTCTATCCTACTTGATTCATAAAACTTATCACCTTCTCTCCAATTTTTCTTCTTTTTGGAGATGACCATAAATGAGAGAAGCAACGGGTCTCCTTGATGGACTTGAGCAAAATGGGAAGTGTTGTAAAAACATGTTCTGCAATTCTTATCTTTAGGGCCATTGTGGTTCTACCAACATATTGGAGTCAGCAACTTCACCAAAGTAAATAAATTACATTGGTCAGATTTCAGGTTAAAAAATATCTAATTGTATATTCTACATTAGTGGAGTATGAAGAAAAAATATTCATCTTAATGGTATTACGCAAGTTCACCTTAGATGCACATTTTCTGCACTGAACAAAATCTGTTTCATTTCACATTATAGTTTTATTATTTGTAGATTTTTTTCTTTAATACATGTTTCTATTAAATTCGTTTTCATATTAACTCCTCTAAATATCACCTTAGGTTTTTCTAACACTATTTACTTATGCAGTGGGTTTATAAGGCCTGCTGCCAAGCCATGCTCACCAAAGATAACAGCCTCCTTCCAATGGTAAATAAAGAGGTTGGCATAATTAGGTGCGAACCTGGTCCCCATTGCAATGCCAGAGAGGTGAAGAAAAAAAATTGATGATCAAACCAAAAAAAATAATATTGTAAAATCAGAGTAATCCTTTAATGATAAACTGGATTTGCTCAGGATTTATTTCAGTTTCTCTCTGCAAAAAATATGAAAAATAGTCTTACTAGGCAAGTAATTGATGACAACTGGTATGATATGAGATGTTTAATTGGATATGTGACCTACATAACTGGATAAATACAAGCTCAAATGCAAGCTCTGGTGAATGAGGTGAGAAGGTTTTTTTAAACACTTGTAAACAAGAGATGTGACTTTGAAAGCCATCATTGTATAAAACACATCTATTTGTCTATCTATCTATCTATCTATCTATCTATTTATCTACTAGGGCTTTATGCTCTGACACATAAATACTATAATTATATATATATATATATATATATATATATATTATCAATATCTTGGAGGATAAAGCCCACTTTGCGAAGTGTGACGGAGTTATAGTACTCTGACTGAGCTTCCTAGCTGCTCTCAGGGACCTTGGAACGCTTCAGGCCCAGTCGTCAAAGCTTGACTAGGTTCACTGAGGACTTCTACCACCCTTGACCAAGCAACACCTCTCTCCTTCCAGGCAGGTATCATCTCCTCTGCTTTGCCTCTTTAGTTTCTGCGTTTATAAAGGCACTTGTGGCTCTCAGGCCTCGCTCTTTGTTAACTTGTCCAAGGAATCAGGGACCAAAGCAGCTAGCCAACAGTTCTGAAGACCGTTACTGGGATCCCTGAATAAACCAACTAGGATATACAGTTCCCAATGGAACTACTTAACAATTCTTTATTTTGGACAAGGACTAGCCTTTGGTCACTTGTCCTTAAACATGTTGGTGAAAAGCATTTTAAATACAAATTTACAGAACATCAGAGAATGGAATTATTGAATTATTGAACATGAACTGTTCCATATAAGTAACATTTTAAAATACACTTAAAGTAAGAATATATACATTAACTGCTTATTTGGTTACCCTAAATTGCATACAAGCATTGTATATTTGCATGCCAGCAATATGTAAATGTACACTTTTCTATTCAGTCAACAGAGGGTGCTGCAGACTTACCAAATTAACAAGGCATAGTTTAAAGGAACACTATAGTCACCTAAACAACTTTAGCTTAATGAAGCAGTTTTGGATATGGATCATGCTTCTCAGGTTTCACTGCTCAATTCACTGACATTTAGGAGTTAAATCACTTTGTTTCTGTTTATGCAGACCTTGTCACCCCCCCCCCCCCAACCCCCTGACTCTGATTGACACAGCCTGCATGAAAAGAAAAACTGGTTTCAGATGTAATT